>VYXB01003610.1:16581-42387 GCA_013397135.1 Pachyramphus minor
CCCCGCAGCTTCGCGGCCCCGCGCCCGCCGCGCCCGTGGACGATGGTGGCGGCCCGGGGCGCTGCCGCCCGCCGCGGAGCGCTGCTGCTGCTGCTCGCTGCCCTCGGATCCTGCCCTTTGCGCCTCGTCCGTGCCGGTGAGTGCCTCTCCGTTCCGCCGCCAACCTACGTCCGTGTCCTCTCGGTGCGCCCGCGGATGCTCGTGTTCCCTCCTACGACGAACCCTGGTGCGGTTCCCCCCCTTCCTCCCCCATTATCCCTACTCCCACGAGGCATCAGCATCCATGGGTGCTCATGTTCCTGGGTGGAAGCAAGGTAGGAAATGCCCCCCCACGTAGCCCCGCTGGGGTTTCTCACACCCCTCAGCGCTCCCCGGGGACGGGCAGCGCCGCACCGTCACTCTCCTGCCCGCTGCTTCAGGCAGGGGCCTGGCAGCGGCTGGCACCGGCGTAGGGCTGGTCCCCAGCAGCAATCTGGGGGGGCTGGAGGGACCCACAGATGTTGGCGGGGGGCAGGAGGGAATCACAGATGTGGATCCTGGAGTGGAGAGACAGCATGGAGTCATGGGAGCGGCCCACAGGAAGCACCTTCATTTGCAGGAAAAAATACTAAAAAAAAACACAAAAAAAAATCAAAACAAAGAAAAAAACAAATAAAGATGCTGCTGTGAACGAGTCATCCAGGGGACCTGCCGGGAGGGCTGCTCGGGAGGGAGCCCTGTTTGCCCACCTGCCCCATTGCTGTGGGAGCGGCTGCAGCATCACCCCACGGGGCTGCGCTGGTGACAGTGACATTTCTGCTCTCTGCTGGGGCAGAAGGAATGGGTGGACTTCACTCCCTCCCCACAGCACCACCCTCAGCCACCCTGCTTGTCTACTGAAGCATTGTTTTGGGGCGTTCAGATTGATTTGTTTGAGTTTCGGGGTCTGAGTTAGGGCATTTTCCCTCCCGGGGGGTCTGGCACTGGACGTACTCTGTGTCCCCTCGCTCTGTGCCCACTGCTGGAGTATGCAGGGCTGCGGTGGGCATAAACACCACCTCGAAAACCCCAACTGGCCCTGAGCATTGCTTCATGCAGGGAAGGCTGGGGCTGCCCTCCATTGCCCACACCGGGGAGGTGTGGTGTCCCGGCCTGTGGTACGGCCTGTCTCGGGCAGGTGCTTTCTGCCTCACTGGCGCAGGAGCCGGGAAGGGCCTCTTGGCTCCCAGCATTGTTTGCGGATCCGATATTGTTCCCTGAGCTGGCTCCCGGCGGGGCAGACGCTGGGCAGGCGGATGCTGGGCAGGCAGCCTGCTGTCAGCCGGGGCCCAGGCGGCCTTGCCATGCTCTCACCTGCTCTGAGGGACAGCGGGAAGGTGCAATAACTGTTAAATCTCCCAGTGGATCAAAACATCTGTATGCTTCTATTCTGGGGCGTTGGAGGTGGAGATGGGGATGCTCCTGCACTCCCCCTCTTCCCACAAGCCAAGGTTGGGGTGGCCCAGCCAGGGGTACTGCTGATGCAGAAAGGAGACCGAAGCAGCTCCAGTGCAGCCATGAGTGATCCAGCACAGTCTCTGCTGCTGTAGAATTTAAGAGGTTGGTGTGGGATCATCGGGCCTGGAAGTGCTGCTGGGGTGCGGTCCCTTGAGGGGCTGGTGGGGTGGCTGTGCCTGGGGTCTGTCTAGGGGGGTATTTTCCCCTTCTTCCCCCTTCCCAGCCTTGCAAGGGGCTGCTGGAGGTGAGATGAGCACGAAGGGCCTGGCTCTGCAGCAGCAACTTGCTCCAGCACTGGGATGTTGCACGCTCTCGGCACATGTGGGATTGGGATTTTCAGCTCAACCTGTTTGCTCCGGGTGGTTCTTGGGCATCTCATCTTTGAGCTGTTCCTGATGGCATCATCCCATTGCCAAGAGGTCGAGGTTGTGCAGCATATGGCAGTGGGGAGCTCCAGGCGGGTTTGTCCTAGAGATGTCTAGAGAAACATCCCTGGGATGCTGCACAGGGAAAGAAGTCACTGTCCTGCCCCCACCGTCTTCCTCACTGAGCACAGGAAGGTGCAGGGGCACAGGAAGTGTTGGCTGTTTCTTCCCACTTTATAATTGCCTTTCCTGGGTGGATGGGGCAGAGCTTGGCTTTCTCTGAGGACAACTGTGAGGTGGAGGTGGCAGAACCAGGGGCAGCTCTCGCCTGTGGTGTGCTGGTGAAGCCATCTGAAGGGCAAGGGGAGAGTGGGGGAGAAAATCCTGGACCACCATACCCATGTCCTCCTGCCTCTGTGGCTTCATCAAAGATTTTTCAGACGGGGGTTGGCATCTCCTCTTCCTCGTCCAGCACTGTGATCCAGAGCCCCTGCAGCAGATGACATCTCCCAGGATGCAGTTGCTCAAGGCACAGTGGCATCTTCATCTTACCATGGGCCTGATCCAAGCTGGAGGAAGGGCAGCAGTGCTTTGGGGGTGCTGCAGCGTGGTTTTTAGGTTTGATTGCTGCTCCTCAGCTGTTTTTTTTCTCCCATGTGTCCCTATCTAGTGCACCTGGCTTTGGGCAGGGCCCTGGCCTCCCTGCATTTTCTGTCTTCATTTCCTGGAACTTGAGTGAGAGCCAGACTGCTCCCCTCTTCTGAAATAATTGGGTTGACAAGTTTTATCTATTATTATTATTATTATAACAAAAGGGTTTTTATAAATATGATGATGGGCTAGAACCCCTTCTTTTAATAATACTGAACCTCCCAGCCCCACTCCAACAGTCAGCACTTCACATCCCAAACATCCAGAGAAGCTGCTCGGCAAAGCCCGAGTCGTTCTTTCCAGTCCAAGTGACCCATTTGGCCACATGTGACCTGCCAACTTCACATTGTTGCTCCTTCTTGTGTTCCCACCTGCCAGGATGCAGGTGGGAACATGGATGCTGGTGCTGATACCAGCTGCCCCAGCTCTGTGGTGGTGCAGGGACTGCTCAAGGTCCCCTGGGAAGTTCCCATGGCTCAACCTGGGGGTGAGATTGTCCATCTCTTGGCTTTTCCTTTGCCTGCTTGGCCATTGCTGCACTGGGGAGGCGTGAGGCACAGTGGGCACAATGGCTCCACAGACCCCCACGCTGACCATTGAAGCTGGGACAGCTGTTGACAGCGAGGCAGCAGGGCTGGTGCTGTGTCTGTGGTGCTTGCAAGGGCCTGGCTGCCCTACTGAGCTCCCTGGGGCTCTACCCAGTGGGTGACTGAGGGGTGGTCTCTGAGTGCCTCAGCATCCTGTGGGTCGGTCTGCAGGAAGCAGCCCCAGCTTCTTCTTGAGGCACGGGGAAGGTTGTCCAAGTCTCCCAGGGAGCAGTTGGCAGTGGTGGGCAATGGTTCCACTCAACCACTCCATCCCTTTGAGCCCCTCATGGCTGCATGTCAGGATGTCCTCTACCACACTGATGCAGACCAAGTGTTGCCCCACACTGCAGCTGGGATGCTGCTCCCCTGGGAGCTGTGTGCCGCTCTCAAGTTTAGTTTTCCATGCAGTTCTATTCTTGGAAACAATGTCCCGACCTTATTCTCTGGGGTTACATTTGCTGAGCTGGCACCTTTCCGTGGGAAAGGAGCTCTAGTGGGGACTAGGTGTGGGGGAGCTGGAACATGGGGCACAGGTGTCCCATGGGGCTCGGCAGGGCAGTACCCATGCCAGGGACCTGGGCAGGGCTCCATCCACAGGGCTGAGGAGGGTGAATGGGTGGAAAGGGGCTCCTAATATCTGTGATCCCAATTTCAGAATCAGCATCAAGGAAGAGTTTATGGAAGAGACAGGGTGGAAGTCTCTCATCCCTTTCACTGCAGCTTGCTGAGGACCCACAAACCTGAGTGCATCTCAGCCATGCCCTGTGGGTGCTGGTACAGGGAGAGCTGGAGCTTGGGTCAGGGAGACTGTGGTCCTGGAGCCTGGGGCATGTGTAGGGTCAGGTCCTTTGGATCTGCATTTTCCCTGGAAGCTCTGGAGATGGGTCCCCCACCCCAAGGACCCCCCAGTCCCCAGGGGTGCTTGGGTTCTTCCCACAGCACAGAGGGAAGACGTGCTGGGGACGTTTGCCTGAAAAGTCTCTTCTGGGCAATGGGGGTATTAAGGGAGGTAATCGGCTTAGCCCTGACAGGCGCTTCCGGGGGGGCGCAGGGACAGGGGGTGACAGTGTGATCAGGACACTGGGGACAGGGAGGTTGGTGGTGGGTGCTGGAGACTAGAGGGCTGATGGGGATGTTTGGGATAGGAGGGGTGTTGTGGGTATCAGGGGTGACAGTGTAGGAGGGCAATGGGAACAGGAAGGGTCATGGGATGGACAGTGTGCTGGGGACAGGAGAAATGTGTGGCTGGGGACAGGAGGAGTCATAGCATGGTGGGGACAGTGGGAATGGGAAGGTTGATGGGGGCAAGAATGTCAGTGTGGTGATGGGGATGTTGTGGACAGAAGGGGTGGTAGGGGTGTCCAGGGACAGGAGGGGTGATGGAATGGCCTCTCCTCAGGTACGAGGTGCTGGGTCCCTGGGCACAGGGTACAGTACTTGCCATCAGTCTCATCCCTGCATTAATTCCATAAAAACAGTGCCCCAGTGCTTGGTCCCCACAGTAAGTTCTGAGTCTACTTGGAGGGACAGTGGCTCCCTTGGGCCAGATGCCCCCCCAAAGCCCCCAGGCCTGGCCCCAACGCCTCTGCCAATGCTGGGGCATCTCCCTTCCGTGCCTGGGTGTTACCCAGCACTGCTGCCACAGAGTGACCAGTGCTCGGTATGGCAGCTGCAGGCCTGTAATTAGCCACTTTGTGGGCTAATGAGAATTGCAACGGGAAGAAACTGGCCGTTAAGTGCCTGGAGCAAGCTTTGAATTGAAGGAAGGAAAAACGGCTGGAGCAGGTCCAGGTCCCTGCCTTATCCTGTCCTGGAGCACCACGGGCTGGCAGCTGCCCATCTTAACCTGTGCACACTGGCACATGCTGGGGTCTCTCCTCCATGGATGGAGGATGGCAAAGCCTTTGTAGGGGGAGATTTGCTCTTTGGGTGGGAACCCATCTCTCTAACATGAGAGGTGACATGTCAGCTGAGGGTTGGCAGGGACCATGGCTCATGGTGGGACAGGGGTCCCCTGGGATCCTGGCTCCTGTTCCTTTCCTATAGAAAGGAGACTGTGCTGGAGATGGAGACAGGAAGGTACAGCTCTCCAGTGCACCCATAACACCTGTGAGTGCTGCCTGGGCTCGGCTGGGAGTCAGCAGGGGAGCATTCCTGGGGAGCCCACAGCTCTTGTGTGCAGGAGGAACAGCTCTGCCTTGGGGATTTCATCATCTCACATCTGTTGGGGATTATTTCCCAGCCACCTGCTAAATCGGGAGAGAGGGCAGCCCTGGTGAGCTGCTATAATGTGACCCATCCTGTGGCCATCATTCCTGGCTTCCTGGCTAGGATGGAGAGGGTTTCCCTGAGCTGGCTCTTCCTATGGGGCATAAACTCCCAAATCTCTGAGTCCAGCTCTTTCAGCACCACCTGCAGTTCTTTTCCAGGAGCCCTGGGATGCAGTTGTGCATCCCATGGATCCCCAGTTTCTCAGTTGACGGGGCCTCAGTTTCTGGGCTCTGCCCCATGGGCCCTGATGACCCCACAGGTCTTTATCACCGATAAAGTGGCTGAGTCAGCGCGGTCGCAGCCACGGGCACAGCCCCAGTTGGGTGGGGAGCTGTGGCCCCTGTGTTTCTGCCTGCTTCTCTGGCCTTGTGTGTCCACTGGCACATGGTGCTCTAGCGGGGTGCCCTCGCCAGCCCTTATTGCAAAGGCTGTTGTTTCATTGGCTGTTCCTACAGCCATAAAGGTGCTTAGCTGTGCTGGACCCTGGCCTGGCAGCTCGTCATGTGCATGGGCTGCCCTCTCTCACATCCCCACCATCAGCAGTGGCTCCACAGGGAGAGCTTGCCTGAGGCTGTGTCTCTTGCTGTGGCGTGTGAGCGCCCTTGAGGTGGTGCTCTGCTGATGGGCCAGTGCCCAGGAGTGCCAAGAGGAAAGAGCTGGACCCCAGCCCTTCTCTCCAGACTGCTCAGCGCTTCAGGTGGGTCCATGGTGCCAGAGCTGCCCATTCCCTGCCATTCCAGCACAGCAAGGGTCTAGCACCGTGCTGTGCTGCCCATTGCGGTGTCTCAGAGCACCCCAGGGATGCAAGGAGGGGTCCTCATGCCAGTGCTTGCTCTGCACCATGGCCCTGGCCACTAGCTGCTTCACCTGTACCATGGTGCCAAACCTGCCCAATAAAAAGGGAACTAAAGAATCCCACCTCTGCTCCAACCCCAGCCCTACTGGGCTCAGGGCAGTTGTGAAGCCTGATGGTTTTTACTTCAGCAAAACCTGATAAACAAGACCTAAAGTGGGTGGTTCAAAGAGCAGCCAGGTGCATTATGGAATGGGGTGGCACCAGGAACAGCCTGGGGTCCCTGACACAGGTGAATGTGCAGTCAACGAAGCAGAGCCAGCAGCAGGTTTGGGCGGGCAGCCCCAGGGAAGTGGCATGTGACACCTGGTTTGCCTTTTGCTCTTTTTTTTATTATTTCTTCCCTTCCTGAATATCTGAAGCCACTTGTGGCTGAAAACCACCTGGCATGGTGGGGGCACAGGGCGATACAGTGGTGCACATCCTGGATACAGAACAGCCTCTGCAGGGCTGGAGCTGGGGCTGGCAGCACCCAGGGGTGTTGGGGCTGAGGTACCAGGGGGTCTCACTTGGCTTGATGCCCCCCTCACCTGCCACAGGCAAGGAGAGCCACATCCTCTGCTGCCTCCTGGCTCTGCCCAGTCCCTGCTGGTGTCCGGATCCATGGTTTGCTGGAGCTGTTTCCATCCATCTGGGTGCCATCTCCCCTTCCCACAGCCCTACCACTCCAGCCCTTCATCGTGCACGGCAGCCAGGCTGCCAGGGCAGGGAACAGGCATTTCTCTGGCCATTTAGGGGATTTGAGCAGTTATGACACAAAATCCCACTCCCTCAACCTGGTGGAGACTACTTGGTGCTGCTCCAGCCTAGGATGACAGGAGCAACTTGGGATTTCAGAGTGCTTGTACATGGAGCAGGGGCAGGCTCAGGGAGAACATCACCACCTGGGAGGTGATGTGCTTGGGAATGCCAAGGGCTTGGCATCTGCTTACCTCTGGGCCTCACTCAGCCCCTCTTGTCCCTCCCTTTCCCCTTGGCAGGAGCAGGACAAGGCTCTGGAAGCTCATTGTGATGCCCTCAGGGCTGTAGAAGGATGCGCACCTGTGCTGCATGTATTCCGGGGCTCCATGCTGGTGGCCCCAAAGCAGCAGCAGCAGCAGCAGGGTGGGTGTGGGTTGAGTGCTGATGGGGCCATTTCCCATCATTCCTGGATGTTGTTGGTAGGAGCATTCCCTCCTTGGGAGCAGGGTGCAGCAAGGTGTCACTTCCAGCTGCTCCCGCTCGGTAGCATGGCATAGGACAGTGCTGCTGTAGCATGCGGGGCCAGACTGGTGGCCCTGGCTGTGCCCCATGCTCCATCCCCAGCAGTGACATGATGTGGCCAACATCCCCCCACTCCCAGCTTGTGGGGTCAGTATTGCAGAGAGCCCCACTCGGCTGCCTCTACATGTAGGACTGCTGCATTTTCGAGGTGATGTGAGCAGCTGCTGGCAGTGGTGGGGCTCCCATGGGGGCTGCCTGAGCAGTGGTGCCAGCTGTGCCCAGGAGTGGAGATTGCTCCAGGACTGCAGCTCAGCCACCAGCATGGTGTCCGACCTGCAGTCATGGTGTAACCCCTGTGGTCAGGGTGTGTCATCCATGACCACTGTGTGCAAAAGGAGTGGTGCCAGAGCTTGTTACCTCAAGCATCCAGCCTGCCTCTGGTTGTGTTACTGCAGCTGTCAGCTGCAGTGCTCTGACCATCTGGCTTGCCTAAGGGGGCCACATCCCTGGGCACAGGCAGAGGAGCTGGGGCGTTGGGGTGCCTCAGCAACCCCTGTTCCTACCTGCTGCTGGACAGGCTGTGGGCAGGGGGAAGTGAGATCTCAGGGGCTGGAGTGTGGTGGGGAGCATCACATCAGCCTGCCTGTCTGCCTACCTGCCCAAGGCCTGCTCCAGAGCGCTCCTTCAGAGCCAGGAGCAGTTTGCAGAGCCAGGAGGGGGCCCCAGACAGTGCCAGCTGGCAGAGGAATTGCTGGGAGGGCCAACAGGCTGCAGGCAGGGCCCACAGCAGCTCCCACATCACCTGGCTGGAGGAGGAGGAGGAGGAAGAGGAGGAGGAGAGACCTTGGAGTGGAGCTGGCAGACACAACACCACTGCAGGCCCCATGGGGGTTGCCGCTGCCGGGGCTCTGTCATCCCCTCGCCATGGTGTTTCCTCAACCACAGTCATGCGCCAGTGTGCAGGGGCTCAACATGGGAGGGAGACCTGCATTCCTGTTCCCCAGACACCCCAATATATCCCCATGCCCTGGCTCAGTGTCCATGCCCCACCAGGGGCATATCCTGCTGCCACAGGGGCACTGGATCCCAGTGGTCTGGGGCAGGTTGCTTGGCTGGGCAGGTGTTGCTGGTGCAGAGATTGTGAGCACTCACACCAGTGCTCAGCACTACTTAATTGTCTTCTTCCTTCAATTTTATCTGTCTATCTGTGGCAGTGATGCAGTGAGCGCAGTCCCTGCTTCCCGGCCACCCAGGTGTCCTCCTCAGGTTTATTTTTGTTTCTTTTTCACCTATATGTTTTGGCACAAGTGTGGAAGAGCTGCTTCACCCAGGCTGTGACTACCAGTAGCTCCATGCCCTGCCCAGGCACCCCCTGTCATAAGCATTCTGCTGTCCCCAAGTCCCACCCTGGGTACCCAGCACAGCTCTCCCCAGGGTGGGTCCTTGGGGATGGGGAATTGTGCTCAGCTTTCCACTATGGATAACACATCCAGGGGCCATGGACACATACCTTGCAGTTTGCACACCTGTGTTTCCTCCTGGGCAGGGGTCTGTTCCTGCTTACATGTGTCCCTAGCTTGTGCCCACTCACTGTCTGTGCTGGCTACGGGATGTCCTGTGCACCTGCTTGCCTTGGGTTCAGCTCCTGTCTAGATCCCGCCTGCAGGACTGGCAGCTTGGCACAGCCCTCAGCTTGGTTTAAGGGGTTACCCCAGTTGTGCTGGGCTGGGCTCACTGCCCACCTGCACGGGAGCTGCGCGCCATGGCAGGGCAGTGACAGCAGCTGGAGCATCCCCCTCCTCCCAGAACCCCATGTCATTGCTCACTTCTCTGGTTTGTACCCTCCTGCTGGCAGGTCCATGCTGCCCTTGCATTGCCGTCCCTCAGGATCCCAGCCTGAGTCCCTCCTGACAGTCCCACCTGTGGGCCTGGCCTTGTTGGGCTGCACTGATGCCAAGCAAGGGACATGGTTGGGGTGGGGGCATCCCAAATTCTCCCAGATTCGACAGCAGACTCACAGGTGCAGAGCCAAGATAGGGCAGCTGCAGCAGGCATGCTGGCACTGGTACAGGTGGGTGGCATGTGACACGACCACAGCTGGGTGGGATGTGCTGGGGCACAGTCAGGACCCATGTGCTGTGCCAGTCCCAGTACCTGCCTTTGGGTGGGTCTTCAGGAGGGTGAACCCATGGCCAGGGCACTGGGGAGCCAAGGCGTGGTGGGAAGGGTTGGGTACACCCCAACATGGGAGCTGGACCTCACCACCTGCCTGCTTGAGAATGGACAGATGGTACCTACCCCCCTGGGGATGTGTGGGTGTGCAGGGCTGGGGCAGCATGGCAGGGCAGGGTGTGACAGCCCCCCCAGCGTGACAGTGGTCAGGGTTGGAGATGCCCCCATGGTGCCTGGGTTCTGGCACATGCAGCACTCAGCATTGTCACGTAGCATGGCATTGAAGTGCCCACTCCCACCAGCACAGGACTCTCACTGCTGGGCTTTGAGGTGGGCTCAGAGAGTGGCAAAGCCCAGTGGGCCCCGTCAGCCCACAGGGTGCCCACACAGTGATGCCAGCTCACCATCCACTGACTGGTGACACATGGGGAGCTCTGAATTGCAGCCTGTAACAGCTGGGCAAGCACAGCTCATTCCTCAAACAGAGATAACAGCCTTTGCTGGGATCCAGCCTGGGCTTTATTTATTTACCTAGTTGCTGGACTCTGGCTTGGGGCTTGTGCTCTGGCTTGTGCCCCTGTAGCTCCTCCCACTCCCCAAAGTGGCTCTGAGGGTGTTGTCGAGGTCTGGCACTGCAGGGTGACCCATGCTGGGGTGGCTTACTCCACCAGTCACTAGCTTTTGGCAGCACCTGTTTTGGGGGAAAGTGTTTCCATGAGCCTGTGGCACAGGCAGGGGCATTCTGGTGTCACCCCCAGTGACCCACAGGAGTGTGGCATGTCTCCATCCTGGGGCTGTGCAGTGCCACAGCTTCTTCCTGCCCCTCATTTTTAAACAGAGCAGCCTTGAGAGTAACCCCAGAGAGGTGCAGCCAGTAACCAAGTCCACTTTCTGTGCTTAACACCTGCTTATTTTCCCATTAAGCACTAATTGTCCCAACCACCTGGCCAAGGCCAACCCCAGGGAGCAAAACCGGCTCCCATGGGTGGGGTGGGCTCTACCTCCCACCCCAAGAGAACACCCTCCAGGTTGCTGTGCCTGGTGTGGGGTTCAGCCAGCCCTAAAATTGCAGCTGCTGCAGGAGAAACCTCTACAATGAGGGCAGCTCTGCCCCTGACACTGCCAACCAGGAGGGGAAGTGATGAGTGCCTCCGGGGGTGCAGTGGAGAGCAGGCTGGGGGCCATTAGTAGCAGTGGCACCCTCTGGTGAGCAGTTCGATGGTGAAATATGGCCATGCAGAGGGACAGGGTGCTGTGGGTGGCATATCCCACTCATGTGGCTTTGGGGTGACATCCCTCCTGTGCCCTTGCTGGGGGAGCAGAACTGTCATGATTCATGTCTTGGCAGTTCCATCTTGTTCCAGGACTCTCCAGTGTGCACAGGGTGCTGCCTCCCTCGCCCCTGGTGTGCTGCAGTGATAGGGATCAGGACAGCCCCCATTGGGGTGCCCCTTCTCATGGGGTGATCCGTGCCAGGGCTGCCCCCTAGTGCTGCCATCCCCAGGGTGCAGGACAGGAAGATGGCAGGTGCATTGCTGGTGCCAGTGTGGGTGGCGAGGGCTGGCAGGGCTGGCTTGGGGTGCGTGGGCTGGTGCTGCGAGCCAGCTCCTGCCGTGACTCATCGCCAGGCCGGGGGCGACCAGCCTGGCCCTGCTCCCAGTGCAGCCCCACAGCCCTGCTCCCTACCCAGTGCTACCTGCAGGAGCACTGCAGGCATGGCCATGCGTGGCAAGGTGAGGGTCAGGGTAGGGCAGCTGTGTGCTGTGCCCCATCCAGCTGCACACCCCCATCCAGCTGTGCCCCCTCCAGCTGCACACCCCCATCCGGCTGTGCCATTGTCTCTGCCTCACATCCAGCTGCGCTCCCCATTCAGTTGTGCCCCATCGAGCCCTGCCTCTCATCCAGCTGTGCCCAGCCTGAGTGCTGGGCATACTGAGGGGAACCTGGTTCCACACTACCACCAGCTCGTGAGGTAGGGACACTCATGCTCATGCTGTGGCAGGACCAGCAGTGTCACCATCAAAACCAGGCCCCCAGTGTGTCCCTGCAGCCCCCTGCTGAAGGTGACACTTGAATCCTGGCCCTGTGTGTCCTGTCCTGTCTGGTCACAGTTCCTCCCTCCAGCTCTGCACATGGTTTGCCACCATCACCTAGTCCAGGGCTCAGCTTTGTATAGGACACAGGGACTCTGTGTCCCCCCAGGAGGTCCCGCTGACCTGAGCCTGGCTGGGGTGATGAGCCAGGGTGCTCCTGGCCATGACAGCACTGAAATGGCATGATGGGTCAGGTGAGGTGGAGCATGGGGGGCTCCTGCCTATTCCAGGGAGTGGAGATGCCCCAGGGCTGACATGGACATGAGACGCCCCATGACACTGTGAGGGAGGTTTGGGGTGCGGTGCTGGGAAGGGCTGGCTCCCACTGCTTCCCCTGGGCACTGCCGAAGGGATGGGATCCTAATTGCTAGTGCTAGTGCTGACCTGTCACAGCCCCCCTGAGGGGGGTTGATTTGGGAGTTTTGGTTTGACAGTCGCCACACAAGCTTCAGTCTGTGCTGGTTGGATTTCAGGTCCCTGTGTGGGGCAGGCTGGGGTAGGAGACCCTGGTGACTGCCAGCTCTGCAGGGCTCAGAGTGTTCTGTAGAACATCCTGCCATGAGATGGTGACAACCCTGGGGCTGGGAACATTGTGGGAGTATGGACACAGGCTGCTCTTCCCTGAGGCAGCAAACTTGCAGGTCATGGAATCACAGGCTATCTTGAGTTGGAAGGGACCCATAAAGATCATCGAGTCCCACTCCCTGGTCGTTAAGCTTATGGTTAATTGCAGCCAGTAATAGTATTCTGGAGGCAAAGTGGGGCCAAGGGGTGGCTCTGGTGAAGCCTATCCATACCTGGGAGCTGCAGGGGGAGCATCCCAGGGCAGCTGGATCACATTCCAAGAGGCCATGGACAGACCTGGAGGCACATTTGACCCCTCTCCTTCCCCTGAGCTCTTTTCTCCTTTCCCCACAGCAGTGTCCTGTCCCCGGAGCCTGGACTGTGCCCTGCAGCGCCGAGAATTCTGCCCACCGGGGTCAGGTGCCTGTGGGCCCTGCCTGCCCCCCTTCCAGGAGGACGACCATGGGCGCTGTGTCCAGAAGCAGTTTGCACCCAGTGGTAGGTACACCTACCCCACAGCAGAGCCTTCACCCCTTGTCTGCACACCCGCCCCTCACCTCTGCAGCTGTGGGAGGTTCTGTGCCTCAGGGCAGCACCCTGCCCCAGCAGCACGCCATCCTCTGCTCTCTCCTCTCCATGGCATCCCCTGTGGGGATGGCTGCTCTGCTCCCTCTCACCCTGCTCACCGCAGCTGGGGAGTGGTTTTGGGGTTGGCAAGAAGCATGTGGACCCCACTCTGCTCCACATGCATCCTGTTTGGGTGACTGTGTGTGGCCTTGCCAGCATCCCGGGGTCCCAGGACCGCTGGGGACAGGAGGGGGCCAGGTGGCTTCTGGGGCTCTCTGGGGTCTGCCTGGCTGTTCCAAGGTGCAGGCTCTGCAGGAGCAGGGAGGCAGTTTTCAGCACACACAGCTGTGACTCGTGCTGACCCTGTGGTCAAGACAAACAGGTGCCCCCAGCCTCACCCATGCTGGGTCTGAGTTGAGGCCTGTGGTTCAGGGCTGCTGCCTCCTTCTTGGGTGATGCCCAGCATCCGTGCCAGGAGGGCTGGAGTTGGTAGTGTCAGGCAGGACTCTGCCTGTGCACTAGGGTACCACAGGCTGTGCAGGGTATTATTTCTGGTTCCTTTCCCAAGGGATATGAGGGGCTGTGACAGCCTGGGTGGCTACACTGTGCCAGTGGGCAGAGAGACAGGCAGCATCCTGGGAGCAGCAGCCCATGGTCACCCATCCCACTGCTGCTGCAGTAGATGGAGGGTGCTCCTGGTGCAGCCATGGCACTTGTGCCCCAGGTCGGCTGCAAAGACAGTGCCATGCACAGACAGTTTTTAGCATGACCCTCAACTCTTCATGCTGCTTGGAAAACTGTGGCAGAGCTCTTTCTCTGCCCCCTTGTCGTGGGGTTTTATGCAAGTTCAACACACAGGTGAATTAAGACCGTAATTAGGGCTCCACACAATTATTTTTCCTATAACTATAGTGGAGCAGCCTCTGTGTCTGGGGAAGAGACCAGGACTGGCCATGCCTTGGGCTGTTCCTGGTATGTTCTGCTGGAGACCATCTGGATGCAGGGTGGCAGCTCTGGAGCCCCTCTGAACCACCTCCTGCTGCAGAGCATATTAGCATCTCCCCCGCAGTCTGCCCTTCTCCATCTCCTCTTCACTCCTGCTGCCCCCAAAAGCCTCCTGCTAAGGGGGTCCCAAGTCCTGGGGAGCTTCCAAAAATATGCAAGGTGCCTTTCCTGTGCCAGGCAGGATGGAGAAGTGCTAGTCACTGACCCAGAGAGAAAGTTCCCCTGGCATTTGAGTTCCATGCAGACATGGAGGGGTCCTCTGGGTTTTGGGGGATTGCTTTATGTTCTTGAGCACATTTGGGGTCCTGTCATGGGGCAGCCAGAGCTGCTCTTTGCCCACAGCTCAGCCTCAGTGGGCACATGGGGGATGGCAGAGCCCAGCATGCCTTTAGTGCCATTCCTCATAGCAGGAGGATCAACCTGTAAATCAGAAGGAAGATCCCAAAGAGAGGTCATTTGGCTAAAATGGGAGTGACAGCTAGGGGATGAGAGGGGATGGCACAGGGATGGGTCCAGGCTTGGCATTTGACAGCAATCAGGAGTCCATCCCCCCTGCCATGGGCTCCTTATCCAAAAGGATCAAATGGCTTTGGCAGTTGTTTGTATTTTATTTTTTAATATGAAGTCTTGGGAGCAAATTCCCCTCTGAGAAGGGCTGCACATGCGCTGGCATCTCCGTAGCAACCCAGCTCCTTTCTAAAGAATGTGGCCACAGTTGTATCTTCACCCAGAGAGATGCAGGATCACAGTACCATCCTCTGAGGACCCATCCTGGGAGGATAGCGACCATCTGGGTCTCTCCCAACCCCATTCTATTGTTCCACACAATGCCACTAGCTTGTGGCAGCAAAAGTGTGGGTACTGGGGTAAATGAAAAAGGGGGATCCCCTCCCAGATCCTCTGCTGAGCTCCTCTTGGTGGAGAGGCACCAATTTTTTTCCATGGGAGCTTTTACATCCTGCCTGTACCTTGATGTGGCAGCAGCACTGGAGAGGGCTGCAAGAATGAGGAGGGGCTCATAGCTGCATTTTGCAGGGGATGCAAGGCAAACAGAGGGGACTGCTGTGGCTCAAGGACGCCTAACCCATTAAAGGGGCTGCCCCTTTGCTGTGTGGTTAGGCATCCTTGAGCCACTTGCAACTGCTACTAGAAAGGGTACGGGCATCCCAGCTGCTGCCGGATCCCTGGAGCGTGGGCAGGAGCTAGGGATCCTCTCCCAAGAGCAGCTTTTTGGGGTAAATGTGTCATTTGGGGTCTCAAGAGCAAAGCATGTGAGTGGTGTGTTCCTGCCATTGGTGGCAGTGGGGGAGCTCTCAGCATACCCAGCACAGACAGCATCAGCACAGAGGTGAGATGGGATGCATAGAATCTCTGTGCAGTGCATCCTACAAGCTGGATGCCTGCACTTGGCTGGTGCTGTCTTGCACAGGGGTCTAGGCCCCCCCAAAATCCCTTGCGCACCATGGTGCTGCATGTCTGTGCTGTGATGGGTTTGAGTGATGTGCTTCGGGCTGATGGGTCCCATCCCTGCTTCTGCTTGAGCAGTACAGAGACCCACCAGGCTGCAGGAGGCACTTTGGGAAAAGGGGGAAAAGGACATCTCAGCTCACATATAGGGGGGTTCCCCTTTGCCACTTGCCAGGCTGCCGGCACCAAGGAGGGTGTCAGCCATCCTGGGGCAGGCCTATAGAAATCAATGAATTCCATCTCCTGTGGACACTGTCAGCCTCAAATTTCCTCTGCCCAGGGCAGAAGTCTCACTTGTCTCTCCTTGGTCCCTGCTGTCCCCAAACCATCATGATAACTGGTGACACCTCAATGTGTGTCCCAGGGTTGAGCCCTGAGGAGGCAGAAGCCCTGAGCAGGGGCTGGGGCAGAGGGGAGGGGCTGCAGGGCTCTGTGCCGTCCTGGCTGTGCTATCCTGCTGCAGGCAGCAGTGGGACCTACCATGGGAGGCCACCCGCTCCCTGCACAAGCCCTGCCTGCACCTCTGAGTGCCCTGTGCATGTCCTGTGTGTCCTGGGTGCCCTGTCCCTGCCCTGCATGCCCCAAGTGCTCGGCCCTACCCTGCCTGTCCTGTTCCTTCCCAGCATGCCCAATGCACTGCAGCATCTCTGCTCCTCCTGTTGCTGGGCAGTCAGGCAGGAATTGGGCTCAGCCTGGCCCCCTGTTCCCTGTAGCAGCTGAGGGCAGGTGTCTCACCTGGGAATCAAGCTGCTGGTAATCATCTTGCCTTTGTTTGTCTTTATTTATTCTCCAGGGCTTTCCATAGGGGATAACCTGAATATAGGCAGAGGGAGCAGGGGTAGGGATGGGCATTGGGATAAGAATAGGGATAGGACAGGGATGTCTGTCTTTGAAATTGAGATTAATCCTGTTAAAAGTGGTGGTGAATGTCAGAGCTGGACTCTGCTCAGTGAGTCTGAGAAGAGCAGCTCCATTCCTGCTCCATACTATCACCCCGTGGTGACCAGCACCTCCAGGCTAGAGTGGGGGTCCTGCCCATGCCTGATGCTACAGGAGCCCCCTGCAGGTTGAATGTCCCTGGGGAGCACTGTGCATGAGATGGGATGAGATGTTGGGCCAGCCCCTGGGGATACAGGATACTCCTTGCTGCATGGGAGCATCCCTACTCCCTTCCCAAAGGGGCTGCATCCTACCGGGCAGAAATCAGCCCCTCCACTGGAGCGAGGGCTCCCACACTATTGGACAGCTCAGCTGAGCCCTGCTCTGGAGTGGCTCCAGGGCCCCTGGGCTGTAAAAAACAATGTGGGGTGAAAACCAGTGTTCAGGTGTCCCCTGCCTGCAACTCACCCTACTGGAGCTGCCCCTCGCCCCCGCAGCAGTGGGACAGCAGTGGGGTGTCTGTCCTGGTCCGGCTCCCATCCCTCCACACTCGAGGCTATTGTGTGGCCCCAGGGGCAGGGCCATGAAGCAGGTCCTGCACAGCAGGGCCTCCTCCCACAGGATTTGCAGGACCTGCTGCCTCTGTCACTGGGGCAGACACTGTTGCTCCTTCAGCCTCCAGCATCGGTGGGATGAAAATCCCTCCAAAAGCAGCAAGGACACAGCTTCGGGAGGGCTGCATCTGAGGGGGCTCAGACTCACCACCACCTGCGTCTGCTGGAGCTGGGATGCAAGCCCCTTCTTGAGGGGGCTTGGGGGTGGGCACACGGCTGCACCTTACAGTGCCCACCTCACCACGCTCTCCCACAGGACGGACCTCCATTCCCAGCTTGGAGGCAGAAATTGATTTTCTGGCAGATGTCCTGGCCAGGCAAGAGGCTCCTCGCCACCACCCAGCACAGGATGGCAGACCCAGGAGTAAGTGCTCTCTCCCTAGTCCCAGTGGTGCCAGGGACCCCATGGCAGCCAGATCCCGCACCCCAGGCTGGTTTACCCTCCAGAGCTGTCCGGCAGCTGCTCAGAGCTCTGCCTTCTCCTGCAGCCACGCTGGTACCCAATGGCAGCAGACAGCGCCTGGCCAGCGGGCTGAGAGAGGGGCGACTGCAGCAGGGTCCCGCTGGCACCACAGCAGCCACCACCCTCCCCACCACTGCCACGGTCCAGAAGAACCCAGTGGAGGCATCCCCCATCCCTGCAAATGACAACATGGTGCTCGGTGAGACCCTGGGGACTTGTGGGAAGAGGTTTCACACCCTCACCAGGGAAGCATGGGCTGGTGGCATAGTGCCACTGGCTCATCTGCTGCCCCTTGCTGTCCCCTCTGCCTCCACAGGGCTGATCGTGGTGTGCACAGTGGCCGGGATCTCAGCACTGATTGTGGCAGCTGTCTGCTGGTGCAGGTGAGCTGGGGCTGCCGATGCCAACCAGTCCCTTGGTGTCCCTGTGCCCTGGGCAGCATGTTCCTGCGCTTCCCAGGCATGAGGGGTTGGAGGAGAGGCAATAGCTGCCCTTGCCAGTCCCCCCCAGCCAGGCTGGGAGAAGAGTGGTGAGACATCCTCATGCCAGGTGCATGCTCCCAGGAGTGGGTGGCACCTGTTGTGGGCATCGCTGTGGCACTGGGTGCTCACACTCCCAGCGCATTGGTGCCTCGTACCCAGGCCCCATGGGATGGAGGTGGCTGTGCATGGGGGTGCCACCTGTCATGGGTGCCATCTCAGGGAACAGGGATGTGAGTGGGAGGACTGAACCCCTTTGATGGTCACTGGCTCATGAATGGAGTTGTCTGCTCCCATAGCTCTCAACCTCTATTAGGATGGACTAGAGAAGTAATTGTCCACTATTCTGGGCACTGTCGAGGCAGCTTGAATCCTGAGGTCACTTTTGGGCCCCTCACAACAAGAAAGGGCTGGAGCATATCCAGAGAAGGACAGTGCAGCTGTGGAAGGGTCTGGAGCATAAGTCTCATGAGGAGCAGGTGAGGGAGCTCAGGGGTGGAGCTCAGCCTGGAGAAAAGGAGGCCTTCTCACTCTCTTCAAGTCCCTGAGGTAGGAGCCAGGTGGGGATTGGGCTCTTCTGCCAGGTAACAAGTGACAGGACAAGAGGAAATGGCCTCAAGTTGTGTCAGGGAGGTTTAGGTTGGGTATTAGAAAGGGTGGTCAGGCACTGGAACAGGCATACCCATGGAGGTAGTGGAGCCACCATCCCTGAAAATGTTCAAAAAACGTGGATGAGGCACTTGGGGACATGGTTTAGTGATGAACTTGGCAGTGCTGAGTTTCTGATGGACTTGCTGACTTTAGAGGGCTTTTCCAACCTTACTGATTCCATGATTCCAATTGCCCTCCCTGGCAGGCTGCAGAAGGAGGTCAGGCTGGCGCAGAAAGCAGACTACTCGACCCAGCGAGTGGCCAGCCCCCTGCCCTATGACAAGATCTCGGTAAGGCACATCCCTCCCTGTGGGGTTTTGGGGATTTTTGGTTCTCTGCTGGAGGGATTCCCACACGGTGTAGGCCCCTGGTCAGCCAGGCTGGGGCACTCCAGAGCCTGGCCTCCACAGCTGTTCCTGCTCTCTCTGCAGCCCGGGGACAAGACGCTGGCTCAGAGCGCCCAGATGTACCACTACCAGCACCAAAAGCAGCAGATGATCTCCCTGGAGAAGTAAGCATCCCATTAGCAGACAGCGTGTCCTGACGTTAACTGGGGTGCCCCTAATCATCCCCCTGGGCTTCACCCCCTCTCTACATTCTCTCTCTTTCAGATGAGACTGGATGTGGCACTTAGTGCCATGGTCTAGTAACTACAGGGGTAGTGGATCAAGGGTTGGACTTGATGATATCAGAGGTCCTTTCCAACCCATCTGATTCTGTGGTTCTATGATTCTCCCCCACAGGCATAAAGAGGAGCCCAAGCTGCCAGACTCTGCATCCTCTGATGAGGAGAATGAGGATGGAGACTTCACCGTGTATGAGTGCCCTGGGCTGGCTCCGGTACGTGGGCACAGGGGAGCTGGGGGTCCCTGGGGGTCCCCGTGCATGCAGGGGGCATCCAACATGTGCCTGGGATGTGCAGTTCCTTGTAAGAACTCTTTTCCAAATGTTCTTCATCAAACCTTGAGGTAGTCCGGCCCCTCTGCTCCTTCCCATTGGAGCTCTCCAGCGAGCAGGAGTTCGTGTTCTGGCACAAGGCTTTTCCCTGGGAGCAGAGAGCCAGAGCAGCCCTTGGCACACCTGACCCACCATCCCTGTGCTGCCAGGGACGCGGTCACCTGAGGCTCCTGAGCACCAGGACTGAAGGGGCTCGTCTGGAGCATGGACCCCTCAAAGCCAGGAACGCCCTCCCTGGCTTGCAGGGGGACCCCGGGGAAGGGCACCTCCTAAGAGCCCTGGGTACAAAGAGCACAAAGGGCTGGTGAGGGGCCTTTCACATGATAATAGCTGCGGAGCCCGGCCATCAGGGCCCAGATGGAGGGCCATCATTGGGTCTTTACAGGCTCATTAAAGAGCACTTGATGGCAGGGAGGCAGGCAGTCTGGACAAGGTACCCCATTCCTGCTGCGGGGCCCATCCTGGGGTTTCCAGTCTGAGCAAGGAGCCCTATTCCTGCCAGCCGGCCTGGGAATGCTGTCTGCGATCCTCAGCCCAGCTGTGGGGTCCCGTTCCACCTGGGATCTTGGGTTTTACACATCACCCCACCCCAGCACTCCCAGCCCCACCTGGCAGGGAAGCAGCACCTTTCCAGGAGTGATGAGGGTCCTGGTGTGTGTCACCCCCCTCCTCCCTCATCCCTGCCGCATTGGGGTTCAGACCCAAACCCCTTGGAATGGGGCAGCTGAACCCCAACTGTTTTCTGACCTGCTGCTTTTTCTTTTCCCATCCCACTCCCTCCACCATGGCAGACTGGAGAAATGGAAGTGAGGAACCCGCTGTTTGACGACTCTTCCTTACACCCCTCCAACCCCAAGTCACACCAGTAACACCCCTCCAGACTCCTGCACCCGAGCTCGCTACAGACTGTGCCTGCAGCTGGGGCCCGGCAGCGCGGCCGTGCCAGAGGGGCACCCACAGCCGGACCAAGGGCCGCAGACCCCGCGCTGCCAGACTGTTCGACACCTGCCCAATAAACGCCCACTAACAGCTATGGGAGCGGGGATCGCCCCCGTTTCCAGCGTCCTTGTCCTCTTTGCTGCTGTGATCGCGTCCCTACCTTGCCCTTTGCTCACTGCCCTCAGGGATGCGCCAGCCCTACACGTCGGGGTGGCTGCTGCTTTGGCACAGAAACTGGGGGAGTCTGTGGCACTGTCTCTTTGCAACTGGCTTTAAGGAGGGGGCTGCTGCCCTGGGTGCAGCTAGGCTGATGTGCAGCAGCTGGGAAAGGGATGGAAGAGGGTTAGAAAGCAGGAGAGGGCCAGAAGGGCTGGGCATGCTCATGTCTGGCGTCAGGGCTGCCAGCCTGCCTAGAGCCCCTCTGCCAGGGATGGAGCCTTTCCCTGGAGCAAGTGGCATCACTAAGGGCTCCAGTGCCCATTCTGCACCCTCCTTCCCAGCCTGGGCAGCCCCTGGCAGCAGGATAGTGCTCTGGGAGCCAATGGCAGGAGCGGCTCAAGCAGGTGCTGGCATCACTCCCCAGGATGCTCCTTCAGATGCTACCCCGGGGTGCAGACAGTCCCAGTGCCACGTGGGCCTGCCAGCCCATGCAAGGTGGTGCTGGCAGAGGATGAGCTTCTTCTTACCCCAGGCCTTGGTGGGGTGAAAGCTCAGAAAAGGGTTCAGGGGTTTGTTTTTAAGCCTGTGTGGCCATGGGAGAGGAAGAAGCAGGACTGGAGAAAGCAGGCATGGCTGAGACGGGTAGCCAAAGCATGGCGGCTTTGCTGTGCTACTTCAAATCTCATGGAGCCGGAGCCCACGCCCTGGCAGCATCCCTGAGGAGTCTGGCACTGTGCACTCTCCAGGCATCCCTCCATGGCAGGAGACAGTCTCCACTGCTCCATCCCAGGCGCCTCCTGGGCCTCAGATACCCCCTGCACCCCTCTCTTACCAGCGTCCAGGCTCACCAGGTGTCACCAACATGTCCCTGCTCAGAGCCCAGTGCTGCTCCCCAAAGCCTCCTGGGTTCATTGGCCGTGACCCCTTCAGCGGAAGGTCCAGGACAGGGTTTGAGTTACTTTGCACAGATGTAGCTTCATGTCCAGACCCTGTTGTGGTCTATAATGACCACAGGTGACCTGTTGTGTGGGGGCATGGGGGTGACCCCTTGCACTCACAGAAGCCATTGCACGCTCAAGCAGACACAGGGGCAGGCAGCAGTGGCAGAGATGTGCCACTGAGCAGTGGTGGCCTGGGACCGTTCCTGTCCCTGGCGGGGTGGCCGACAGACGCTGTCACAGAACAGATTCTGTCCCCATGTCCTGCACTGCCCCTCCCCGTGGGCTGCTGCCCCTCTCCCCACACCTCCCGTTGTTGTTGTATGAATTGTAGTTATTTTAAAAGATTTTATTAAAAGACCGTGTTTGAGACCCATGTGAGTGTGTGGTGTGGGACCCACGGCTCGGGGGGTCCTCTCAAAGCAGGGTGTGTCAAGGAGGCAGGGGAGGGAGCGTGCTGTGGGTCCCCCAGCCCCAAACCTTCCCTGGGGAATAGCGAGTAGCCATCCTGCTCCTGCAGCTGGAGGACCCTTTAAACCTGTCGCAAGGGTTTTCCCGCACATGGAAAGAACTGAGGGTTATTTTCTTCTCAGTGTTTGCCAGGAGAGGTTTCCCCAGCGAAGGGTCGGGTGGGAGCCCCGCACCCAGCCCTGAAGCACCGATCACCCACCCTCCCCTCCGCCCCTCGCTTCCAGGGCCCTTCGCACCTCGGGAATGGCAGATAAGGGCTATCGCGTCCCCGCATTGTGTGCAGCCGAGCTCCTTTGATCACGCCAGCCCCCCCATCAGGCTGATACCATCTCTCCTGGTTTCGGCAGCCGGAGGTGGGTGCTGACTCACCGCCAAAGCACCCAGCTCGGCTGCTTCTCTCATAGGTTCTCCAGCTGCAGCCCTGGGTGATGCGCACCCCAAATAACCCGAGACCCCCCAGGGCTCAATCCTGGGGAAACACAGCCTTCCACCCCTCCCTCTTGAGGGACCCAAATTTGTCCTTCCTTTGCTCTCAGAGCTCATCAGTCTATCGGAGCACGTCCACACTTTTTGGGAAGCTCTAGCTTGGAGTAAAACCTGTCTGTTCCTCCTGGGAAGACCCCCTTGCTCCTGGCACAGCAGTTGCAGGAGACCTGTGTCGCCTGGGAATCCGTGTCCCCACAACATGTGCGGCCACGGAAGGATCATTTGTCCAGGGCCACGGGCACCTGTGCTGGAGACATGGCAGGACACTCTGGGGCTGGGTGCAAGGTCCATGCTCAGCCCCCACCTCAGTCTCTCCAGCTGTAACACAGCAGGGAGGACCCTCTGGTGTGTTCGGGCAGTGTGGTGGCGGGGGTATGACTGTTATGAAAGCCTGGCATCTTTGCAAAGAGGCTCTGGGATTTTCCTCTCAGCCAGATTTGGAAGAACTGACTCCAACCTGCCCACTCAGGCCAGCTGCAGCCCAGCAAACTGCACTGACAGGGAACAGGTCAGTGTTCCTCCAGAAACGGGGCTTCTGGAGCTGAACCCCCTGCCCAGCCTTCCCTATAAGGTCCTAGGGTGACCCCTTCATCATGGGACCCTGACCCAGCATGTGCAGGGCTGCAGCCCCCTGTGGTGTGATTGCCTTCAGTGGGCAACTCCGGGAGACCCAGCACAGGGCTTCTCAGTCATCTTCCACAGAAAAGGGTGGGCTGACCATGAATAAAACATCATCTGTGGTCATCCACTCTCTTAAAATCTCGTCCTCAAGCCATACCAGCGCCACACCAGCACATAGAGCAAAGGGAGGGTGAGCAGACATGCATCTCTGCCCCCACCCCCAGACTGCTCCCATCTCAGTGAGACAGAAGGACAGATACCTTTCTTTCTGTTCCCCTTTTTCTAACAGGATCTCATTGATTCCTGGCTGCCTTAGACCACAGAGCCTGGCCAAGCCTGGAGCAGCAGTAAGTTCAGTCACGGGGTGATGGAAGGATGCATCTACCCTTCTCCTCTGGAGCAGGCGGAAGAGACTGGTGGTCATTGTTGCTCAGTGACCCCACACAATAACCACGCAGCTCACACAGCTCCCCCAAAATCACCCCATTGAAATGTAGGGGGGAGACACACACCGAGAAACCCCACTGACTCCCTCCACATCCCCCAGCTAAAACCATCACCGCCACAATGGGCCTCGCTCCTACAAAGGGACCAGTTCAAAGTCAACGTCTCCCTTCCCCTCCGTCTGTATATGAAANCTGGTAGGCTTCCTGGGGGGATGGAGAGAAAGAGCAGGTTGGCAGGAGGAGGGGGTCCAGCCCGGGAACAATAAATCAAAGGGAAGGGGAGTTACTGCCCGGTCAAGGAGCTTCTGAAACCCTGGGCCGCAGCAGGAGCCCGGGAGGAGCAGGGTTGATGGTTGCCATCAGGGTCCCGCAGAGAGATTTCCTCTGCCCGCTGGCAGTGGGCAGGCCATGGGCAGGCAGGACTGCCTGCACAGCACTGGGTCCAGCATTCCGGGCAACACAGCCCAGGGTCCAGGTCACCCCTGGGCATGACCCAATTCAGTCTGTGCTCAGGAACGTACCTCACCAGCTCTGGACATGAGGTCCCCCAGGTCCTGCAGCCACAGGGCCCAGTAAAGGGTACACGACCCCACTGATAGGGTTTTTAGCACCTTCCGTTCATTTTCCTGGGGCTGCCCTCTTTCCTGGAGCAGCCTGACACAACCAGGTTGGGCAGCCTGGCAGATGTCCTGGAAGAGTCAGGAAGAGACACTAATTCCAGTTCATCCATTTGGCCATTTTTTTTTCCTTATAGGAGTATCATTAGGGGGGTTAGCTGTTCCACTTCCCCCAACATGCAGGAGTGCCAGGGGCTGCTGCTGGCACTGTGGATAGCAGTCCTTGAATGCCAGTCCCTGCATGTCAGTCCCTGGGTGCCACTCCCTTAGTGCTAGTCCCTAGATCCCATCCCCTGGATGCTAGACCCTGAGCGCCAGACCCTGAGCACCATTCCCTGGGTGCCAGCTCTCTCGGGAGNCAGTTCATCCATTTGGCCATTTTTTTTTCCTTATAGGAGTATCATTAGGGGGGTTAGCTGTTCCACTTCCCCCAACATGCAGGAGTGCCAGGGGCTGCTGCTGGCACTGTGGATAGCAGTCCTTGAATGCCAGTCCCTGCATGTCAGTCCCTGGGTGCCACTCCCTTAGTGCTAGTCCCTAGATCCCATCCCCTGGATGCTAGACCCTGAGCGCCAGACCCTGAGCACCATTCCCTGGGTGCCAGCTCTCTCGGGAATCAAAGCAAGTGCTTCATAACCAGCACTCAAGTGCCTGCCCCTAGTTCCCCCCACAGCCTCATCCACATCCTGCCACGGGGGGGGCGGGGGGGGGGCGGCTCCATCCTATCTCCTCGGCATATCTCTGGTGTGAGACAGCAGCAGCTCCCGGTAATCCGGGTTAATAAACAGGGAGCAGTGTCGGGACCAGTGTCGGCAGCAGAGTTGTTCCTTGCCCTGCTCCGTCTGGGGTCGGGGGGCCAGCAGTGGGGTCACCTCTCTCCCTGCTCCAGCTGGGTTCAAGGAGTACCCGCACCACAGGTGCTTGCCCATATGCAGGAGCTGGCATCAGGTATATCCAGAGGCTGATGCGATGGCAGTGTTGGGATAAGGGAAGCTCTCTGAGCTGAGTCAGGAGGGAAGTAAGAGGGGAAAGCCTAGAGCTGACCCCAAAACTGCCATTGTGAAGGGCAGTGTGAGGGGGAAGTCCTTTAGAGAAAATATGGAGCGTGTTCCATCGTAGAGCTGGTGGAGCCAACAGCTCAGGCTGCAATTCCCTCCCTGGCAGCACACCCTGAGCTCTGGGGTCTCAAGCTCAGACATGCTCCTCCACACCACAACTTTTCTTTGCAGAAAGAGGAAGAGGAGAGGGACAGTGAGAGAGTGAAAGGTCTAGGGAGGCCCAGCTCTGTCCATGCTCGCCATGGAGCCACAAGGCTCAGTCGATAAGACCAGGTGTCAAGAGGGGCAAGAGGTGATGGCCAAGCTCTAGACCATCTCTGCTGCTGCAAGATGGCACCGGCATCCCGGGGCCTGTCCTCTGTCTTGGGGACAAGGAGTTGGTGTGGGCGGGTGAGCTGCCCTCACACCAGCCCCTGGCCACGGTTCATGACGCTGCAGCTCCCCAAAACCATCCGTTTCTCTGCCCAGGCCCCATAGGGCTGGGGGGGTTCCCAGGTGGGGAGACTCCGGGGCTGGTGCTGCCCTAACACTGTTGCAGGTCCCCCCTCGAGCAGCACGGAGCCGGAGGGGTGCGAGACTCTGCGGGAGGGTCGGTATCCTCCCTGTCCCGTCGGGGCTGTCCCGTCCACCTCCCCGCGGCCAGGGTGTGGGTCGGCGCAGCCCCCTCCCACCGCACCTTCCCCCCGTGCCCCCCGCCCCCCCAGGGGATCAAGTTCACGCCCGACCCACTGATACGAGGCCCAATGGGGCCGGG
>VYXB01003610.1:42696-54156 GCA_013397135.1 Pachyramphus minor
CGGCCCGGCCACCCCTGCTTTCCCCGGCCCCCAGCTCTGCCCCGCCGCGCTGCAGCCGGGCGCCGGCGGCCCCTCGGGGCTGGGCAGCAGCGGCAGCTCCAGCGGGGCCGCCAGCGAGGGCGGACACTCCAGCGACAGCGGCGAGGAGGTGAGACCCGACGGGATGGGGATGGACGGCCTTCCGCCGCCCGCACACGGCGTGTCTCGGCTTTCTTCCCCGCCCGGTGCCGCTGCCGGGACAGGGACCACAGCGCCGGCTCGCCGAGGCGGGTGCCGGTGCCTCCTGTTCGGCCCCGCCGTCGGGTGCCCCCGGGGAGAACCCCTGATACGGCGCTGGGGCTCATCCCGGCTCGGTAACCCTGTCAGTGGGGGGCGAGCCTGTGGGGAGGCTGCTTTGGGATAAAAAAAGGGGGGGTTTGGAACGTAGGGGAGCAGTTTTCCCTTTGTTCTGTCGCCCTTGGTATGCGATGCGGCGGAGCCGTCCCGGGTTTCGATGTCGAACGGCGGCTCCGGAGGGACACTGGGGGCAGCACTGCACGGTCCCCGGTCCACTGTGAGCTCCTGGCAAGCCGCCGCCGTCGCCCTGAGCTGCGTCCCTGGCCGCTGCTCCCGGAGCTCCGTGGGCAGCCACGGCTACTGGGGCAGACAGCCGTAAGATGAGGGCGGGGGGGGCGGTAGCACTGGTTACCGGCACGGCTGGAACTGGGGTTTGGGTTAGTTTTTAGTATTTTTACATCTTGGCGTAACACGAGCCCGCTCCGGCTGCAGCAGCGCGGCCGATGTCAGGGCTGGTCCGTGCAGGGGTTGGGTGTGTTTGTGCAGCCGCCCGCGGGCCGTAGCTGCGGGAGCTTCCACGCGCGATGGGTGCGGGTCCCTGGACCGCAGTCGGCCGCGCTGCGTGGGGGGTGGTCACGAGTGGTGGTTCCCGGCTGCGGGACGGTTAAGAATGCCCCGTGGGAGGGATATTCCGCTGCCGATCTATCCCCGGAATTATAAACCGTGGCTCGGTGACAGGACGAAAGCCTAGAAAACCCACAACTGTGCTGAAAAAGTGGAAACTGGATAAAAGACTTAAATAGGCCACCGCAGCGGCTGAAGACTGCGCGGCAGGGAGGTGGGAAGCGCCTGGGTAACCACTTGCCAAAAGGAAACAGCCTACTGGTGGCAAGGAGGAGCTTGAGTCCCACGCGTCTCTCCTCGCTTTGGTCCCTCGCTTCGTGGGAACCTTTTCCCTGTCCCTGGCGCAGGCTGGAGAGCGGCTGGCGAGCGGCTGTCGCAGCCCCAGAGCCATGGGGAAGTGGCCCACGCCGCGGGAGAGCTGAGTCTTGGTGTCATGTGGTGGGGTGCGTGGGAGTGGGGCGAATCTGGGGCCGTCAGTCCAATTTGGCCGGCGGTGCTACCTCTGGTGAGGCCGGGGAGTGCGAGCCGGGGGATGAAGGGGACATCCTCAGGATGTTGAGGCAGACCAGGAGGTCTGGGTGCTCATTGTGGCACTCTTGGCCGCCGCCTCGCCAGCGTGAGTTGATCTGGGAGGTGTTCGTAGTCCGGGGGGGAGGGGTCCTGTGTGGGGCGTGGTGGAGGTGCTTGGTGGTACCTGAGGCACAGTCCCTCGTCCGGGGGTTGGGAAAAAACGCTGTGTCGCCCATCCCATCGCCCAAGGACCACATCGCATGAGTACTGTCACACTGCATGTCGGTGCTGCCGAGGGCTCAGCTGAGCCTCCCTCTGCCATGTCCCCGTTCCACGGAGACCTCGTCAATCCGACAGAGCCGGCTCTTGGCAGCCCCTCGCCGAGAGTTGTCCCCTCTCAGTGTTTGTCTGTCCCTGCCAGGATGCGCCAACCTCTGGAGAGCTGGAGCAGTTCGCCAAGGACCTCAAGCACAAGCGCATCATGCTGGGCTTCACCCAGGCCGACGTTGGACTGGCCCTGGGCACACTCTACGGTGAGGGACAGAAGAGGGTCGGGGGAGGGCCCTCTTCTCCCCCCACAGCTTGGGGGAAGGGAGAAGCTGGGGAGGGAGATGGTATGACCTGGGCCAATGGAGATTTTTGCTCCTTAACGACCCGCAAAAGAGCCGACAAGCACCAGCCCTGGGTGGGAGTTAGGGGGGGCACAGCCCTGAGGTGAGCTCGAAGGTAGCAGGGAACTAGTTTAATAAAATAGCTGCAGTTGCTTTTTCAGAGCTTTAAATCCCTGCAGCAGCAGAAAGAATCCCTTCCCTGGTCTTCCAGGGGCAGGGGAGGTTTGGGGGTGGCAGATCCTGGGGGACTGCAGATGGGGGCAGCTACACTCTGCATGACGCCCTGCCCTCCCTGCCCACACAGGGAAGATGTTCAGCCAAACGACCATCTGCCGCTTCGAAGCGCTCCAGCTCAGCTTCAAGAACATGTGCAAGCTGAAACCACTGTTGCAGCGCTGGCTCAACGAGGCAGAGAACACCGACAACATGCAAGAGGTGCGGGCTAGGGAGGGTGGGAGCTGGGGTACCCTATGCCTGCAAGCCCTCAAGCAACAGATTCTTCTCCGTTTCCAACATTCATTTGGGGAGAGAAGAGGGGAACAGGAGGTTGGTTGTGCCACAGCAGCATCTCACTGCATGGCTTCAGTCTGGCCGGGGGGGGAGATATCACTGGGTATTGCTTTCTGCCAAGCTGAGGGGAGCCCAATCCCCCCACAGACACCTAGTGATTATGGCAGCTCTCATCTTGGAGCAGCCAGGTCCTGCTGGAACCTCTTATAGGCTAAATGTGCAGCTTACTGCTCCCTGGGGAACCTGGCACCAGTGCAGGAAGATGTGTCCAGCCTCCCCACACCAGCTACTGGCAGGGCTGGGATACTGGGAATGGCCCCAGTCACAGGAGAGTGATGGTCAGTGGAGAGTCACAGGGACACACAGTCTGTCCCCAGAGCTCTGCAACCAGCCACACAAGTGCCCAGGGCCTGGTGGAGATTCTTCCATCCAGTGACCAATGTGTTCCCTCTCGTTCCCAGATGTGCAATGCGGAGCAAGTACTGGCTCAAGCCCGGAAGAGAAAACGCAGGACCAGCATTGAGACCAATGTGAAGGGGACACTGGAGAATTTCTTCCGCAAGTGTGTGAAGCCTAATCCCCAGGAGATCTCCCAGATTGCTGAGGACCTCAACCTGGATAAAGACGTAGGTTGGGAGGGTGGGAAGGATGGGTGCCCACATGACAGCAGCTTCTGAGCGTCTGCATCAGGCCAGTTTGATACTTTGTTGCAGAGCAGAAGGGAGCAGTTATGAGGTATAACTCATTAGTATGAAAAAAGATACCCACTTGCTCCAAAGGAGACTTTCGTTCACAAATGGAGTATTTAAAACTTTGGAGGGACAAAAATAATTCCCAGACCCAACACAACACCCATCTGTGTTTGTGTACATGCACATAATATATAAAAGTAATCCTTTGATACTATTTCATCTCTGAAGAGGCTGATTTTTGCCCCCCAAGAACCCACACAGAAAGTGAAAACTTTTTTTCTTCATTGGAAGTGGAAATGCACCAGAAGACCAACAAAACACAACGTACAAACAACAAGTTCCAGTCACAAATGCATATTGGCTTCAGCTGATAATGCCACTGGCCTTTGGAGAGAAACTTTTCTTTCAATTTATTATCTTCTTTCCTGTTTAACATTTGCTACGTCTCTCATCTCTCAGCTCTGGAAGCAGCGGCAAAATGGTCCTGGCTGGAGTCCATCAGGGCTCAGACCAGGAAGGAGCTGGGGCAGGAAGGGGGCTGCACTGGCAACTAGTAGAAGGGTCTCCTTGTCATGCACAGAGTGCCTGGGGTCACTCCCTCACCCATCTCTGTCTCCCTCTCTGCAGGTGGTCCGGGTCTGGTTCTGCAACCGGCGTCAGAAAGGCAAACGACTGCTGCTGCCCTACGGCAACGAGGCAGATGGGATGATGTACGACATGAACCAGCCCCTGGTGCCCCCCACCCTGCCCATCCCAGTGACGTCCCAGGGCTACAGCCTGGCACCCTCCCCTCCCATCTACATGCCAACCTTCCACAAAGCCGAGATGTTCCCACAAGCGCTGCAGCCCGGGCTCTCCATGAGCAACAGCGGCCACTGAACCGGGGGCTGTGGGGTCACTGCAGGTGGTCTGGCAGCCCCCACTTTGCCTTGGGCTGGCACAGGCAAAGCCCTGCTTCTGCTTGTTGGGCTGCCGGGTGGGGCTTTTTGGGATGCATGGGGCTGGGAGCCTGTCACAGGGATGATGCTCGCTCTCTGCAGTTGCTCCCAGCCCTTCCCAGTTATGTGAGCTTACTGGTCCCAGCAGCATTGGCCCCCCTCTGACCTCTCCTCGGGGCAGCTGCTCCTGCCCCACTGCACCCCCTGAAGCCATGTGCACCCAACCCAGCCGCTCTCCTGGAAGGCCCAAAAAAAAGTATTTTTTAGATTTTGGGGTGGGGGGAGGGGAATGTTTTTATTATTTTTTTAAATGGTTTTTGGTTGTAGTTTTTAAAAAGCAAAAATTTTCGTAGTGATCTAGTTTCCCAGGTGCCTCCTCCCTGTCATGTAGAGCAGGGCTGGAACACCATGCCCGGGGCTGAGGGGAGGGGCCCTGATGGCTCTGCCCACCCTCCTGGGCAGCCACAGTGAGCGGAGGCCTGGGGCAAGGGGTGGAGGTGAGCTCCCTCGATGCCCCTTGAGCTGTGGCACAGGAGAGCTTCACCCCTCTGTGGGTCAGCTGATGAGGCCTGTTTGCCCAGCACAAATTGGGCAAAGGGGACTGAGGACCCTCAGTCCCCTGGGCCCTCCTCAATCTCCAGCCACTGTCCCCTGCCCCAGCCTGGCTTGGCTGCCCAGAAACCACCTTTCCCTGGGGCGTCCCAGCCCAGGGGGCTGACAGCGCCTTGTCCATGCTGCTAGCACCCCAAGCCTTCCAGCCTGCTGTAGTTAATGATGATTTCTATATTTTTTGTTCTTAATCACAATCTCCCTGGCAGTGAAATAAATCTCAGAGTTCTTTAGGGCAAGAATTGAGTTAACTCTTTCCTTGCCTCACTTGCATCTCTGCTCCTGTAGCCCAGCAGTGCAGGTTTGGCTGCATGTGGGGGCACAGTGACACTGGACCAAGGCATCCAGAGAGAATGTATGTGTGTCTGTCATGCTGGCAACACCTGGCTTTTGGCTGCCTGCAGCTTGGTCCCCAAAGCAGGACTGGTGACAGCTTTGTTCTGGAGGGGCACCAACTTGTCAGGGCTGTTCCCCCCCTGAAAGCAGAGGGGGTCTAAAGTGAAGGGGGGGATCATCTTCCACCCAGTTTAAACTGCTGGTTTGCTGTAGCTGCTTCTGGGAAAGGGGAAAGCAGTGGGAGCTCACTTGCAGGCTGCTTCAGCAGCTGCCATGGACAGGGAAGGACTAGAGAGGATGTAGAGCGGTAGGCAGGGAAGAAGTCTGGGAAGCTGGGTTTATTCTCACCCACAGGGCTGCTGGTGTGACACTGATGGACAGAGGATGGATGCTCCCATGTGTGTGGTCCAGCTGAGGCAGCCTGTTGGGGTGGTGCCAACCCTACCAGGCAGGTCCAGTGGGCACTAGAAGCTGAGCCAGTGGAAATTATGGGTGTCTGGGGGATGACTTCACATTCCCCCCACCATGGTCTCAGCAGCTGATTTGCCTCCAGTCCTTTTCCTTGAGGGACCTTCTCCTGAGCAGAATGAAATCCCCAACCAATCCTGTAGGGAAGCTTCTGGAAAGCCCTGTTTTCAGCTCAGCAGCTGGTAGCTGCAGATTTGGTCTACAGGTCTGCCTGGAGTGGGAGCACTTAAAGCATCTGTGACTCTGCTGGGCTGGGTGCCAGCCCTGCGGGGCAGGACCCCCTTGGCTCAACTCCACGTCTCTGCTTGTTACCCAGGGGTGGGGGCACAGCCATACATGGCATCCACCAGAAACTGTCCCCTGTCACAGCTGTGCAGTTTAGGGTGTGGGAGGCTGGTGGGGTCAGGAGTAGAAAGCTGAGAAGGGTATCATCTCCCTGAGGTTTGCTTCTCTCCACATTTCTGCCATCTGATTTTCTGCTTCTAGCCAGGCAGGAGCCCTGGCCCCCATATATTTTGGCACCCATGGGCACCCAGCACCTGTCTATGGGCACCCATAGCCCCTCCTGCTCCACTTCTGGTTGACCCAGAAAATGAAGCGGAAATCGGAAGCCACAGAAGTCAGAAGAGCGCAGTGTCCCTGTTTAACTGCTACCCCAGCAGGGCTGGCACCAGCGCAGGGTTGTCCCCTCTGCCAAGGGGGACCTGAGTTCTGCTGGGTAGTTGGTGGCTCAGAGAGTGGCAGGGGCAGGGTTGGGTGACTTCAGAGCTGCAGGGAGGAAAACGGGGGCGGGGGGGAAACTTGTGACAAAAAGTTGTTTATATCAAGTTGTTTATACCAAGCAGAGGGGCATGGAGCAAGGCATGGGTGGAGCAGTGTGTCTCACTCCCTGGTCCTGTCACTCAAACCCAACATCACCACTGATCCCAGATGGGTGCCCATGCTGCAGGGTGTCGATGGGTGGATGTGGTACTGGGTGCCCATAATGTTGGGTGCTGTCTGTGCAGGATGTGTGCATGGTGCACGGTGGCCATGGTGCAGGGTCCCCATAGTGCAATGTGTGTGTGCAGGGTGCCCACGGGAGTGGTTTTGCTCTGGAGGCCACCAGCTTGCTTCCTTCCTGCCACAGCAGGGAGGGAGCGACAAACCACAGCATCCCTCTGCCTCGCTGACTCTGAGATTGCCCTGAGAGCACCTGCTGTCCTGTGGCTCCTCACTGGCACAGTGACAGCCACGATTCAAGGGGGGTGGGGGAGATGGGTGCTGCCAGGAAATGGGGGAGCAGAGGCTGTGCTCCCTCCTGGCCATTGGGTGCTGGGGTCCTCTGGACTACATGAGCATGGCTCCTCCACCCCAGCCACAAATGTCACCATGGGGTCTGCCACCAGGGCTTTGGCACCCAGCAAATGGTGCTAGGGGGACACTAAGGGTCATGGGGGAAGGTTGGGGAGCCCTCAGCCACCCACTAGCCCCCTGCCCTGCCCACACCTTGCACAACAGGCACAGCCTCGGCAGCAATGTACCATTTATTTCCACCCTCTGGTCCTGCCAGCACTCTGGCAAGGTGGTCAGTGTTGGGTCAGGAAAATTAAGTCATGGGGTGTTGCTCAAGGTCCCAGTGTGCCAACGGCTGGGTTGGGATAAGAGTGGTCCTCCCTTCCCTCCTTGCCCCACATCCTGCTCTGCAGGTGGGTGCCTCCCACACCTCCCACCCTTGTATCTGCCTGGATACGTCCCAGTGGTCCCAGCACACACTAGGAGTTGAACCAGCTCTGCAGGTCGGGATAGAGGCGGCCGCGGGGCAGGTGGGGGTAAGCGGTGCAGATGGTGCAGATCCGCTCCCTCCAGTCAGTGTAGAGCTTCACACTGAACCTCCTCTGCCAGGCAAAGAACTGCCGGTAGCGGCTGGAATTCATGGTCTTCAGGAAGGTGGCCAGCTCCTCCAGGGAGTTGAAGTCGTCAATGTGGATGAAGGAATCTGCAGGAATGAACTGCTCATAGTTGGCCCGGGGTGGCCCCAGCACCACAGGCACAGTGCCAGCCAGCAGTGAGTTCCTCCAGAGCTTCTCTGTGATGTAGTCCCGGTGGATGGAGTTCTCAAAGGCCAGGTAGAACCTGGATTTGGATGTCATTGGCAAGAGGCAGTCCTTGCAGAGGGGTTTGTTGTTTGCTTTCCCATATACATTCACATGGAGGTACCTGGAGAGGTTTTTGTAGACTTCAGCTCTTTTCTGAGTCCTGCGGTAGTTGCTGATAACCCAGGATACCAAGTTGGTCTTTGCAGGGATGTTCACAGTAGCCGAACAGTTGGGCACAAGCTTGCCATAGGGCATAAAAATGTCCGAGTCCTGTCTGTAGGTCATCACCCAGTTGAAGGTCTGGTTCCATCCTGCTAGACCTCTACTGTTGGAGGGGGACTCCAGGGAGACCCATACCCAGTTTTGCCCTGGTGGTTTCTCCTTGGGCAGCTTGTCCTGGCCACGTTGAAGCCTGGCATGGGGAAACACCACCACATTGGCCCGGTACAGGAGCTGCCGCTCTGTGGTGAGCCAGCAGCCTGTGATGCCATACAGCTCACGGCACATGTCCCCACTGACATTGGGGACCTGCTTCGAGGGCCATTCCCACACCAGCACCACCAGTGGCTCTGTGTGTTTGGAGTCTTCTCTGGAGCCATTGGAAGGGTTGAGGAAGCACCTCAGGTTCCAGAGGGTGGTTACAAACACCCCGGCAGTGACCAAGGTCTTCACATCAGGCCGGCCCCACGGTGACCATGGCAGTGGTGATGCCCGGGGCATGCTGGCAGGATGGCTATCACCTCCTCAGGTGACAGAGCTGACACCTGGGAGAGAGGAGAGACCACCAATGGCCATCATCCCAGCTTGCCGGGGGCAAGGGGTGATGGGGAGTTGCTGGGGTCCAAGGGGTCAGAGAAAGGGCTTCTCCGTGAAACCTGGGCCTAACATCACACTTGGACTGTCTGCTCCCCTATACAACAGGGTTCCCCATGCACCTGGTGTCACCCCCGGAGTGGTCTTTGTTCTCCCTCCCATGGTCCCTGGTGTCTCCATGTTTGGGGGAGCACAGATACTGCCAGGAGGTGCAAAACTGATGGGAAGCAGCCACCTGTGCCCCCGGTCCCACCTGTCTGGCCCCACTGCCCATCACAAGAGGTTCTTCGTGCTTGCTCCGTGCCTCAGTTTCCCCACCTGACGTAGCCATGGTCTCACTCCTCACTTCTTACTTTGTCCAGAATAGGTCAAACCTGATACGCAGCCAGCCTTGTCGCAGCTGGGCACCAAAGGACGAGGAGGAAGATCCCAGTCCACCTAAATAACCCCACAGTGAGGCCCCAGCTGCAAAACAGAGTGTCCCTGGGACTGACTCTGAAGTCTGAAACTTCATTCAGGGCCAGACTGCAGTGTCCTGCCCAAGAAGTGTCCTACCCAAGAAGTGTCCCAGCATTCTCTTGCCACAATGACAAAGCAATCCCCAAGCTTGAGGTGCTCTCCCCAGGTCAGAGTGCTATCCCCAGCCCCCAAGGGCATGAGGAGCCCCAGCAGTCTGGGACGTCATAGCTTCAGTGCCTCAAACACTCATATTTTATATTCAGAATGTCACAGATGGCCAGACCTCTGCTGTGCAGGCATGGAGGGCAGGGAGGGCAATGAGAACAACAAGGGCAGAAAGGACAGTGAGGGCAGGGAGGGCAGGGAAGGCAGGGAGGGCAGTGCAGCACTTGGGGCTGCCACTGACTGGGCTCAGCCCGCAGGCACATGGGCTCTCCAGCTGTGGGACACTCACCCTGCTATGATGCCCATCTGACCGCCTCAGGCCTCCACTGTGGTTTAACCAGCAACACTGCTGGGAACAGAGCAGTGGTGAAGGTGGCAAGGAGGATGCTTGGCTGGGCTGGAGACCAGCCACCAGCTCAAGCCCAGTATGGAGTGCCAGTCCCAGGGTAGGGCTTAGTGCCTGCAGGCCACACATGGCATTCAGCAGCAAAGGTGGCTTCTCTTTTGTGCAAACCTCTGGAAACACATGGACTGCCTGAACCCCAGTGCCAGCTGGGGCTGGGCCCATTCCTCCAGTATTGGAGTCTCCTGGAAAGCAAGGCCCTACTTCCCCACCCACCCCAATGCTGCAACTTGGCTGCAAAAAATCGCTTCCTTGGCTTGGCCCGCTCCATCTGTCCTGTTAAAATATACCAAGCTAAGTTTAGGCTCTAGACAAACCTGGCATGGGAAGCAGAGAGACTTCACATTGGAGGGAAAGCTTTGATGGTTCCCTGCACTGCACATCAGTGCTGTGGGTCCCTCTCCCTGGCAGTGGGGAGGCTGCCCCCATTTTGGGGACGATCTGAAAGGGAACCTCCTACTCCAGCAGTGCCAGGGGCTGCCCCATTTCTCAACCCCTCTCCCCTTGGCGGTCAGTGATGCCGAACTCAGACTTACCGGGATGGAGGTGTGCTAGATGCCAGGTGTGTCTGCCTGAGCGCTGCCGCACTCGGCTGGGGCACTCAAAGGCTTCCTCTTTTCTGTGGTTTTTGCCTCGTCCCAACCCCATGGTGGGTCCTTCCTGCCCCATGTGGCAGCTGGCACAGCCTGCTCCCAGCACTTCCCCTGAGCCACCCCAGGGGCTGGTACACGCCCACAGCTGGGTGGGTGCCCTATGGCCAGGTGGGTACCTTGTGTCCTGGGTGGGTACCCCATGACTGGGTGGGTACCCTCTGGCTGAGCTGGCACCCCATGCATGCCCCAGATCAAGCTGGGTGCCCTGGGGCTGAATGGGAGCCCCATAACTGTGTGTGTCCTGTGGCTGGCTGAGTGGGTGCTACTTGGCTGAGCATGTGTCCCATTGATGTGTGGGTGGGTAGGCACCCTCAGCCTTGACAAAGTGCCACCTATCTGCCACCTGCAGCCTGGTTGCAAACAGAATACCAGCCCAACTCCAACTCCCACTGACTCATCCTGAAACTGTAAACGAATGCAGCCCCAACACCCCCACAGTGCTGCCGAGCCCTGGGCATTGCCCTGCCTGGGATGTTTCCTGCCAAAAGGGGAAGCGAGCACGTGTGGTGGTGCATGCATGAGCTGTCTCCTGGGTCCCAGCCCTGATCCTGTCCTGCTCCCAGTCTGGCTCAGTTGTGTTCTTTGCTAACATTGCTGTCCAGGACCCAAGTCTCCATGAAAGCCCTGGCAGGCAAAATGAGATGGCGAATCTGAGGCAGAGGTACGGAGGGGACTACCAAGGTGTGCAGCAGTGTTCTTGAAGCTGGCAGGGGTATGCCCTCTGCCCTGGCACACACAGAGCTGGGAACAGGAGCCCAAACAAGATTTCCCCAGGCTGTGTTAATGCCCCTGGGGTCTGCACCATTAGACCTGCCGGCTGCCCAGTCCCTGGGATCCCTGTTGGACATGGTGCCATGTCACTGTGCCAGGGTGTAGCGGGGCTCTGTGGTTTCAGTGTCACCCCAGGAGCCCTCAGAGGCCAACTGCAGCCCCAAGGCAGGGTGTTCCTTCCTCTGCAACCATGTCCCTAGCTTCCTGTCATCTTTTCTCACTCTCTTTCTACATTTCTTCCACTGCATGATTGAGAGCCCAGATACCACAATCTATGGGCACCATTCCTGGCCTGGCCTGGCCCAACCCGGTCAGCTGTGGGCCCCAGCCTCTGCCTGGCTGGAGCATTCAGCATCATCCTGCTGCTGTCCCATATCTTGAGGGCCCAGGACCACAGTGGCTGGGGCCATTCCCCTCCACAGACAGCACTGGCAATAGAATTTCCATGGGGGATTCAGGATGTCTTTTGGAGCAGGAGGGAGCTTTCCCCTGGCATTTGTAGCTGTCACCTGCAGGTGCTGCCCTGTGGAGAGTACAGGATTGT
>VYXB01003616.1:6919-19618 GCA_013397135.1 Pachyramphus minor
TGTGCTATGACCGCAGTGAATGCGTACATTCAAGTGACTAATACAATATAATAGCCACGATGTACTAATCCAGGATAACTTCTGTAATTAATTTCACCAGTAACTGCAAATAAAATACATCTTATGTGTGGTGAATTCATAGGATGGAGTACAAGCTGGGACCTCATTAAGGTCCTGAATTACTCTGACCATTTATCTTGATGGTGGTACAGCAAATGTGTCTTTCTTCAGATTTGAAGAATTGGGATTTCCTCTGCACAGATTTTCATTTTTCCTAAAGCCTGTTCATCAGAGGACACTTCAGCAGAGCTGTGCCCTCTGGTAACATGATTTGCTGTCTGGTCCTGAGGGTGGCCTAGGTTTGGCAATTTATTTCTCCTTTGGATTTCAAATACTGGGCAAATACTAGTGAAAGGTGTTGATATGACATGGCTGATAATTCTCTTTTACCTTCAAGAGAAATAATGTAACTGATTATAAACTTAATTCAGAGTAAACCTTTTTAGGCATAACAGGTAGGGGTTTTTTTACAGTACTTTTTTACTGCGGTGTAAGAAAATTACCAGAGGTTGAGGAATAATCCATGAAGTGTTACAAGACTGTAAGAGGCTATCTTCAGTGAAAAGAGACAGATAATGTCTGACTTGGTGCAAATAATCCAGTTCATCTTCCTTCATGTGGCTGGTAAAAGGTATATTGGTAGATGCAGATAAGTTTTCCTGCTGATGAACGTACTAGAAATCTCTGAACTCCATCTGTCTTGTTTCTTTTCTTTAATCTGAAAGGAAAGGGAAGATTTGCAGTAAATAATAATGTTGTTTAGAATCATGACATATGGAAGTATTTGACAGGTGTATCTTCATAATATTTGCCCTGTGCACTTGTGTCTCTTGAGGGCAATGCCATGACCAAACCTAGGAATTGTTTCATGGTCCAGATGAATCAACCAGAGCAATGTGGGTCTTCTGAGTCAGGGTGACCTTTTCAAGATTTCTTTCTTTCTCTCTCTGTGGAGTTCACCATATGGCCGGGCTGTCTCAGCATCTCTGCAGCAGCAGCAGCAGCTTTTGATTCCTCTGCCTGTAGCAAGGCCTACCCCACCGAAAGATAAGCAGATGGACCATGTCAGAAGTTAGCAGTTCTCACTGGACATGCAACACGTCTATTTAAATACCTAGGGTTCAACTTTCAAAAAGGGTTATATGCCATTTCTTAAGAAGCTATCTAACTTGACTTCCCCAAAGAATAAAATTTAAACAATCGTGCCACACTTGGAAGTTAGTTTGTCACATAATCCTGTCCCCAATACAAAACAGTACAAACCCTCTATTTTAACATGAAGGAGAGTTTTTGCCTGGGGGCAATAATTCAGAAAATTTATTTAATTTTCTGCTATGTAGCTCCACAGTGCAAAACAACCTCCACAGTAAACTTAGGTCTTAATGAAGGTATTTGAGGTCTGTGACAAGGAAGATTCTTTGCCCTTTGATAAAAGCTAAGAGGTATCTGAAGTACATATCTCATTTCTTTTTAATTTTTCTTTTCTGTTTTTTTTGGTGGTTTCTACATATGTTATTGTTGTTGTTGATATTAGTTGATGTTGCTGCTGCTGCTGATGTTGCTTTGGATTTGTTTGTTTCAATGGTTTTTTTCCTTAATGCCTTATTAGTTTTGTGTTAGAAGAGTGTTTCTGACAAAGAAAGGTGTATTTTTCTTTTTATTTTTCAAGCAACGAAAGCAGAAATTTAAGACTCTTAATTACTCATCATCACAGCACCATGCAATTAGAAACCAATCTTACTCTGTTGCTATTGGCAAATCTGCTAAATTTTGCATTTGTGCTGCAACAAAAGATAAGGGGCTTAAAAAGGACTCTAATTAGCTAAAGGAAGCCATAAGGGGAAATCTAGAGATGTTGCAGTAAGCCTGTGATAGCAGCATGTTGTTCAGGTAGCAGACTTTTTTCCTAAGGAGGCTGACAAAATGGCTTTGAAGAATCTTCTTCAGAAGTAAGAATATGGAGAAATTAAGCAGTTAATTTGAAATATATGACCCGAAGCTTCTAAGTAGCTTGCAATAGCCTGTAATTAGCTTTGTGTAAGATCAAGAGTATATAACAGGTGAAAACATTTCTCAGTAGATCTGCTTTGGAGTGAATTTATTGCTTATGTATCTAAAAGATAAATAGATACAGCTAGACAGGTGTTAGTTTTTCTATACCCTGGAATGGCAGTTTTAGTTCTTTAACATTAAGCTACTTTTAGTGTGCTTTGTTCTTTATCTAACTGACACATTTTTCCGTGTTGTGCAGTCACTGTTCACATATACAACTGCATGACATCACCATGTCCCACTTCTGACCGAAACTATTTTTCAGACCTAGATGAGACGTCCACAGTTGAAAGCCTCTCTTCACTCTTTATGTCCTGCCTCAACTTTCTGTTGACTTTGAAGGGAGATACAGAAGGTTTCTAACCTTCTCAAGCAGCAGCAAAATGCATTTGAGGCTGGCTGTCTTCTCTACAGAGTGCTAAACTTACCTTTTACTGGGAAAATAGTGTCCAGGAATAGTGCTTGTATTGAAACACCTGTACTTCCCTGAAAGTACTAGAGAAACACCTTTACAGTCCATCTGATAGTTCTGTTTACTGCTTTTATTTGCCTATGATCTTTCACCAGGAAAAGAGATAAAATTCAGAGTTTTGTCAGTATTACGGCTTTCAATGTGGTATGTTGTTAGACATACTAACTCTGAATCAGTTATCTTGTAAGAATATGGCTTTACCAGGGGAAGAAAGGTGAGTGGAGTGGGTTTCAACTCTTGTTAGCATGATTGTTGATGTTTTGTTAGATTCAGATGGAAGAATAAGGAAAGAATCCCTGAATGAAAGCATGGATAAACTTCTCAACTAGACAATGAACCTCAAAAAAAATGCCAAAACAAAACCAAAACCAACCAACCAACCAAGCCCCCCCCCCCTTTTTTTTTTTTCAGGATATATCAAAGAATTTAAAGTTATATTTAGCTAGCCTAACCTTACTAAAATTCTTCATGGAGTTGACAAATACTAAAACCTTGTACTCTCTCTTTTGCAAGATAAAAACATTATTAATTAAATAATTGCACTGAATATGAAAATATTGTAAGTGCATAATTAAACATCTAGATGGATGGTCTATTGATCAAAAGGAGTCATTCATCTTCACTTAAATCTTCAAATAAGAATTGTTGTTCAAATTTGGGTATGTTTTGGTAAATCAGACTTAAAATGTCTGAGCCCAGAAGCTGCATTTTGACATATGTAAAGCTAAGTTTACGTAGTTTGACTTTATATAAGATTTCGTTAAGGATATTTTCTATTTAAGCATCAAGAAAAAAGGCATGGGAAGGGATACATGATACCTTTCACAGCTCGGTTCTTCTTCAGAGTAAAATGTTCTGTGTGTGCATTCAGTGCCCGATCATTAACCTGTGGAACGCAAAGCAGAGTGCAGCAGGGCTGGCAAGCCTCTCAAAGAATTTGCCTGTCTGACAACATCTGCATGAGGATCTGTGGAGGTCCTTGTCAAAACCTTCCTCGCTGCTGGTACCTCACAGGTTTTTTTACAGGCTGTGGCTAATGTAGGTGTTGAAGTCGTGATTGTGAATGATCCGTTCGCAACAGCTGCTCTGTATGGCTGTGCACCAGTTAGTGCACACATGAACCAGTGCATGGGCATACTAAACCAAAGCTTTTATTCCAAACTGCTCTCTGAAAGGACACAGGGAATTCTTTCTTAAAATACATTTAAAAATTAAACATGAATCTGTAAAGTCTATGCAAACTCTATTGCAAATACTGCTTAACTGAGATTCTATGTTACATTCTGGTGGAGGCTGGAAATGCCAGCCTTCAGGGATGTCATTGGAATAAGCTACGCTTGAAGATTCAGTATGATGGGGAGAATGTGAAAGAAGTAATTTATTTTTAAACCTCTAATACAACACTTTGCTAAATTCTTTATATACAGGAGTACAGGCTGACATAGATTAGAAGAGAATCATTATCCTGGATTATAGAGCAACTCTGACACTTACAAAGCCTCTGTTCTTTAAAAATGGAAACTGCAGCCTTTCTCTGGCATGTCCAATTAAACACTGGCTTGATCAGTGACTGGTATAGAGAACTTCAAGAAAAGATGAAAGGTGTTCATGGTCTAGAAGATCTGGAATCATCTCCTGGAAAACAGTAATTTCACTCTCACACATACACAAAAAGAGCTTCCTCATCTCAAACATCAAGTAGTGGTGACACTTTCTTGAAAACATAATTCAATGTAAATACACTTGCTTGCAGATGTATGTCATTAATTACCAGGATGGTCTGTGATCATGGTCATTGAGAATGGTTTCTGTGACATTCTGAACATCCTGTTGAAGATTTTGTAGGTTTATCTGCATTGGGAGTTATCAAATGGTTTGCACAAAGAGAAGAAAAGGCAACATGGAAAAGAAGACACAGCAGTAGCTCTAAGAAGGGGCAAGCTGAAGATGCATAATTGACTAAGTTTACCACAGAAGATATTTTAAAAATGTAATGGGGGAAGAGGAAAAATAAGAAAAAGTTAAGTCCTTTACTTAATAGGGAATACTAACAAAGAAAATATTGTGTGGAGAAAGCTGGGTTTTTTATAAAAGATTCATAGCTCATTGAAGGCCTACTTAGAGCAGGTGAGATTGAGTTGATGGTTTCGATGACTGAGTTGGTGAGGTTCGACCCGAAGTGCTGAAGTAGGAAATTCTTGGGAGGAATGCCTTAGTTTTCAGCTGCTGTCCTTCAGAAGTTACTATAGGCAGGTGAGGTCCCAAACGCCAAGAAAGAAGGGAAATTCAGGGGAGTGAAAAAGAAAGTGAAGGATGATTGAATCCACAGATTGTAGTCCAGTTAGGCTCACATCAATATCTGGAAAGTACTGAAACAAGTTATTGAATGATTAATTTTTAAAAGCTTAGAGAACAGTAAGAGAGAGGCACGTAAGGTCTGTATGGCTCAAGTCTGGATGTCACTTCTTTTATGATACAGTTTATTGCTACAAGTGACAGCTGATGCAGAAAAGAGTGAGCTTCAGCTTTGGAAATTGGTCATGTATTTGAAGTTAGAAAGGACTGGGAGCTTTCCTTCTGTCTCAATGTTTCAGGAAGATCTAGAGAAGATACAACCACACTAAATTTCCAATTAGACAAACACATTTCAGGAGGGAATGTGGGAGAGTCAATCAGAAATGTGAACTGCCAGCTCAGACTTTTTAACCTTCATTGTTCTAGGAAAAAGAGTCCCTGCTGACATGAATGCTTTTAAAGATGGAACGTAAGAAGGGTTTGCGAGAGACTTCCCTTTAACTTTGAATTGAAGCTGCTGAGTAACATGTCAATGTTACTTTAATATTGAACTTTAATAATGAACTTTAATATTGACATTGGCCAAAAAACCCACCAGATTAGATGATGAATGTGGTTTGAAGTCTGTCACCTTTGGTCCTTTCTCCCTCTTCTCGCCCAGCAGTCTGAAGGCCAGAGGGCTCACTGAAATCCAGAGCTCATAACACACTGCTACCACTCAGGAAAAACAAAACTCAGAAAGTGAAAACTGAACACAGGCTACAACTTCCTGATAAAAGGCATTTGATTCAGTTGCCTCTATTCTTCCTGTCTTCTAACATTGCTTTTTTTCACAAACTACTTCCCAGTATTTTGTGATTTTACTTCTGCCTTAGTACCTATGGCCTTTGTTGTACATGTTGTGCCTGCTGCCTTCCGTCTCTCAGAGGCAGCAAAATATGTTATTTTCAAATTCCTTGGTCTAGGGTTGTCCAGTTATGAACCACCAAGACCAAAAAGAGCCGCAACACAGCGGGAAAACAAATGAGCAGCACTATTGCTGACCAGGAGAAACACAGAACTTCTGAAATTGAATACACAAGCCACAACTGGTTTTAGTTGTTTGGGGTTTTTTGGTGGCCTTGTTGCTGGCTTTTTGTTTCTTTTTCCCTGAAACATGTTACGGATATCCCAGCTGACCCTAAACCCACCTATAGTCTGCCTGTGTGATCTAAGTGCCTGTGTGTTCTGCCTTTCTGGTGGACAGGGAGACTGCCTCTCTTGTTACACAATGTTTTGTGCAACATTAACATTCTTGGATTTCTGCTGTACATCAGTGTAAAGTAAAAGCCACATAAATAATTATACCCACGAAGGCACAACAAGATATTCCCATCCAAGCATGAAGCTAATGGAAGATTTTTCATGCCAGTTCCTACTCTGTTTTGCCCATGATAGTGATTGTAGGAGACCTCTCTGTCCTTATCTCAATCCTTATCTCAGATTTTCTCTCAAATTTGCACCCACCACAGTCATGCAGGGTGAACGTGTTTCTCTGAGAAGGAAGGTGTGAGTGGTGTCCCTTGGAGTGGGTGGGACCAGGGTGGGTGGAGGGGAGTGCTCCAGGGCATCTACAGGGATAGCTAAGGAGTGACGCAGCACCATTCCTCTGTGTGTGTGTAGAAAATCCAGTATTTAGGGAACATCTGTACCTACTGGTCTTTTCCAGCCACTAGAATAGAAGTCTACCCAGCTGGAAAGGTCAGCATTTATACTTTTGGAAGATCAGGCATGACTTGATACATCTCCTGCTCTTTCAGTAGGTTGGCATTTGGTCATCAGACTTGGCAGGGCTGCAAAACTTATCATTCTGATGGAAGCAACCTCTCTGACAAAACCTATAGCAGAGTATATTGCCTTAATGTAATTTTCATTTTCTCAACCAATTTTTTTCTGCTTTATATGTAGTAGCAACGTCTCTCTGCTGCAGCTGTACTGTGTGCAGAAAGTAACAAGTACTGTAAAAGTTTTACAATACTTGTTTTCTGTGCAAGTTACTTCCTGTAGCTTTGTTAATGCAATAAAATAACAACCAAGTGTGAGTCTGCAGATCATTGTTATGATGATGATGACTGTTACAAAAATAATAGAAATGACAGATTAAAAGTACTCTTTATTATGGAAGATCAGTTATTTCAGTTTATCTTTTGAGAATGTATATAAATTTGATCAGAATACAAAAAATACGATAAAAGGTGTTCATTTAAGGAGCATTAGCAAAATACTATACATTCCTCCCAACTCCTTGGTATTGTCTGGCTTTCAGTCTTATATTTCGCTGTTAGAAATGTCTGTCCCACCAGACTTAAAGAAGTAAATATAGAGAGTAGCTAGAAAAAAGCCCAGGGACTTTTAAATCTGGTATGTATTAAAATTTTGTTTGTTATCTTGTGGTAAGGGATCTTGGGATGGCACTGAACATAAACTTCTTGGGAAAAGCAATTTGTTTCAGAGAAGTCATTCCATAGGAGTTGATGATTCGGCAGAACACAGATCCTCAAGGGAAAGCTGTGTAGTTTACCAAAATGAGAGTTATTCAAGATAACCGTGGGCACAAGAGCTTGTGGAGTCCCAAAAATCACTGGGCCTAAATTAGCTGATTAAGAAGTTTGTTCAAAACTAGATTTAGCTATGCAGACATGAATAGCTGTGAATTTTTCCCTGTCTGATTTTAAAAGGTTACTTTTTTATATGTAGGGCAAGATGTTAGAAGTTCATAACCTCTATTCTACTTCCCTTCCCTTGACCAGGAAAAACAAGAGTCATGAATGTACGTGTGAAGATGTTAATACTGCTACATGTTACCATTTAGTGAAAAGGTCAGTTTGCCTTCTGCTCCTGGAGATTATCATGAAGAGTAGTAACCAATGATGTTGACACCTGCTCAGCATACAGGCTGTTTAAAACACTTCTTGGTGAAGAATGTGTCACCAGAGAAAAAACAGGTAGGTAGTTCTGCAATAGCCCAGGAAGGAAGGTCTTGCAACTCACTTTAGTAGGTTTTACAGCATTTTTAGTGCTCAGTGCTCTTTCTCCTCACATGTACTCTTCATTAAGATTGAATAAACAATGTTTATTCTTCATTAGTATCTGCATTAATATCTGCATTAGTGTTAGGATTAGTATTCTTCTTTAGTATCTTTATTACTAATGTCTTCATTACTATCATAAGAGGAGGAGAAAAAAGTGCTACTTAGGAGATAGTGATTTAAATAGAGTTCAAAGTAAGACATATTTCCAGGCGAGCTGTGTTCTTTGCTTCAGTCATCAGTCTTCCTGTGGCACTTCGGGAGGGCCAGTAACTGCTGGGAATGTCACACAGACAGAAAGTGTAGGCACAGCATGTGTGGCTGTAAGAATATGTCCAGGACTGCCAACCCAAGGATTTGGGTCTGCATCTTACATGGACAGTGTAAGCACCTGGTTTTGAAAACATGCCTACTGTGTCCAAAATTCAGTACCAAGGACAAAAATATGCATGAGATCTTAACAATTACTTTACTTCATCTACTCTTCTACCTCCTTTTCTTTGCTCTCCCTGTTTCATTAAACTGCCTAAATGTGAGTAGATAAGTACTACCTGGTCCCTGTAGAGAGAAGAGCAGTCTCAAATAAAACTCAGTTTTAAATAAAGTAATCAAAATCAGTTTCAGGATCTCTTGGGCTCAAGAGCTTCCTGTTGAAAAGTCAGCTTCACACTATTAGGAGTTCATTTGCAGCCAACTTTCAGTGGCATGTTTTTTCCAGACTTGGTAGGAAAGATATTGGTTTTCCTATTGAGAACTCACCTGCTGTTTTAGAAATTCTTACATGCAGTCTACCCCAGCTTTTTAAAGAGGCTACAGGAAAAAGAGGAAATAGTGAACATATTTTCTATATATTTTTCTTACTCAATGCTGTAGAAAGTGCTCTGATCTTCATAGCTTCATTTCAACAGTCTTACCTGAAGCTTTTTTCAGGAACAAACTTTCTGAAAGTTGAGTTATTCTGAGGAGCACAATGTACACACAACACAGTAGTAACCTCTGAAAGTCAGCATATCCAGAGTTTTCCTTCCATGCTTTCAAATCAGTGTCTGACATAATGATTCTTGCACTTTTAGCTGGTTCCATTCAATGAAAGGAAGGGAAGACAGACTGTGTATGGTTCTCAGTATTTACCTACCAGCTTAACAGATTTAAGAAGTAGCATTTGAGGTGGGGTAAATAATCAAATGTTAACATGGGTATTAGAGAATGCAGCTAATTTGATTCCTAAATGAAAGCCTGCTGTTTAAAAAGACAGTAATTCCAGATGTAATAAGAGAGTGTTTAGACTGCTTGTGGAATAGAAGTCTTTGTCTATAAATGTCCTGCAATACTTGAAGGACGAACCCCATTGGAATTGAGTTAGAAATACACTGCTGCAATCCCAGCAGGAATTAGTAGCTGCAGGTCCAGCCACCACAACAGTGGCTTGGACTGATGCATTTTAATTAGTTTTTCACCAGACAACCTAGCCCATGTCTAAAAGATTATGATTCTACAAATTGTTATCTGTAGCGGTTATGGGTTCAAGAATATTAGCAGACTCACACTAGTTTGATTACAGTTTCTTTCAAAATGGTGTATGTGTTTTGTTGTGCTCCTTTTGTTTGTCTGCTGAATGCAGTAAAGGCTGAACATAAAAAATACATTGTTGGTCTATTGCACTGCCTTTCCAGGCCAGCCTGAACAGAAATCAATTACTAAAAAGGCCTTTCACCTCAAGTACTAGAAAATGAACTCAGCAGCTTAAAGTCATAGAATGAAAAACTGAAAAGGTATGGATGTTTTCATTCTCAAAATCAAACCAGCCAGAACTCTGGAATGCAATGGAATTAGCTTTCTGTTCCAGAACTGTGTACGTTTTTTCCTCTAGCCTTGCCTTCTTTCAAGATTAGTTTCATTCCTTATAGGATGTGGGAGTTCAAAGGTTTTATCCTCCTTCTAAATTATGCACATTTTGTGAAATTTTCCATTCTCTTTATAAGTTGTGAAATAATGAGGGGGAAAGGAGGGCTGCAGTGTGTGCAATTGCCTGCAAGTCCTTTATATGTTGGTGTTGGTGTTTAGAAGAAGCTTTTAGATAATATTTGAATTATTTAAGAATTGTTTTTCAGATTACTGTAGAAAGAAAGTTTGTTTTGCTACTTTCACATGAAATGCAAGTTTTGAGAATTTCCTAATTTGCATGTATGTGCTTTTCTAAGTGAAACCAATAGCAGTAATCCCATGGAGTATGCATTTTTATTTTATTTTTATTTCTCTGTGTGTCAAGTGCTTTGTTTCTTTTTTCTTTGTTTGTTTTTGTTTGTTCTTTTCAGTCTTTAACTTCAAAGAGGACATTTAATTTTGAAGTCTAGGAACAGTAATTTCATTTCTATAAATGCATTTGACCTAGTTTATATGTAAGGAAGAGTAAATTCATGTGGTTTAACTTTATACTTCTGTAAACTGTACAAAAAAAAAAAATCAGTATTCTTTGTGGAAATCAATACTGAACTTTGACTTATTACTGAAGTTTTGGCAGCACAGATTTCCATGGCTTTGTACCAGGTACAGTTTTCTTGCAACTGATCATTCTTTCACCTGATTTTTTTGGACAAACTAGATTGTGTAATTGTTGTTTGACTGTGTGAAGCACAAGCTAATTTATTTTTCAAAAATCAATTCAGAATTTAAGGAATTTAATCCAAATGAAATTTGCAGGACATTACATAAAGGACTGTATTTCTACTGAGTTGATTCAAAAGACAGTATAAAACCCAGGATGAGTGGGCATGATGTGGAGATGCTGACCTACTTTTGAAAAGACCAAATTTCTTGCTTCCAGTAAAATGAAACCAATGACTATTTATTTTATTATAAAAACTGCAGCTCTAGGAATTCACCTTTACTAATTACTATGACCAAATAAACACATGACTGCATTTCATTTGGGTTGTCATTCCTGTTTCAGAGGCAGAAGCTTTTCGTAGGTTTGGGAGAAGAAAAGCTTTTTCCAAACTGCGTCAAAATCTGTCTCTTCTTGCTTTGTCTTTCCTCTCTCTGCCAGTCTACACTTCAGGATCCTGCAAATTCCACTTTCTCCTTTATGTGCAAATTCTGCTGATCACTTCCACCTCCTTAACACCCTTCCTGGGCATCTCTGCCTTCCTTCCATCTGTGCTGACACCACTATTTTTGACTGCATGTATTTGAAATGTGACAATGTCTTTTCTCTCCGTTTCACAGTCTAGACTCTGTAGCACAGGCAGGGGACTGTGGTGCTGCTGTCCATCCTCTAAAATAGTGTCCTTCTACAATAATTGGAAATTCAGTAACATGTGAGGATAATAAGAAAAATAATCCGTAATACTCAACAAATTGTACATTGGGGAAGGGTGGAGAAGTTTTGCACATACATCTTAAATATTCTAAAAAGATTTTTCAAATTTGTGTATAAAACAACACAAATGCAGAGAGCAGTCATTAAATTTTAGTTTATTTTCACATATTGAATGGTACTTTTAATATTTTAACTTTTTAAGGCAATCATTTGACTAATGGGTGAGTGAGTTTATCATGGCACTGAAGTATTTGTACTTCAGTATTTTGTACTTTGTTATTTCTGTGCTAATACTGACTTTTGTGTGTCACAGCTGTGACACACTTCCTCACAGGACATCGTGAGCTTTCTCATGAGTTGTTGTCCTCATTTTAGGTGGTGGTTTTGTTGTTCATTATGACAAAGTACTTAAGATGTGTGCATTATTTTTAGGCTTTTTGTAAGTTCAAAACTGCGTATAGAAACACATTTGTGTAGTAAAGTATATACTGCATGCAATAAAATGATCTGGGTTTTTAGTAGTTGTTGCTGTTGTTCTTTAGTACGTTCACAGTTACATCTGGGCTTTTAAAAGCAAATCTTTAACAGAATCATTAAGCAGCTGTTCAAACAGAAACATGAATGTCAGTAAAAAAGAATGACAATATTTTCAACAATGCAGGAATTCTAGTTATTATTCTCTAATTTGACCAATTACATATTCTGAGAATATGCCTTTTTTTGATATTATTCCAGCCAACTTCAAATAATTTATATTTTAAATTCAGGTAGATTGTTACAGGCAGAGATGCAAAAAAGCAGCAGTTGAGTACCCTTTTAAGCCTAATATTCTTTAGATGTAAATAAATGCATACTTACATGCACAAATATACATAATGGAATATTTTGTATAAATGTGTAAAAATACGTGCAAAGACAAAAAAGCAGGATGTTAAACGCTGCAGAGCTACTTCTGTGTGAGCAACGAGGGCAGCGTCGTCAGCGTAAAGCAGCTCACAGACAAGATGGTTTAAGGTCTTGGTGTGGACCTTCAGTCGCCTCAGGTTGAATAGGCTACCGTCAGTACGATAACGAATGTAGGTTCGGTTTTCTTCATCAAGATCTGCTGTGGCCCTTTGGAGCATCATACTGAAGAAGAGTGTGAATAGAGTGGGTGCAAGAACACAGCCTTGCTGAGCTTTTTGGGCTGGAAGTCAGCTTGAAGAAGACAGAGGTTCTCTATCAACCTGCACCTCAGGGAGTCATCCAGCATCCCCATATCTCTGTTGGCGATTCAGAACTCAAAACAGTTCAGCAATTTAATTACCTGGGAAGTATCATCTCCTCAGATGGTAAGATCGACAAAGAGATTGACAACAGGTTGGCAAAGGCATACAGTGCTTTTGGTAGACTCCATAAAAGAGTTTGGTGAAATAAACACCTGAAGAAAAGTA
>VYXB01003616.1:19720-29978 GCA_013397135.1 Pachyramphus minor
CGCCTCCCTAAGATCGTGCTCTATGGTGAACTCGCCACTGGCTGTCGCAAGAGAGGAGCCCCGAAAAGGAGATACAAGGACTCCCTGAAGCAACATCTCAGCCTTGGTCAAATTGACCATCACCATTGGTCTACTCTGGCCTCCAATTGGGAGACCCGGAGACAAACCATCTATAGCGCTGCTGCCTCCTTTGAGAACTCACGCAAGATCACTCTCGAGGAGAAAAGACAACTCAGAAAGAATTGCGTCCAGTCGTTGCTGCCTGGGGAATCTTTCTCTTGTCCCTTCTGCAACTGGACTTGTCTGTCGCGCATTGGCCTTTTCAGCCATCAGCGAGGCTGCAGCAAGCACAGGTAGAACCCTTTGAAATCTTCGTTCACGAAGCCAAGCCATGATGACGTGCAAAGACAGATATCTATGTATAGATTCACTAACTACAAAGAGGGAAGAACAGACAGAATCAATTCCAAACAGACAAAAACAATACAGTGAGTAATCTTATGGAATACGAGAGGCTTAATTTCTGGTTTCTGGGATGAATTTGGAATGAGTCGCTTGTCAGTCACACACTGCAAGGTACTGCTGCAAGTGACAGTAGCTACTTGGCCTTAGGATCCTCTGAGTTTCTTCTTAGTGTCCTCTCATTAAAGTTGCTAATGCTGCAGTGTTGTTATCTGCTACTTATCAAATCTGTTCCTTAATCTTTGAATTTTGGTGATCTCTTTCTATAGCACTATCAATATTTATCACTCAGATGAAAGGAAACACCACCTGCAGAAAATGGGACGTTGAGAGCCTTGTGGTCTTCCTATCTGGCCATGAATTCCATGCCTGTGGAAAGTGGCATGTTGCCACAAGAATTCTTGGTTTCTGTGTATTTGTGTATTCTGACCAAATGTATCAAAGAAGTTTTCTGTTGATGCAAATTCTGGAAGAGGTTCTGAGAGCCCAGTTGATGGCAGTCAAGGTTTGATGTGAAAAAGCTTAGGATAAGGGCAAGAGGTTACAATTAGCACCTTTTCAACTGCACATGAGATTTTTGCAGCTGAATCTTCCAATTGCTCTTTTGTGGTGAAAGTTTGAATTGCTCCAGCTGGTGACCTTCCAAGTCACACAGTCTCAGGAAAGCTGTATGTGCTAATTCAGCAGAAAGCTTGTTGAGCTCCAACAGCAAGCCCTTATTTGCACAAGGCAGTTCTTCATTTACATTAAGACCCATAGGCTGATTTCTGCCCTCGAAAACCCTGCCACCTCCCACCACCATTTTTATTTTTTCCAAATGGGGAGGAACGAAGAGATGCTGTTATCACCAAACAGACAAGGAGTCAGGTCTATACTAGTAGTAGTTCTCTGCTACGATTTGCATCAGGCATGGTGTAAGCAGGTTGCCATCCTGCTCCTGAGTTCCAGTGCTGGTTTCTGGCATGAAAGATGAAGGCAGTGTTAACTGTTACCTTGGTGATCTCTCTCCTGGCTGGAGAGAACACGACTGTCAAAGATGGGCATAGATACACAAAGTAGAAGTGAACTCTTTGAAAGTGTTTCCAAGTCCTGTGATATTTTGTCATAAATTTTTTCCCAAATTAGGACTCCAGGGATGTGCTGTCAGAAATATCTGCAACCGGGAATAATTTCTGAAGTAGCCCCACTGTGTGTATTTTGAGTGGTGACTAATGAGCCTGATGTCAAACTGCTCATCTGGATTCACCTTTATAAATTCCTGTCTCCCCAGGCTCTCATATTCCTTTCAAGCATTATGCTGCCTGTCTTCCAGCCTTGAGTACAATCAAATGGACCATTAAAGATGGTGTGATAATACCCTTGGTGGTGTAGCTGTCCATGTCATCACCAAGGCACTGCTGTTAAATCATCAGGGGTGTTCTACTGGTTAGGTTCTTATTCACATTGAAGATTTTGCAGCAGCAGGTTACAAACTGATAAAGCAAACAGCGACACAAGCATTACTGAGAGACTGCACTCCATTGCCACAGCAGCAGTGTACACCTAGAAATGTGCACAGGAATCTTTTTATTTGGAACATCAGCTGCACAGCTTGTCTAATTCTGCCTTCACCCAAATACAATAACTACTAGAAAGTGTGCTACCTACTTATTTATAACACATGTAAACTACTAAGTTTAATGTTTGTGTTGCCTCCGCATATGTGAAGCAGGGTACAAGAGTGATTTACAGTTTATGCAGTAACTTATCCATTACAGTCCTGAAGTGAAATATTGGAGATAGAAAACTTATTACAGCAGGTTCTTTTAACATTTTTGGTTGTATTTGAAAGATGTGAGGGGGTTTTTTTTAAATGTGATGGGGTTTTTTATTACTTGTTAAATAGAGCCTTTTGAGATTTGACCAAGGAGAGAAGATCTAATTAAATTCATGTAATGATTCTGGGAGTCACTGAAGCTTACAGTACTCCTGCACATTTATCAATATACTGTTATGAGAGACAAATTATTTTAGCATTTGAGATGAAGATTACTTTATGTGTGATGTACACAAGCCCTCAGATGATCAAACTGTATAACCCTTGCCATAGGTGGCCCTTCCTGATGAAGAGGTCTCTCTGAAACAAATCTTCTCACTCAAATGCCAGTTCTTGTGCTCATGGGTCTACTCATAAAAATATGGATGTGCCTACTCAGAGCCTTATCTGGCACCTGTGCCCATGCTGAGAGGGCAGAAGTGCAGATCATGCATGGCAGTTTTGTACAGCACTGCGCTGTATAATAATAATAAACCTTGTGTCACAGCTTTATTCGTATAGTCAAGAATGACTGTGCCATTCTTGACCAGCTCCCAGTCATCTCCTATAGACATACTGAAGTGGGTTTCCTCTGGTTCAGAGATCTGCAGTACAATTTGGTGTGGTGTATATATGAAATTAACTCACTGCGGAGTTGCTGTATGCAGTTCTGCAGTGGTTATTCAGGAAGTCATGTACGAAAACTGCAGTCCCCTCTAGCTTAAAAATCTGCAGCTACTCAGAAGTGCTGAGTCTTAGAGTGGGTGACAAATCTCCTGAGGACAGGAGGCGTCCAAAAATGCCTTAAATTCCTTGCTGACATATAGGACTTCAGTGCATCCATTTTGTGCTATAATACAAAGGTATTTAAATAGTTTGTAGCCAGTATGGTTTTCCAGAGGTTTTTCCTCTGTTTAACTAATTCACAGAGTACCGGTCCCTTCCTTGATGGTAACAAGTAAAGCACAGCAAGCTGAGCCTGGTTCTGGAGACTGTCTAGCCCAACCTCCCACTCAGAGAAGTACCTTCCACCCAGCAAAGCCATCATTTTATTTTATGAGTGCTCAGATTTAAGACATTCAAGTGAGTACACCTTGAAGGCAACCAGAAGATGTAAGTCCAGTTCACTTTTGCTATGAACAAGCCCCACCAGTTTCCATTGAATTAACCAAAACTGCTGCTCACTCCATCTGGTGCCAAATTTGGCTATTTTTGCAACTGGGCAGGGAGCAGCACAACAATTGTCTCTTCTCTTTTGTCTCAACATTACTGCCATCAACAGTTAGGGAAAAACCCAATGCAACTAATTTTTGGAAATGTTGCCTTAGCAAAGACAAGATATGTTGCCACAGGTTTGGGGCAAGATATATTCACTTGATACCCTGAGGAAACCTCCAGGAATTGTCAGGAGGCAGAAAAGGTGTGACTAAAAAAGCACCCTGAGCTTGTAGAAGTTCTGTTGGCTGAATAACTATTGAAGTTTACTGGTTCTTCAGAGAGGTTTGTGGGGGGTTTTTTGGGTTGGTTGGTTTGTTTGTTCTGTTTGTTTTGTTTGTTTGTTTTTTATTTTAGGGGGTTTTTTGCATGTATGGAGAAAAGTGAAGTATTTCTGCCCAAAGTGGGAGGAATAGAAAATGTAGTTTTGGTTAGGCAACTCTGTTTACTGACAGTTCAAAGAGTTGTATATACAACTATTCTTCCTTTTTTTTTTTTTTTTTTTTTTTTTTTTTTTTAAATTTAGTGGGGCTACATCCATTGTCTACAGATGCAGGCAGAAAGGGACCCAGAAACCTTACGCCGTCAAAATGTTGAAGAAGACAGTAAGTCATTTTGTTTTGTTTTGCTTTTTTTGCCTTGGAATATGTCTGGGATTTCCTCTGAGTTTTTTAGGGCTCAGGGGTTTTTTTGGTGGGGTGTTTTCATTTGGTTTGGTTTGGTTTGGTTTTTTAATCTTTTTGATGCAGTTTCTTTGTGTGGTAAAAAGTGCTAAGACCCAGCTAAGCTTGTATTTTTTTGTGACTGAGCTTCTTTGGCTCCGTATCATTGAAACAGCTGTTAGAGGTAACAGTACTGTAGTGGGAATGTTTTATCCCCATAAATCTTGTTTATACCTTCATCTGGTGTTACCTATATAGACTTAGATTTGGGCAAAACATTTTAGACAAATACGTCTTTTCCTTTCACTATAGAAGAATAATTCTGAATAATTTAAATGTTTAGTGTTTTCACTTTAATTTAATACATTGTTTTGGTCAAAAAGACCATGACACAATTTATCTTTTTCAGAAACTGATTAAAACACCAATTCAACCCCCAAAAAAATACATATTTTGTGGAGGTTTTTTACCCCTGCAAAATTGCAAGAGAATCAGTTGAGATGACAAATTCTTTTTAGAGCTCCATATATGTCACACTTGTACCACAGCTGGTTTTGTGTGTGCTACAAAATAGATGGTGGAAAACATAAAGAGAAACTAGAGAGGAAAGAGAAGTAATGGACTGAGAGACTTCAAGCAGAAAAAGAATGTGAGGTATAGGGTAGAGCTGCTCATATTCCTAAGAGGGGAAGAGGAGTTTGAGAGAAACCAAGCAAGCTGTGAGGCATGGACATAATACTTATTTATTAATGGTTTTGATTCAGTTTATTCTAGTGTTTAATCATTCATTATTCCATAGAGTTCAAGAATGTTCACATGTAGAAACATAATGATTGGTGGGTAGGTGTAAACATGTCTAAATGGTGAATTAACTGATGGTCTCAGTGCAAGACATAATGAGTGGGTTTCACATGAGCAAAATGTTGGCACTAATTTATCATCTTTGAAAGTAAGCCAAAGTTTAAGCTGGCACAAAAATTCAATTGTGTGTGCTGCTTTTGAATTTGCATCTGGTGCACTGGAAGAAGCAGAGCATGTGAGGAGCTTGCATTGCTGCAGGCTATGATCTACCTTTCCTACAGAAAAGCAGAGAACTTAATTTTCAAATTTTTATCAGTTCATTATGCCAATGATTCCCATAATGTTTAGGAGTGTACTTTCCTATAATCTTTGTCCTGAAATACACAAGGAAGAACTGTATTACTTAAAATTATTTCTTTGTCTTTTGATTTTTTCCTTTGTGGAAATTAATTCATGCTCACAATCACCACATTACTGCTAGATATATCTATTTTTGTCTGAAACTAGTCAGTTTAGACTTTTGGTACACTTACTGTAGAACAGATTTTTTTTTTGTTAAAGTGTAGGAAAAGTGGCAAATGAAGAAGAAAGACTATTGTTATGTAAGCTGTTTTCACAGCAGCAGTAGGTTGGCTTAATGCAGCCATGATTATACCAGCAGTGTGGTTAAGCAGTTCACAGAGCTAAGTTGTTCCCACTGTGATTGATACACTTTAGGATGTTTTGTTATGAGAACAAGTAGTCCTCTTACACAACTCAGCTTTTTTTGTATAATTGAGAACATGGGAGACAATGTTGAAAGAATGTGCCACTGCTTGTGTCTGTCCAATTTGGAGATGTAATTTTTTTTCACAGAGCAGAACTTTCAGTGTTACAGTGCTCCCATAGCAGGAAGTCTGATTTTGCTCAGAGTATCTCAGTATAAAAATAACTACATGTGGGCCAAATCACGCACCAAAATGTTGATCATATCAAGTTTTCTGTGAGCTTTTTAAAAATAGAAAAATAGATGGCAGCCCAATAATGGAGAAAAAGAGACAGAACAAAAAGAAGAGCCTGTAATTGTCTGCTTTTGATAAGAGTCCTGTTTCTTGAATTCCCTTTTTAAATGCATGTAAGGGAGCTCTGAAGAACGTATGAAATCAGAAGAAGACAAAGGAAAATGACAAAAGAGAAAATACTGATTTTTCCATTCAAACTCACTGACTTTAAACACTGTGTCGAACAAGACTGACTCTCAGGAGAAGGTCTGTAAAAGCAGGGTGAGGGTCAGGAATAGGGTGGTCCTGCTTCTTCTGGAAGTGATAACAAATGATGTGTGATTAGGAATTTGGTGGCTGATGGACAGCTCCAGATTTGTGAGTGATGATCCATACAGTGGTGTAATTTGAAGTAAAGCATTAGAAATTATTATGTTTGTCCCATGGGAAAGCTTAGATAAGAACCAATGATCCTTTAGGATTGAAGTAGCATTCTAGGAACAGACTGCAAGAAACGGAAAATGCCTATCAGTGTTCTTTTTGTTTAAATAGTAAGGGTAATTTTTTAATTTGCCTGATTCTGATTCAAGAGTAAACATAGTTTTGGGCAGATGTATCAGATAGTTCTAACAATACATGCTTATTGAAGGATGTGAGTTTTTAGGAAGTTTTGTAATTAATATTTCTTCTCCATCCAGATTAATAAAATAGTACTAGATTATTAGATAAGTTCTAGGGGGTTTTTTGATTTATGGTTTGGGTTTGTTTGTTTGTTTGTTTCCTTTTACTAGTTAAACCAAAAAAGAGAAACAGAAAAAAACATGTTTATACAAACCTTTTCATGTCAATAAAATAAACAAAATGTTGGTGACACTGTATTTCAATTTAGAGGTTTAATCATTCTTCACTATGAGTGCAAATTGTATGCAATTCCAAAAGGAGGAAAAAAATTGGTTTTTTGCTGGTTCAGAACTACTGAAGCAGGATGCTTCCATTCCCTCTTTGTTTTGGTTTTGTCAAATTCAGCCCAAATTTAGGGGTAGTTTTGAATCCTTTGAGTTATACTTAAGGTGAATAAAATTTATTTCAGAGGACATCTCTGGTTCTTATTCCTAAAGCCTCTGAATGTCAAAGTTAGGAAATGAAGAGGTGAGTTAGAACCATAATTTCTAGAGCAGCTAAACACAATTACTAGAAGGGCTAAAGAGGTCCAATGAAAAATTAATTTTTGAATTAGTGGGAGAAACACTCTCTGATAATGTATAAGAAATTCAATTTGTAATTATTTAGATGATTTAGATTTGTGATGATTTAGAAGATAAAAAAAGAAATATGTTTAAAACCCAACATCTATGGGACAGGTGAATAACATGTAGGCCAAATTATTGCCTTTGATTTGCTCTTCCAACCTTTGGGCTTAGTTCCTGAGCATAATTGAAATGGTGGATTGTAATATATACTCATTATTTGAGTTTTGCTATATTTAAGCCTTTTAAATTCCACACAGGTAGCAAATGCAAATATTTGAATCATGTAATTTCTTTGTAGGGAAATCTATTTCATGAAGCAAGAAAGAGGCAAAAGCAGATCATATAGCACTTCAGAAAAACTCATCTAATGAGTAGAGTACAATGCTGAACCTTTACACTGCTATTGCACATGTGAAATGGGTTTGCTTTTCACTATGCATTTTACCTCTTCTTGATGACTCAATGCTTAAGAAAAGTGAAATATGCTTAGGACGCACTTTACAAACATGATTGTTACTGCCTTTCAACTAAGACTTAAAAATCATGCGATTATTTACAACCAGTCTTTCTAGAATGGTTGTTGTTGCAAAGAATTTACAGCATGTGGATCATATTGGAAGAACACAGGTTTCTCTAAGGGAGGAAACATATATGTGTACTATTTATTACATGAAGCCTCTCATCTGCAGACCTTTTCCTCCATTTAGTGTGTTTTGAGGAAGCTAGGCAGGCTGGAGATTGTGTCAGAATCTGGGCAGGCGAATGCCTTCCAAGAAATTAGATCCACTTCCACTTTAAATTTCTTACCCGAGTTTGGACAAGTTTCATTAAAAATAGCAAACAGAACAGATGGTCTCTCTTCTATGGTTTCTAAACTAAGACACCAAGTGCCTATCTACATTATGGGTCTACCAACTGCTGACCACGGTAACTGAAGTAATTTGGGATCTGCCATGGAAATAAAGCAACATGCTCTACTGAAGGGAGATAGGATACTGGGCTGGGTTGTCTGGAGCCTGGGTCCTGGCATATTCCCAGTTCAGCCTGTGCCATTGGCCAAGGTACTTCTTTTGGTTTTAAGCTTTTCATCCATGAAAATGAGATAATACTTTCTTGGTTTGCTCCTCAGTAATGCTTTAAAGGATAGCCTGGATAATATTTCTTGGTTTTAATTGATAGGTACTGTCCCCTAACGGTGATTAAATATTATGAAATATTAGGCCCTCTGTTTCTCAGTCAATGAGACATGCAAGTATAGAGGCTGCTTTGGAGAATTCTCATTTTGATTTCCTGCTTTTTTTTGTGTGTGGGCATCCTCCCTCAGATGGTTTATGATGCTTAACTAATACTTCTTCAGTACTTTCATCAAAATCAGTATTTATGAAGCAGCATTCTTCTTGCAGACTGGTTGATGTTCAAAATCATACAGATGTTCAGGCACACCAATCTTTTTTTTGAGAGCAACAGCTTTCATGCAATGCCTACTGTGGAAATAGTTGTGCTGCAATTAATCTAAAGGTACTAGTGATTTGGAAAATTTGAGAGCAACAGATAGTTTATGTCTATGAAACAGAGAGGAGTGTGAGCAGATGTAAAGGTAACAGGCTTCCCTTTTGGATAAGTGGGGTTGGATATCTAGAGTTAGGGTCTAGAGGAGGTTATAATGGTATATATAAAAAAGTCTCAATTACATTAGAATTTGCATATATACATGTATGAACATATATATATACATCATGGGAAGAAGGGGCAGGCAACTCAGGAAGAATACAAGGATGTTGCTAGGTTATGTAGAGAGAAAATCAGAAAGGCAATAGCTCAACTCAATCTGGTCAGTGCTCTGAAAGATAATAGAAGGTGTTTTTGTGAAAACATCAGCAATAAGAGGAGGGCCAAGGAAAATCTTGCTAGGTTATGTAGAGAGAAAATCAGAAAGGCAATAGCTCAACTCAATCTGGTCAGTGCTCTGAAAGATAATAGAAGGTGTTTTTGTGAAAACATCAGCAATAAGAGGAGGGCCAAGGAAAATCTCCATTCTTTATTGGACACATGGGGGAACATTGTCATAAAGGATGAGGAAAACGCAGAGGTACTTTGTTGCTTCTTTGCTTCAGTCTTTGGCAATAAGACTGGTTATGCTCAGAGCAGCCAGCCCTCTGAGCTGGCAGACAGCAAGGAGGAGCAGAACAGACCCCCTGAAATCCAGGAGGAGGTAATTAGTGACCAGACGTGCCACTTAAATGCTCACAAGTCTATGACACTGGATGGGATTCATCCAAGGGTGCTGATGGAGGTGGTGGAAGAACTTGCCAAGCTGCTCTCCATCATTTGTCATCAATCCTGGTTCAACATGGGGGTGCCAGATGACTGGAGGTGCCCACCCACAAGAAGAGCTGGAAGGAGGATCTGGGGAACTACAGGCCTGTGAAGCTCATGGAACAGATCATCTTGAGTGCCATCACATGGCACACAGGGCAATCAGGAGATCAGGCTCAGCCAGCATGGGTTTAGGAAAGGCATCCTGCTTGACCAAGCTGATCTCCTTGTATGACCATGTGACCTGCCTGGAGGACGAAGGGAAGACTGGACTTCAGCAAAAGTTTTGATGCTATCTCCCATAGCATTATCCTGGAAAGCTGCAGCCCATGGCTTGGATAAGTGCACTGTTTACTGGGTAAAAAACTGTCTGAATGTCCAGGCCCAGAGAGTGGTGGTGAACCGTGCTGCATCGAGTTGGTGGTCAGTCACTAGTGGTGTCCCCCAGGGATCAGTGTTGGGTCCAGTTCTGTTATTGATGATCTGGACGAGGAGATCGATCTGGGTGAGGAGATCGAGTCTACCCTCAGAAATCTCATGGTTAACAAAAAGTTAGGTCAGAGTTTTGATCTGCTGGATGGCAGAGGGATCTGGACAGGCTGGATCCATGGGCTGGGGCCAATTTTTGAGGTTAAAAAAAGCCAAATGCTGCATCACATCAACCCCATGCACTGCTACAGGCTGAGGGAAGAGTGGCTAGGAAGCTACCTGGAGGAAAAGGACCTGGAGGTGCTGCTCAACAGCATCTGAGCATGAGCCAGCAGTGCCCAGGTGGAC
>VYXB01003616.1:32557-43031 GCA_013397135.1 Pachyramphus minor
AGAGATGTTTTTGTAAATACTTAACATTTTCTTCATAAGATAAGCAACATTAATTACAATTGTTGTATATATTATTCTTTAGTCTTTATCTTGCTAGTAATAAGTCTTAATATTATTCCCCCACTTCAAGCCTCTCTTTTTTCTGTATAAAACCTCTCTCAACTTGTAGCAATTGCGTGTGTGTATGAGTTTGAAAAAAATTGGTCCAGAGTAAACCCACAACATCTCTTTTTTTTTTACTTAATTTACATGTAGTTAGCTAACAGTCATTTCTGGTCTTCACAGCTTATTTTTCAGAAATACAAAGATCATCAAATAAAAAGACAAAAATGTAAAACTCAACTCATTATCAGTTCAGGGAAGCTCAACCTACCGTATACATTGCATTGTTGAATACATTGTTCTGAGAAACTAAATAATATCCTTAGATGATAAATTAAGTAAAAGAAACTAAACCCAAACAAATGACACACATTAAACTTTGAATTACTTAGCTGTGAAATGATCTCAGCTGCAGATATTCTTCCACCAACAGACTCATGCACATTTTACTCCTTCCCTGTCTGCAGTGATTTGTCTTCTCCACGGCTATAAACAAGCCTAGAGAAACTCTGTGTGTCCAGGGTGCACATAAATGTTGAGAGGCAGGGCAGGGAATAAGAACAGAACGTGTTGTTCTGTGATACTACATTTAATGCCTAAAGCAAAAGTGCAACCCTACAGAAGGATGGCATTTCTGGGTGGTGGTGCAGGGGTAAATACTAGATTATCCCATAATTATAGTTCTCCTCTTTGTAAACCTTTATTCACAGACTATTAAAGAAATCTGGTGATGTGCCCTGGTGGAGCTGTAATGTGGAGAAGGCAGGGCCTCTGCATAAATAGATTGTCTGTGAAGATTGTGCTGGGGGTCTCTGAAAGACATTTTAGGAAGTTGTTGTGTTCAGATATGTATGCTTTCATCACAGGTGTGACAGCTATTCTTTTGGGGGGAGAGAGATTGAGTTTGTGCTATGCTGTAGAGTAATGAATTAAAGAAAGCTGTCAGTATGCACTAAAATATGAAGAGGGCAGATGATAAGAACAACAGTGGTGTTCCAACAGTGGCAGTTCAGATGCTGGAATAATCCAGGAACAGTGTATGACTTAAAACGTGGTGTCCTGGGTTTATTCTTCTGAATCTGAGTTCTCTGTAGCCCCTCAGAGAGGCAAGTCCAAATGAGGTCTGTAGGAGAGAGGATTTATTTTACCAAGAACTCTGTAATCAACATGTACTACTTGACAAACTGGTTTATTTACATGTAAAATATATTCTCTTTGGCTGAGGTGTTCTTAACTTCTTTTATGTCCTTTAAGAGGAAGACTAACCACAGGCAGTGAGGAATGGAACAGCAAAGATGGAAATTAACACAGCAGCTGTGTAAGCAGTGTAATCTCAGGGTTCTGTTACAGAAGTTTCTTTTAGAAATCACGAAGTCAGTGTCTGTGTCTGATCTCCTTGCGATAACTTCACCTGGTCAGAGGATCTCTTAAGGCTAGAACTAAGGTTCAGCCCAACTTTCTAAGCTGAAGCTGACAGCATTTGCCAAACTAAATTTGCTCTCTGCTCAACTCACTTAAGAAGGGTTTTCTTAAGGAAAAAAAAAACAAACTACAAAACAAACAAGTAACAAACAAAACAAAACCAAAAACACCCCAAAACCCAACAGCACACCACCTAAATCTAAAAATGAAACAATAAATCTTAAAAAATAACTAATAACATGTTTTCCTACAAATGTAAAAAACTCATCCCACTTCCATTGTTTTTCCTCCCCCTTCACTTTAAGCAGCCTTCAAATACAACTCTTTGTTTCCAACAAGTTATTCCATTACACTTTGCATATATTGAATGAGCAGATGTTTCAAACTCCAGCTGCGCATATTTTCAGTAGATACAGTTGAAAACAGCTGTAAACATTTCCACAAATAAAAAGATATAGCATAAATAAGATAGTTTATTTTATATTTCAGTCCAACGATATTCAGATCACTTTCATGTTGGAGAGAATTCTGATTTCCAATTTTTTAGAATTGCAAAGATTACATGATAATTTCTGAGGGCTTCTAAGCCACTCTCTCAAGAACATCAGCCTCCAGAAATTTAATTTTTTTCTGCAAAATACACGACACTCGTATAGGTTTCAGCTCTTTATAAACCAATAAAAGAATAGTGCAACAAGAAGAAATAACATGATAGTAATTGTAGGTTTCTGGACTGAGTGGCAAACACAGTAGATATAGGATTTAAATGTAAAAATATGAGAAAATGCAAAGTCAAAACAACTCTTTATATGGCTTTCAAGAACTTGTGGACAAAGTCATAATTCCTGGACATGAAAGCCAAATAAGAAGCCAAAAATCTGTTAATAAGAAGTCCAGGAAAATTATTCACTTCACCATTATAATTAACTTCAGTTGTTATTTTTGGGCCATTACTGTGTTACAGTTACATCACCACAGTGGGAACACACATTAGTAATTCCATGTTTTATGAATAAGAAGCACATGAGGTGCCAAGATTAGGAACTAGATCTGGAAAGTATTTGTATCCAGGCGGTTGGTACCACAGCTCGTAGCACATCAACAACTAAATCCTGCATGCTTTACATCACAGGTAAAATCTGCCATCTCATCCTCAAGGTATTCTCCAGTCCCTTCATCATCTTGTTGGCCCTTCACAGGACTCTCTGTAGCATGTCCTGGTCTCTCAGGGTGCACAGAACTGCATTCAGTAGACCAGGTATGGCCTCAGCAGTGCTGAGGAGCAGCATCAGCTCCCCTGAACTGCTGGCAACACCTCTTGCGATGCAGCCCAGGAAACCACTGTGCCTTTGCCACATCAGCACGTCGCTGGCTTATGTTCAACTTGGTGTCCACCATGACCCCCAGGGCCTTTTCTTCCAAGCTGTTTTGCAGCTGGGAAGCCCCCAGCCTGTGCCTGGGGATGTTCCTCTCAAGGTGCAGGACTTTGCTCTTCTCCTTGTTGAACAGCATAAAGTTCCTGTCAGCCTCTTTATCCAGCCTGTCCAGGTCCCTCTGAATGGCAACATGACCCTTTGGTGCATTAGTCTCTGCTCCCAGTTTGGCCAATGAACCTGTCCCATCATCCAGATCATTCATGAAGGTGTGACACAGGATTGGACCCAGTATTGATGCTTGGGGTGCACCTGTATTCACTGACCTCCAAGTGGAATTCATGCCGCTCTGGGCCTGGCTGTTCAGCCACCTCCCAAGCTGCTTATTAATTTCATACTTCAACAGCTACTCTGGGGTTGTGGTTTTGGGGGGTTTTATGTTTTCTTTCTTTTTAAATATCAAGATTGAACCCAGATCAGATATTATGCATCAGACATGGGTTTTAGATCAGGCATGGTGTGATTTGCCAGATCTGCAATGAATTCAGTGTCCATAAAGGGAGATATAGGCAAGTCTCTTGACATTCAAATATTCTCCAGTTCCAGTTCAGGTTCACATAGCTTACAATCGCCTCCTTTCAACATCACCTCCATTTACTCCAAAAATGTATGCATATCAGGGAACACAGGATCAAATATGTAAGGCACCCTGTGGCTCCTGTGCACAGAATTTGTGGATGGAGATAACCTGTTGGAGAAGGAAGTCACTCTGTGTTCCTGCTGTTCTCAGCCTTTTCAGTCACTTGTCCTTTTTTTCCAGTACAACTCACAGATCCTGGCAGAAGAAGCAAGTTAATGTGCTACCATTAATGTGGTTGAAACATCCTCCTTGGGGATTGGAGACATGTAGAAACAAAAGCAGTCCTGTGAATTTTGATGTTTTTTGTTGACACAGAGTGCTAACAAGAAAACCTTGGCTCACAGTTTCTAATCTATGAAGTGACTTCTCTGTATTAGTTTTCCCATCTGCCTTCCTTTCTTAACCTTCTCACCATCTATACATGCTTCTCTATATCATCTTCCAATTATATAAAATATTTTTCATTTTCAGTCCTGAAAATTTTCTGCAAGGGATTCCTTCCCTGTTTTTCTTTGACAATCAATTTGGTTTTATGTGTTATTCAGATTACCAAGTATATAACCTATAAATTTGAAGCAGTTTTCGGGCATGGTGTCATGTGTATGGTTCTTGTAAATTTGGAATACTATCAAGCAACACAAAAGTGATGTCAGGACCTCTTGTTACCAGTGTTTGGGACTGACCTACCAGAATAACTATCTAGGATCAGGAGATTACAAGTCTCCTAGTACAGGTGTCATTTAAGCTGAAGGTCCAGAGGTTTAGGGTGATTCATAAGAGGAAAGATGCAAGACAGAAAGGGAAGAAAGGAAGCACGCAAGCAGAAAGATGCCTGATGCTGCAAAAGCACTGCATAAGCATTGTTTAACCATAGCTAAAACATCCCTGTGTTATCAACAATGTTTTAATCACAAATCTAAAACATAGCCTCATGAAAGCTACTTTGAAAAAAATTGACTATATACCAGACAAAACCAGTACATTGATCACACGAAGTTATTTGATATTTGTGATGGAGATGACAATATTAATACATCACACCTTCATTGGGGAATAACAAAGGTTCTGATGGTTCTCTAAGTGTGAGTTGATTGAGAGAAGGATGGGTACACAAGCTTACTATTTATGTGAAATTTCTTAAACTACAACAAGCATTGCACTTGCCTAATAATATAAGTACACATAGTGTATTTCAGGTCTTTATCATGCAGCTGGGGACTTCTGATAAATTTGAGTAATTTAATAGTAAAATATTGTACAGTGTGACAGGAAATGTCCTATAGCTCTCAATTTCTACGGGACTGCTGCTATGAGGCAATGTATTTATTCAGAGGGGTGGTGTGAATATGAAGCCTTTTACAGAATGCCAGATGTCTAATACTGACTGTATCACCTAGGATAAAAGCTGAATTAATAAAATTTCAATGGGAAAAGAGAACAGTTTTGAATTTGTAACTGTATAGGTTTAAAGCAAGAATGTACAAGAAGATGGCAAATCTATGGATTTATAAATAGTCCTAAAAATACTTCTATTTTGACAAAAACAAAAGGAGTGCTTACCTCTGATTTGCACATTGTTACTGCTTCGTAAAAGCGTCCTCTTCCACCCAGGTTTGGGTAACAGTAACAATGGGAGGAACACAACATAAAAAGTGAATAGCTGAAGTGAGCAATCCATGAATACCTAATAGGCTGAAATTTGTTTGCATAAACTGCTCAACAATTGTCTAACATATTTCCAGAAATGTGTGTATAAATGAGTCAGGAAAAGAAGTAACAACCAAACTGTCAGATAGTTAAGACTGCAACATGAGTCCTGTTCTAATGAACACATAACTTGTTTTGTACTCAGACATAAAATTTATTGTTCCAAATGGCCAGTGTTGTGCAAGTTCTAAGTCCCTCTGAACGTATCTATTCACCCTTTGGTGATGCCGCGAAATTAATGTGGGTAAACAACTGAACCCACTCACAAAGGGTTGTGTGTCTTTGGAGAATGTTAACTGCATCTGGTCACCTGTGCCATTGAAGATGCAGGTCTTCTTAATCAGATATGCCAGCATGTGATTTACTGTGCTGAAGTTTTTTACAGTCCCAGAAATCATCTGTATCGATCTGATGGTTTGCCTGCGAGTGTACTGTGCTTTTTCAGAAACTGAGGTGTTGCTTCTTTGATGGAGCGGTTTACTGCTGACAGATTAACAGTCCTGTCATATGCAGACAGCTCAGTACCGTTTCAGCTTGTACAAACCCAGCTATTTGCAGCCAGCAGCTTTGCATGTACCACCAGACTTCTAGTCACCTCACAGGACAAGTACAAGGACATTGACGTAACTGGCAGTATTTCCATGCAAATGTGTTCAGTCTGAGGAATATGCATCACTTGAAGGATTACAGCCACAAACCGGGAGTGTGGAATTGCGCGCAGAAAACAGTTGCTCTAATAATCAATAACCTACCTTTTTTTAAAAAAAAATTAATAATTCTTATTTAGTTATGGAGGCTCAAAATAGAACTTCTCAATAATCTCCTGTTGTTGTTTAACCCCAGCCAGTAACTTAAACCCCACATAGCCACTGGCTGACTCATCCCCAGCAGGATGGGGAGAGAATCAGAAGAGTAAAAGGGAGAAAGATCATGGGTTGAGATACAGGCGGTTTAATAGGGAAAGCAAAAGCTACACAGACATGTAAAGCAAAACAAGGAATTCATTCCCTGTGTCCCACAGGCAGGCAGGTGTTCAGCCATCCTCAGGAAAACAGAGCTCCACCATGTGTAAGAGTGACTTGGGAAGACTCTGAATGGTCCCCTGCTTCCTTCTTCTTCTCCCAGCTTTATCTACTGAGCATAGAGTCATGTGGTTTGGAATATCACTTTAGTCCATTGGGGTCAGCTGTCCTGGCTGTGTTCCTTCCCAGCTTCCAGTACACCCACACCTTATATGTGGGTTGAAGTGACAAGCAGAAAAGCCCTTGGCTTTATGTAAGCCCTGCTCAGCAATCACAAGTATATCCCTGGGTTATTCACACTGTTTCCAGCACAACTCCAAAACACAACCCTGTGTTAGACCACTGTGAAGAAAATTAACTCTGTCCCAGACAAAACCAGCACCCCTACATCATGGAAATGCCCTGTGGAGTTTATGGAGGATACTACAAGGCTGTGCAATTGCTGTTGTGCTTTATCGTATCATTCGTTGTGTTTTTCAGGTACCTCATTTTAAACTTGAATGAAGACAGAGCCAAAATAATCTGCTCAGATTAAAATATGAAAAGATTATTTTGAACCTTTTTATTTTTTAAGATTATTTTAACCTTTTAAAGTGGTTTATTAGGAGTACAAAGGTTGTTCCCACACAAGAGAGAGCTGCACACCTTGCTGAGAAGGTCAAGCAATGCCCCAGCAAGAACAGCCCCTAAAACATAGGAGGAGTTCTTTACCTGAGAAACCCTTATTTTCATTCAAAAAAAGGTCATGTTACGAGTCAAATCATCTGAAGCACCTGCTAAATAAATGTCCTAGTTGAACAATAAAGCATCCTTTCATTCAAAAGGGTCAGCTTTTTTTAATTCTGCTTTTATCTACTGTCCACTGCCATGCTGGTTACTGAATTATGCTAGAGCAACTCAGTCTGAGTCACATATAAGCATCTGTTTTCATTTTTTCTGGGATTTTTCTGTCATACCACTTTTTATGGCCTCCATGATTCTTTATCACTTACGGTGAACACTGTAATATCAGTGTAATATCTTCCACTGATACATAGACAAGCTCAGATGCTTTCAATGGTACTACCCAGCTTTATAAAGATGTAAAACACATTCAGAAATCTTCTTTAGAGTGCTTTATCCTTGAAATCTTGACTGAAAGACTTTGTGAGGAGATATGCTACATATGAACAGGGCAGAAACTGGAATTCCTGTTATTCAGGACATTCTGAAGTTAAAAAGCAAGACCTTAAACTGTACTTTGAGTCTTCTTCTTGTGAAGATTTATTTAAATTCAATCTTTAAATTCAAGTCCATTTCTTTTTTTTTCTTGAAACCTTTTAAGAGAAGCCAAGTAACCCAGCAGTCCTGTGTGTAGTTTTAACAGTTGGGAACGGACCTTTTAGACTACCAGGAAAGTGACAGCTCTGCTTGTGTGTAGTCTGTGTCTATGTAAGTTTCAATATTTCAGCTTAACTGTGAGAAGACAAAATAATGGTGAAGTTATAAATGGTAATTAACAATTGATGCCATAAAATACAGAAAGGGTTAGGCTTCAGAACAGTTACTTTGGCTGAGATGAACATAAAAGATGTTTCTTGGAAGCACTTTTAATAGTGTGGTGGCAAGCCAGTAATGATTTGCAGCATACCCCCTGTAAGTGCAGAGAAACACATACTCAGAGCACGACCTGTTGGGTCAATAAAAAATTTATTGCTCATATTAGAGGTGCTCATGAGAGTCAAGAAGTAGTATACTAATTAAGGAACGATGCAGAGCTGGGGTGCACAGGCTCCCTGGAGTGGGCAGTCCTATGAAGCTCCTTGAAAGCTCTTTGCATTGGTTTCTTCACATCCCTTGCCTGGGCACTGCTTTGTCACCCAGCCTATGGTGGTCACACCCGGGCAAATGTGCCCCTCCGTGTCCACATTGCCCAGGGGAAAGAGGAACTGAACGTGTAGGGTGAGGAATGTACGTTTCTTGTTCTCTACTAAGTCTGAGGTTATAGAGTACATCTGTTGGTCACCGGTTTTAAGGGTGGTGTACCATATTGCAAGGCAGCAGCTGGGCTAATCTATGTACAATGGCAGTTCAATTCATCTTGTTTCATTAATTCAGAGAAAAAACCCACTTTTACATCTTAGTGGTGTGTAGTGTCACCCCATCTCACCATCTTGGGGCATGGAAACATGAAAGAATCTCAGCTTTCAGTAAGGATTTTTCCAGTCCTTTCCTTCGTCAAAATAATCTGCAATTCATAAATCAAAAATACACTGTTTATAAATCTAAGGTTATGTCACTGAATGACCAATATCAAATTTAGAAGATGTGGTGTTTGCAGACACATGCCTATAAAGGGAATAAATGCCTAATTCTAAAGAAGTGAAATAACTGGAGACACAAAATACTATGAATAATCCATGAATTACCTTAAAGTAAATGCTTTAATATAAATTAGAGGGGTGGATGAGGTTTCTGGACTGCTGCTTTCTTCCCGTGAAATCTTCATGCCAAAGGTCAGTGGTGAAGAGCTGTTAAATTTCAGGATTACCTGGCAAATGACTTCTCAAATTGACATGGATTTCCACAGCAACTGTTGCTCTACAGGCCTGAAGAAGAAAATGCCTCTTGATTGTTTGCAATTTAAAGTTTGCAAACAGAAAATGCAGCTCAGTAAAATTGCACCAGTCTTAAAATCACCCAGCCATTCATTTATACAACAGAATTAGTGTTTTTCATACAGTAAGATGTAGTCTTTTAAGTGGAAATCAAATTATACTGATGAAATGTCTGACTAAAAGCATACTCTAGTCCATTTAGCATAGATTAAAAGCAAATAATAAAGGATAGAAGGATAATTGCTAAACTAGTGGAACTGTGAAACATTTGAAAGTTAACATTTGATTGGTTTTTTCTTCACAAACAGACACCAGTTCTACACTATTATTCTCGACTGTGATAAACTCAAAAAGGTCTCACTGACGCTTCTTTGAGTGATGTTAATTTAAGGAAAGAGAAGGAGACAAAATAAACAGTTTTGCAACTTCATTTTGATCAGTTATTACATCTACACAAATTAGACCACACATTTGATCTAGCCAAACACTTAATTTGCTAAATATTTGTGGTAGTAGCATATTTTGATTAAATTATCAAAGTTTTTAAAATTGTTACTATAGCAACTTACACTCTAGAGTGAGATTCCTGACTCTCATCCTAGCAAATAATTTCTGTCAGAAAATTGTTTGATAGAAAATGCAAAAAATTGCTGAATTGCTGATATTCCTGCCCAAACTAAAAATAAGCCAAATTTGGCCCTCATATAAGTAGGTACACTTTTTGGAAGGAGCTCAAATAAAATAAGTGTTGATATAGCTCTATCCATAATTAGTGTAAGAGAAGGTAGAAAGTGAAGTGATAAAAAAGGCTGTCTATAATAAAATGCCATGACTAAATATGGTCCTACTTTTACTCTGGAACAATTGATGTCACTTATACCTGCTCATTTCTGTTGTAAAATCTATCCAAATGGACATTTTCCAGGATGGTTATAAGTTAGTGACCTGCTGAGCCACTTGGATCCTCACAAGTCCATGGGACAAGATGGGATCCACCCAAGGGTGATGAGGGAGTTGGCAGATGAACTCGCCAAGCCACTCTCCATCATTTACCAACAGTCCTGGCTCTCTGGGGAGATCCCAGATGATTGGAAATTGGCAAATGTCACACTGGTCCACAAAAAGGGCTGGAAGGAGGACCTGGGAAACTACAGGCCTGTCAGCCTGACCTCAGTGCCTGGCAAGGTTATGGAGCAGATCATCCTGGGTGCAATCACACAGCACCTACAGGATGGACAAGGGATCAGACCCAGCCAGCACGGGTTTAGGAGGGGCAGGTCCTGTCTGACCAACCTGATCTCCTTTTGTGATCAGGTGACCCGCCTGCTGGATGAGGGGAAGGCTGTGGATGTGTCTATCTGGACTTCAGCAAAGCCTTTGACACCGTCTCCCACAGCACACTCCTGAAAAAGCTGCAGCCCATGGCTTGGACAGGGACACTCTGTGCTGGGTTAGGAACTGGCTGGAGGGCCGGGTGAACGGGGCTGCATCCAGCTGGTGACCGGTCACCAGTGGTGTCCCCCAGGGATCAGTGTTGGGTCCAGTCCTGTTTAATATCTTTACTGTTTATCTGGATGAGGGGATTGAGTCCACCATTAGCAAATTTGCAGA
>VYXB01003616.1:67326-79203 GCA_013397135.1 Pachyramphus minor
GACTTCAGCAAAGCCTTTGACACTGTCTCCCACAGCACACTCCTGAAAAAGCTGGCAGCCCACAGCTTGGACAGGGACACTCTGTGCTGGGTTAGGAACTGGCTGGAGGGCTGAGCCCAGAGAGTGGTGGGGAACGGGGCTGCATCCAGCTGGCAGCCGGTCACTAGTGGTGTCCCCCAGGGGTCAGTGTTGGGTCCAGTCCTGTTTAATATCTTTATCAATAATTTAGATGAGGGAATTGAGTCCACCATTAGTAAGTTTGCAGATGATAACAAGTTGAGGGGGAGTGTCAATCAGCTGGAAGGCAGGAGGGCTCTGCAGAGGGACCTGGACAGACTGGAGAGTTTGGCTGATTCCAACGGGATGAGGTTTAACAAGGCCAAGTGCCGGTCCTGCAGCGCAGGACACAACAACCCCCTGCAGCGCTACAGGCTGGGCACAGTGTGGTTGGAGATCAGCCAGGCAGAAAGGGACCTGGGAGTTTGGATCAAACTTCAGTGATTTCAAAGGGGTTGCAGGTGGAGGACATGCAAGATGTGATTATTACATTATGTATTTATGTGACTGTTATGACAGCCTCTTGAGTGAGGCTGTCATGGACACCCTGTCTCCTGATCAGTTTTTTTATATCCTGATCTTCATCTTTTTCAGCTAGTTTCCTTTCAGAAAACTCCTGACAGCATAACTTTACCCCGCAGCAGTCTTTGCTCTCCATTGTCCTTCTGTCATGACAGCTCATTCAGTGTACTCCCTAGCTGTCTACATAGTTACCTAAAACTGTGGTTTGCAAAGGAAAAGAATAAATACAGAAGAATAAATACAAAACTATATGCTACTGGTCAGAACAACTGCTACTGCTAGCTGCTGGTGTTTCAGACCATCCTCCTATTGTCAGGAGAAGGACTGGAAGATAAAAAAATCTTTGATCTTCCCTGGACCACATGAAAAGGAGAAGGAGCTTTTCCGAGTGCAGCTGTCACCTTGAAGTGACAGCTTCAAGGTGACGAGTGTCCTGTCACCTTGAAGACGAAACCAAAATAAGGGAGCAAACCAAAACGAAAAACCCTTTCTACCCTTTTTGACTGGGCAATATATTGACTTGGCATGTTGATAAGCATAAAGAGGAAAACCTACTCTTCTGTGTGACCAGCCACATACTCAGCCTGACTTTCAGGCATGCCTTTCTGCAGCTTTGGTGTTGACATTGCCAAGTGCTCTCTGTTCAAGAAGCAATAGTAATTTCATAACCCTGTTGGTTCCTGTCCTGTTCCCAATAAACACCAGAGGAAAGGCTTTTTCACATGAATTGTAATAATTAGGTTAGATACCAAATGTTTTGAAGCTATTTAGATCAAAAGTTGAAGATATACCACCTGATTATTAATGCAGTGGTGTTTGTGCACTCATTTGTCACATTATGTTACCTCCTCTAGTATCTTCAGCTATGATCACTCCTAGCAGCATACGTAAGCAACTAGGTTTCTGTGAAATACTGTCTTTGCTTACAAATTGCCAATGTTAAAAATTTCACATTAAGTACAACTGCATGGCGTATGGCAGTAGGTCTTGCACAAATTGTGCATATGAAGCTCTGCATGATTCAGAAATCAGCTATGTGCTTTCATCCATTTCCAGTTAAAGGACTGTCTGGAATTAAGCTTAAGTGAACAAGAGACTTGCATGTGTACCTGATATGTAAGCATGTTGCACATAAATCTGAGAACTTTAAAATAACACTGAGAAGATCTGGTTCTTATACAAATAAATTTACTAAAATAGATGCGAAGTTCTATTTACAAATTGGTCTCTGTCATCTGTTAAAGCATTGAAATTATTACTATTACCTGAAATTTTCTTTTGCTTAACTGAAAGATATTTTGTTTTCTGAAAGAAATAAGAATATATTCTGATATGTATGTCACCATATTGTCAGTTTTATCTGCTTTTATTAGACTGATTTTGTGGATGTGACAAAATTATATGTACTTAATATATTGTATTCAACATGACAGTATTCATAATATTTACTAACTACATATACAATAGCTGTACTTCATGAGTTATAAAGAAATATCTGGCCTGAAGATGGATATCAAAGTGAAATGACTTTCAAAAGCCTCAAAGAAATATTTCTGTGATACACAAAATAACACAAGGAATGTCACAGCAGATACACTGCTTCTACCAACTGATTTAACAAAGTTTGGATAACTGACAGGTATTCTGAACTCCTTGTGAAGTCTTGTCATGAAGGAAGTTAAACGATAGTGACTAAAAGGGATACAATAATAGGGACAGACTACTAGAAAGAGTTTTACAGTATGCTTGAATACACAATAAGGGAAGAAAGCATATACAATTGTATTTTTACAATTTGTAATAATTTATATTTTTAAACTTACAATTATTTTTGTGTAGGAAAATGACAGCATGAAGAAAAATATGGAGATTAGTCTCCATAATGAGAGGCATATACCATCTGTTGTGATCTTGCTTGTAGCTTCTTGAAAGAGTATAAATAACCATTCTAATAGAGGTTGTATTAAACTGCATAATAAAGAGGTTCTAACAATATTTCTAAAAAGGACCTCCATAATAAATCATGCCTCATATGCATAATAAACCCTATATATCAAGACAGAGAGGAGGAATGAAATGAGGGGAGACTCTTTTGTTTGCTCGCATTGCACTTCCTTATAGTTGCAGTCAGTGAAGTCAGGAAGCACTGATGGCTGGATTGATATCAAGATACGTTTTGCAGGTCAGTTTTGTACATTCTTCCCTGAACTGGAAGTGTTGCCATGGACATGGCATATAACTTAATGACTTGCAGGAAAAAATAACAATATCCATCCTAAGACATTGTTGTTGGTTTTTTTAATTAAAAAGTAATTCCATTTGATGTAGTCCAGACACAAGGTATTTATTTCTTAAAAATTTGTTTGTGAGGCTTGAACGTGAATCCTCTGGGAGATGGGTGGTTTAACACATCATATACAAAGATGACCCCATGAGAAATTGTCCTGGCCTTCTCTTCTATTTGATGACAACATTTTAACAAGGGTTTTGTGAGTGCCCTGGGAGACCTTTCTATCACATTGCTGTCAAGAACAAATAAGCAAGTTGGTAAACTGTTGTATAAGAAACCTATTGAAGTGCTGCCATTGCCCGGGAGAGAAATGCATTTCAAATGTGCTGTTTCTGAAGCAGTATTCAGTAATGGTTTCATACCTGAGATAATCTGTTTAGAAAGTGAAGGCATTCTGAATTAGTAGCTTCACAATTTTGCTAGTTTGATTGTTTTTCTTGGGTTTTTTTGTAAAGAGATTTTAAACTAGTTTTTCCTGTTATCACTATGCTTTATTTGTTGGTAGGGAAACAGAATGGGACTTATTATCACAGTATCCTGATTTATCAGTACCTTGATTCAGAATTATTTTGTCAAAAACACTTTTTGAGATCCGTTTTAGCTGAGTACAAAGCTCCTTTTCCAACACATGTATTCAAGAAGAGTTACAGTCAAAAGAGCCCAGCAATGCTGCCATCAGCAGTGAGGAAATGAGGGTATTGTATTTGCTATTATCTCTATTAGAGGAAATGGACCAAGCACTAATGATAATGCTGCAGATTTACTGTATTACAGTTAATGTCCAATGCAGCAAAAAGTCAGGGTTGTGTTTGCCTAGTTGTTTCTGTTCTAAATTATGCTTTCATCTAAATAGGCTGTCCTTCTCTCATTTTGGAAACAAGCCACTGAAGTTATAATTTGGGGAAATATTTGGAATAGCAATGAAAGTGATTAATTAGCACTTGTTTTAACTCTCAGGACACCACAAAAAACCCCAGATGCTGCTGTGTTTGAACCAGTACCTGATTTTTCTTCCAAGACACTGACATTTACAGGGAAGTTGCTGTCTATGAACTGATTGAGGACTCGAGGGTTCGACCTCTTCCAAGTCACCTTGGGGAGATGGGCAATTTTCCTGCACCCTCATTTGTAAGATGGATTGTTGAAAATATGCTGTGAGTAGAGTGCTGACCCAGTCCAAAGGCTGGGTCTATTTGTCTGATTCACTGATCCTTGGGGTGTTGTTTGGTGATGGCCTGGACATTCCCTTCGGAGGGGAACAGCCTAGCACAGGAACAACACTGGGCATGACACTGAGTCTTGGCTTTAGACAGCCACACATCTCACTTCACCTTGCACACTATTAGCAATTAATAAAGCACAAGTAAAGGAAAAAGACTGCATTTATCTCAGACGTTGAACTGCTAATATTCTTTTTTTTTTTTTAATAATTCTTATTGCATGTATTGTGCAAACTATCATGCAGGGACATGGCATCATAGTATCTGTTCTGTGGGACAGTACTGTACAGTCTGGATCTCCAAAATATACATAGGAATCCTGACAGGGCTTTGAAAACTTTTGAGCTGCAAAAGCTCCTAAAGAGCCTCACATACTGTGTAGAAACAGTAAAAACCTAGCAATTGGATGCTACAGAAAGGATTAAGAGGAATTCATGAAGACTGAGGAGGTCTAGCCTCAGAAATTGCCCTAGAGGAAATACCAAAGTATGAAAATCATGAATAGACAGAGGAGAAATGCTAACTGGCACTTCAGGACTATTGCCAGTAACTACTGACCTTCACACAGACTGTGCAGCCTTGATAAAGTGATAACTGTGAGGACAGATATTACATTAGTTCTCTGAGGACTTAAAGGTGTCTACTTAAATGTTACATGAAATTCCCCAAAACCTTTCTGAGGTTTGAGAAAACATATAGAGGTTTAATAACTTTTACAGTGTGCCATGTAGTGAGAAGGACCTGAATAAATCTGTGTACGAAAAGCCTCTGCCCCCACCCTCTGTGCAGACACCAGGTAGAAGACAGGAGCAGTTATGCTACCAGGCAGAAAATTTCTTACCCAAGGAACTGGCACAAAATAGAAGCAATTTTGCAGAAATCACTGCTTTATCCACAAAAAGATTAGCTGAAGCCTAAGGAAACCCCTTAGGCTCAGGTCTTCCTGTCCACAGGGCTGGTTTTTTTCTGTCTCCTAAACCTGCCATGCCTGTAGGTCTAGGCTAGGGCAGGCTTGTCTCTCTGTATCTTGCTATTCCTGATTCAGTAATGATGGTAAGGAATAAAGAGACATTGATTGTTCAGGAGTAAAAATTATAAGGGAATCTGTGAAACTAAAGACATATGCCGAAAAAAATTGCTCACAAGTACTATCATAGCCTTATGCAATTTTTCATCTCCAATTTCATAGTAATACCTGGAGTAGATAGTGGGCTCTCAGCAAAATGACTGCTTGCAAAATTGTATTTTTTCATTAGGTAGTAGGGAAACTTACCAGAACCCCCATGCATGTGGTTTGAAGAAATGCTAAGAGAATTTATTCCATCTTTGGGGAGATTCCTGGCATGCCAAGGAGGTGGCATGAACTAAGATTGGCTGACATTGATCACACTTAAACAAACTACGTAATAATTTTTCATTCACTGTTTCAGTTCAGTGGTTGCATTTCTGTGGCCCTGATAGCATGAGTGAATCAAGGTTCCTTACTTAATCACTCAAGACGCCTTACTGATCCTCTGAATTGCCAGCAGCTGTGGATATTTTGGAATCTGTAATGCATCTGGCTTTCTCCTTTTTCATTCACTCTTTTCTGATGCTTCTTATGTCTCTGAGTGACTGTTTTACATGATGTTTCGTACTAGTTTGCTGGCATGGGCAGGTTGCTTTCTGAAGACTCTCACTTCCATTTTTATTGTTCCTCAGTAACTATTAACAAAACCAGGGATTGTCTTGACTTCAAATTGCACTTCTTTTCAGTTCACCTTTCACAGACTTGTGTCTGAAGATCCAAACTCTAGCAGAGGTAAATATTGAAGCTGATGTTTTCAGGAATCAGTGCCTCTCCACACTTATCACTTCATTGGATTTGAGTGCATGATGATCCATTTTACTTCATGAGCTAGAAATAATGAGATCAGATATGTGTAAGAATCAGGGTGTCTCCTTGGCTCAGGTGGTGGGTGATCAGGGATTTTTTGCAGGAGAATAGACCTTCCAGGTTTATTAGATGGTGTCTGAATGTAGGGCACAGTCAATGGTTGTTCTATTTCTGGGCATTGAGAAATTTGATTGTTTGATGAACAGTACTGATTGTGAGGATTTTGGTGTATTTTCTGACACAAGTCCCTGTACAATAGTAATGATGGGCAGCAGGGTGTAAACATATGTATCTTTTACTTCTTTGGTTTTAAAATTATTTTGTTTTACCATTGTGGTTTCCTGCCTATAAAATATTATCATACTTTGTAACTACTGTTACATAATTTATGGCAATAAAATATGATAAGTCTGAATTTTATTTGTGCAAAATGTAGCAACTATAGAGCTAGATTCAGACAAAATACTCCTAACAAATAAGAGGTTATCTCATTAATTTGAAGGATTTATCTAATTTTCTGTGCAAGCATAAATCCTTGCAGTAATTTTAAATATGTGGTTGTCTAGAAGGGCAAACCAGTAAAAAAAAATCTACAAATAAAATTGAAAACTTTAATATCTAACAAACTTTGAATTCTCTAATCATAGAAAGTGAAGAAAAATTTGGTAACATGGAGAAATTAGCTCAAAGAAAAAAATCTGATATATTTTGCCTTTAAATACTCCTTTGGCACTGAAACTTGCAGCAAGGATTAGCTCCAGTATGTCATTTTTGAATATCAAATAACCATTTCCAGTCCCTAATGTTTTTGGAATTGTTTCTATATAAGACTGTAACTGTCCTGTGCTGGGTTGTGACAAGTGCTATAGGTGGAGGTGTTCAAGCTGCCATTTTCCTAAGCTAAACTTCAAAGCAGGGGTTTGCAAAGGATGCCCTGTTTAGACAGATACAGACCTACTTCCATTTCAGACTTGCTACCTTATCTCCATGTCTGCTAATGCTGTGGAGCACGCAGCAAACTGAAGCAGTTTATGTGTCTGAGCAGATCTTTGAGCGTGTGATTCAGGAACATGTGAAAGATCTTTATATTTTGCTTTAGTGATATGAAGAAATGTTCAAACAACATAATAAGAGTAATTTCCAAACTATCTGATAAGGTTAACAGAAGAGTAATGTAGTTGGGCTGACATCACTGCAAGAGCACTTGTTGAGAAATAGGTATTTAAACAGCCAGTAAAGCATGTCTCTTTTGCAGGTGTTTTAAGATCTGTTGCAGGTAACTCAGTAACTCAAATTAAAGACCACATGTTTGGGCTGGTTTATGGTGCACCTGTCAAGCAGGACAGTGCTCTAAGCATTTTCTGTGGCTCATATCACACATGAGGCTTTGGAGGTGGCATTGGCAGGGTGGCTTCTGCTCCTGTGTCCCCAACAACACACAGATGTGTGAGACAAACCCCTTGGGCTGCACAGCTCCCTGCAAGCTTCCCCACAAAACAAATGCCAGAGCTGGTTGGTTTTAGAGAGGTTTAGCTTTGTAACTCAGATAACTCCATCTTCCCCAGAAAGCCTTTAATATATGAAAGCAAAGATTCATGAAATGGTGTCACCCTTCAAGTTTGATGTACTTGATATGATGATACACAAAATGGGCATATGGTTCTTTGGAAGTAAATTATTCATCTTTTACTATATTACCTTTTACTTACTGTTCTTCCTGCTCTTTATTTTCCGTGACCTCTTCTTTTTATTGTTTCTTAGAATTGTTTTTTCCAGACGAATTACAGACCAATGTATCTAAATAATGAAAAATCGTAGACCAGCTCATAGCTGTCAGCCATCACTGGCTTGCTTTATTCTGTTTCTTGTTCTCCTGCTGTAGCATAATGCCGTTTTGTTAACGTTGCAGCACTCACAGGGAGTGTTTGTATTTTGTCAATATTCTGAGCTCTAAATTGCTCACAGGGCAGGAGGTTATCTTCCAGGACAGAGAGACAGAATCCTTCAGTGCCATTCTTGGGCATATCAGAGACCATGTGGACCTTCTCTGTCATTCCTCCTGTAATTCTGTAGAGTGACAGTCGCATTTGTGCTTTTGGATTGATCAACAAATGCAGAAAAAATGAAGGATGGGAAGCCATAAATACTCTCCAGTTCTTAAATTTCTGCTCCCTTCCTCACAGAGTCCGACACACTAGAAGAGGACTGCAAAGAAATGTGTCTGCAGTGTTGGGAGACCAAGGATCTGGTTCTGAGTCCCTCTCTGGGTGCAATGCTTTCTTCTGAAACAAAATTTGAATGTAGCTTTATACTTATTGTCCTTCCCTTCCAATTCAGGCATAGGTCCTTCGAGTTATTTAAATTTGTACCTTCCAAAGGAGATTTGAGAATGTGCTGTAGCACCTGGCATACTGTTATTTCTTCAGCTACTAGTAATTTTGATTTCCTCTGAATTTTATGTGTAAAATTTATTTGAAACATAAAAGAGTGAAATATTCAAGGCAGATTTGTGCTTTTGAGAAGCTGTTAAGTTACTTTTCTTTCTGTGATGTTTGAAGTGTGGGCAATTGTACATAACATTTCATAATAATTAGGCTCAGGGACCGCTGTTTCTGTAATGGCACAGATATATGGGACATTATAGTCAGAATGAACAGTTTATTTTCCTTGTGTGGTTTCAATAAATAATTGTTTACTAATGTAAAGTGACGAGAGAATGCCAAAGAATATGTGATGAGGTAGCTCTGAAATTCTCTGTGCTTTTCTTCATATCTATCCCAGAAAAATATAATTTACATAATTTTCAACTTATGGGGAAGGTAACATTTCTCAAAGTGAAAGATTTATGCCTTTCTTTACTGATTTGCATGATTTTGTTCAGTGTCAGGAGGTTCTATCCCTCGTTGATTTTTAGCCCTGGTAATGTTTGGTTTGAATTGAGAACTGGTATCCCTGTTGCTGTGGATGGGAGAGAAGTGCCAGGAAGTCAAGTGTTATGAGCACTGAAACTCCTGTCTCTGCCCCTAGTTATTATTCAGCTACAAGAAAAGGCTCTGGTTTTTCTACCATGGAATCATGGAATTTTCAGCACTGGTAAGGCCACACTGGAGTACTGTGTCCAGTTCTGGGCCCCTCACTTCAGGAAGGATACTGAGATGCTGGAACAGGTCCAGAGAAGAGTGACCAGGCTGGTGAAGGGACTTGAACACAAGTTCTGTGAGGAGAGGCTGAGGGAGCTGGGGTTGTTTAGGCTGGAGAAGAGAAGGCTCAGAGGAGACCTCATCACTCTCTACAACTCCCTGAAAGGAGGTTTTAGCCAGGTGGGGGTTGGTTTCTTCTCCCAGGCAACTATCAGTAAGACGAGAAGGCAGAGACTCAATCTCTGCCAGGAAAGGTTTACGTTGGATAGCAGGAAGAAATTCTTTACAGAGAGGGTAATCAGGCATTGGAATGGGCTGCCCAGGGAGGTGGTGTATTCTCCATCCCTGGAGGTATTTTTAAGAAAAGACTGGATGCGGCATTTAGTGCCATGGTCTAGTAACTGTGGCGGTAGTGGATGAAGGGTTGGATTTGATGATCTCAGAGGTCCTTTCCAACCCATTTGATTCTATGATTCTATGAATGGCTTGCATTGGAAGGGACTATGAAGACCATCTAATTCCAACTCCCATCCTCAATACTGGGCATCATTTGTGTGCCAAGTTCAAATCACAGATGCTTTAAAGAGCCCGTTTCTCTAAAGAAGGTAGTTAATATTATAGACATGGAATGTACATCACTCTACGAAAAGGGTGCACACTCCTGGCACCTTGTTGCCAAAAATGAGGTGTCAACAAGCAGCTACCCTGCAGCAGCATCTCACAGCCCTCTTTTGGATCTCTCTGGGGTGGTTTTGCCCCCTCCAAAAGGAGGGTCCATGGCTGCAAGCAGCAGCCATGCTGGGGCAGTGATTGTTGCACAACAGTTGTGCCCTGTTGGTTGGTGGAAAAAGAGAAGAGAAATCTTCAGATTTTCATCTTCCCAGCTTTAAAATGAAATAATATAGTAAAAAACTCTGCAAGGCTGATAATTACCTCTAAATTTTTACTGGAGATAACTCTCAATTTGGTCTTACATGACAGAATTAAGGGTGTTTGTCAGCTTCAGTCTGTGTGTGCTTCTGCCTTCTCTCCATGTAGTGATGGTAAGGAGAGGAAGTCTTTTAAAAGGGCCTGCAATAGAGAGCAGTACAGTAAGACTGAATGTTAGTTTGAATTCTTATGTATTTCTGCCTTCAGCCACCATTTTTTTTCCCAAGGAGTGGCCCTAAGAAGAAGGTGATTTTAAAGCAAAGAAAATGGTGCTTTCAGATGCGGCTGGAAAAAGACAAATAATGGCCAGCAGCCATTTATCCAAAAAAAAGCTCTCCTGATTGCTAAAATGAAAGCCTCTATTTAGTATTTGTTCTTTTAGTATTTTGGTCTTGGCATTTCTCTTGAAAAGAAGTCTTGAGGAAAGGACTGAAATGTCAGAAATTCACATATTCTAATATTCACTACAAAGAAGTATACCCAGTCTCTAAGGTATAACATGTATAACCTCAGGTGTCGTATACTGATAGGTTTTGGTTGAAGCAAGTAGAAATGTCTCAAAGACCAAAGCCCTTTAGTCTACATATTGCAGATCCTGTCCTGAATTTTATAATACTTTGGTTTTGGCAAGTATTTTCCTAAAAAAATACACATTTTCATTGCCCTTTTATTAATTCATCATGGCATGCTTAGTTCACAGTCAGTAATAATACCTCCAGAACCAATCCTTCTCAGTTTCATGTGAGGTTATGCAAAGGGAAGGCAGATGGTCTGAATAGGGAACTACAAACCTATATGCCATTTCACCAGCCAGTGAAAGCAAATAACCCCTCATCTGAAATCATTTTACATCTCTTTTTCAGATTTTTTAAAAGAGGCATTCCAGCAGAAAGCAGCTAAAATGTAATATTTTCCTGGCAGACACAGTTATTACATGACCTCTCCCTTGGCTACCTACATGAGCCACCTGGTAGGCAGCCAGCTGCCTGATGTCTCTCTCCAAAGTAGTTACAGCTTACCAAACCAGACCTTAAAATACTGGTGAAGGATGTTGTTCCTCAGCTGTAGTAGGGGCTGATGTGCCACATCAAGCACAAATGTACAGCTCCATGTGGAAGTGATGCCAGTGTGATGCACACTCTTAATTTTGAACTGAAGTATAACAAGTTAAATGCACTTGCTTTATTCTAAAGAAAATGTGTCTGATTAAGTTCAGTTTGTGTACCATGTACTGGTATATATTTATGTGCATACAGTCATTCATATAATGTTACAGTCTGTAACATAAGACTGCCTGCTCTCAGTAGGCTCTTAAGTAATTTTTTTGTGTGGAAAATAATCAGCTTTGGCCCCCAGTTCATATGTTACAATTCTATGATAAAAGCTTCCAGAACCTGGGATAAGATAGCTTAAGAACAGTGGTAGTTAAGATAATTAAGTTTGTCAAAGAGGTGACAACAGTAAATTTATTTGAATAGTGGAAAATGTGGCCATTTGCACCAGTTTTCATAATATTTTTGAACTATCCCTGCTAAATCTTATGTTTGATGGAGCGGTTTTTTTCTTCTGTGGAAACCATATTGGTTTATGTAAAGCTGTTGTGATTGTGATTAATAATATTTATCTAAATACAGTTAACTCTCATCTCTAAAAGTTTACAGAAGCTGAATGATGACTGCATATATCTACCAGCTGAAGCTAATTTTGTTCACTGGTTTATCAGAGTTAAAAAATACATGCCTATTCAGAAGCACAGGTACGTGTTACATAAAAGTACAGATTTTACTGTGATTCAATCCCCCATCCATGAAGATCATCAATACTGCAGTGGAATCAGTCGAG
>VYXB01003616.1:79208-131653 GCA_013397135.1 Pachyramphus minor
GCCATTAAGTTTGGCCTTGTTTGGAAAAAGAATTCCTGATTTCATAAAGGTTCTTGCTTTTGGATCCTTGGAAGGATGCTCAAATCTGAAATCCAATTGGAAAAATGTGTTCATCTCAGAGATCAGTTAACAGCTGTGGGCTGTCATTCCTCTTTCCATCTTATCTGTTGTCTTGATAAACAGTAGTTTTCTCCCCTCCAAACATATAACTGTTGTTAAGCTAAATAAGCCCCTATGTTTAATCCCTGCTCATAAGAACATGGACTTCAAGGTTAATAGATTTGTTACTGGGAGATCTGAACATGATTTCAACTTTTCCAGGAGAACTCCAGCCCCAGACACCGTTTCAGGCACCCATGTTCAAGGTGAATAACTCTCCTGATCAATCAGATTGACCTTATCTTTACACTTATCTCCTCATAAAATTAAAATATTGCATCTCATTTATTATTTTTCCTTGACAAAATGAGAATTCTCATGTTCTCCAAAAATCCCTGCTTGTTTTTCAGTCCAGAAACAACTCACTGTATAAGTTAAATGTTACAGCATATGATAGCACCACCAACCTGTTTTGGCATCTGGTCTAAACAAGAGTCTTGTGCAGTAGCATCTCTCTCCATGAGAATATCTTCCCCACTGCATTCCAGGATGCAATTTGTCTGTTGCAAAAATGGCATCACACTAGGAGCTCAAATTGTACATCTGGGACATCTTATGGAGTATAAATACACTTAAGTATCTCTCCTCCTCTTGCTTTTCCAGCTGATAACTTCTCATCTGTGAGCTCACAACTTTATACAGATGTCCATGAGTTATTACTAGCCTTGAGAAATATCCTTGATATTTTACAGACTACCAATGGACCTACCAATACTGAGCAGAAGGAAGTGTAAAGGCTGAAACAAAGAGTCAGTGTGATAGTAGAGCAGAGGGACAGGCCCCCAAACGAGCAAGAAGATACCGGTGGTTTAACTGTTTAGCCCTGTGAAATGGAGAACTGGAGAGAGAAGGGAAAAAAGGTACCTTGAAACTAGATTAAAAAAAAAAAAAACCAACAAAACAACCAGCAAGAGAAGCAGAGATGTTTATAAGCAATTTTTAGCAGAATTATGAGGGTTAAGTTGAAGAATATTAATTACCCAAACTCAAAAACATTAGCAGAAGTATATACATAAACTGGAGACTTAGTTATAGACAAGACCATGCAGAAGGTCAGCCTCGTAATCTGCAGTGTTATCTTTGGTGTTTGACAAAAGCCTCAACTGGCATATGTTTGCCAGTTTTATCTGGGCCTCACAGGTTGAAAGATGTAATTTTCACCAGTACCTTCCCTTTTTATAACTTCCTCAGAGCTACAAGATCTCTCTGCACTACATTCCCTCTTTAACTAAGCAGCCCATTAAATCATTTGCCTTTGACATTTGTTGTTAGCTGCTTGAGTTGTTCTTACCTGACAAAAGACATTCCTCATCTGAACTACCTCCAGTGCAGTACTGAGCGAATAGAAAAGTCATTTTCTCTTACTTGTTTGCAACGTTTTGTGTACTGGAGCTTTGGCTGAGCAGAGATCATCTCTCAGTGTGATGCTTATCCTTGTAAGCACTGAACTGAGATCAATAGTTTAAGGATGCAGTTGTCATTTCCAGTTATTAGTGGAACAAAGTCCTCCTTGATCATTCTTTTGGCCTTCCTATTTCCAGCCTAAGTGTCCTCCTTCAGTCACCTGCTCAAGTGCTTGCAGCCTGCTCTTAGTTGAGAAATAGGATTTGATGCACGGGGTGAGATTCCTTATGCATTAAATTCTCTTCCTACAGTACAATCTACAGGGGCCACTAGAAATTGCAATTAAAAACCAGTCAAAAGGCTGGGTTGCCCCTGGCTGGATGCTGAATTCTGCCCACCCAAGCCACTCTATCCCTTCCCTCCTCAGATGGACAGGGGAGAAAAAATAAAAACAAAATGCTCATGGGTTGAGATAAGGGCAGGGAGAGATCACTCAGCAACTGCCATCAACAGGCATAACAGGCTTGACTTGGGGAAATTAGTTTAATTTATTACCAATTAAATCACAGTAGGATAAAAAGAAAATTAAAACTGAATCTTAAAATCCTCTCCGTAGGATCACAAAGGCAGACAACCCATATTTGTTGTTATCTCTCTGCTGCAGTTGCCCCCTAGGAGTTGTATCATGTAGTCTTCATGGCTGTACTAAGCATCACCTTAGAAACAGTTCATGATTTGAGACCCCAAAAAATTCCTGGAAAGTTTCCCTGAATACTTGTGACTTTCACAGTGAGGAGCCTTTTTCTCATTTGCAGCCTAAAAATATTCATAGTTAGTTTCTGGTTGGTTTTTCATGCCAAGAATCCCTCAATATAAGCCCTTTCCTTCTGTACTGGTACTTACCACTATGTACTTACAGAGAGTTGTCACATTCTCCTTCAACCTTCACTTTTCATTGCTGAACAAGGCCAATTTGGCATTGTCTCACCACACAGCAGCCTCTTCACTCCTCAGTTGATTCCAGATTCTCCAGAAGAGGTTTCCTCACATCAAGTACTTTACCTCCTGGAAATTCTTTCCCTGCTTTGCTGTCCTGTCTGTTTTACATTTTGCCTACAAATCTCTACTTCCTTCAGTGCAATCATCAGCTAAACCTGTAAGAGACCTGAGATAATATCAGATACCTTACTGAAATCCAGACATATTAATTTCTGAAATTGTTGCATGAAGTTTACTGATCAAGAGTTCTGAACACAAGGACTTTTACTCTGTGAACAATCTACAGAGCATTGCTTTCTCCTTCAGCATCAGTGTTTACATTCACATTTGCTACTGAGCCCAGTGCAGCTGTGGTTAATCTGAAGTTCATCTGAGATAGGAGTGGCACCCCATGTTCTGAAATACGATAAAATTAACATTGATTTATCGTCTGTTATTGCTTTTTAGTCTAGTAAAATTGTTCAATCATAGCCTGCAGAGGCTAAAGGGGGCTTAGGTTCCTCTTTGTCATTTATATTATGCACAAAAAGGGAAAGGCTTTGAAGTTGTAATTAGATTTTTCTTCATAATATTTCGCATTCATAATACAGGTCATAACAAGCCAGAAACCTCTATGATTAAAAAAAACCAGAAATGAATGCATTATAAAAACTGAGATGATGAAAGCAAGGGTGTTAAGAGGGGATATAATTTTCAATCTACTTTTTCATAGTTCTTTAGTCAGATTGTTTTCTCTTTCTGTTCAATAGGAATTTAGCTGTTTACTTGAATGAGGCCAAAATGGCTTGTTCCTGTTAATACTGATTTAAGTTTAGATTCAGAGACGTTAGAAGAAGCGCTTTTCATCACAGTTGACGCTCTTGTTTTCATTACATGTTTTAGTTTTATTTACTGATATTTTGAGTAAAAGAATTTTTATAAACAAGATTTGAATATTATCATTCCCTCAATTTGGAAGTTATTCAAAACCAAAAAATACATTTTATATCTCATACTGATAACTAGACTAATTGGTAAAAATAAAACTGTGGACTAGATTCCTAACTATCTTGTTGCTTTTTTTATAGTATGGGGATGAAGTTAAGCCCGTCCCTAATATTTAAATCTCCTGTACATGATATAAAAAGCACAATCCTATAATAAAATGCAAAAAGAAAAATACATTTCTACCCTATCTCCATCTCTCAGAGCACAGTGATAATCTGTGACTGAATGATGGTTATTATATTTAACTCCACAGCTTTAAAACAGAAGACCTCAACTGTTACAATGGTGACTGTAGACTTATCAAGACTGGAGAGGTATTTAAATTGTTAGGGTAGTGCAGTACAAAACCAAAAACTAGCCCCCATGTTTTGCTGTCTTTGAAGATAACAGAACAACTACATAACATTTCAACTAATTTCATAGGATTATTTGCCATTTGTCACATGTGACTGATGATTTTTCTAGTTCTAAGTCCTAATTGAAAATTGCTGTTTACCGGTGGCACATAAGACAGACACCTGAGCTGGTTTTGCACCCCAGGCTCCCCTGCTGTCAGCAGCTTCTCTGACCACAGAACCTGAGGCACATGCTGGAGGGTGGCAGCATCTTCACAGAATAATTAATCACTATTCACTGTAGAAAACACTTGTATTAAATGAGCTTGTTGCAAAGTATTGTCACTCTCTTACAGAGAAAGGTTGGCTTATTTGCATGGGGATTACAATCTGTCTACAAAGTAAAGTCAAAATATTGAGATTTTTCTTCTCAGTTCATGGCTGTGAGTTGTGGAAGAATACGTGACCTAGCACAGCAGTGTTGTTCAGATTAAATATTTTTACAAGGTTTTTCTGAACCCTTGGAAGAGTACGGCACAATAACTGAGAAACAGAAATTTAATTTTTATAGGTTCTTATGTTATTCATTATAACAGCAAACTTTGGAATCAAGATAAGTCCACGTGGAAACTAGGAAAAATGTATAGAAACAGGATTCTGAAAATTTTTCACTGACAAAAATAAAATTCTAAATGAAATGTCTTACTGTGTCTTACCGCATTAGCAGATCTCATTTTTAGCCTTCTGTACCTTAAACAACAATCACACAGTGTGTTTTAAAAATTGGCAATATTGCTTGAAGTTCTGGACTAGAGCAGGAAATCCACAGGGTGATTTCTTTGTTTGACAGAAATTAAACATCCTGTTTTGGCTGTTGCTTACCTTTTTGAAAAGAGGAGCTGATAGCAAATTCAGATTTACAGTTCATCATTTCACTGGATGACACGTGGTATTTCAGAATTCCAGTTGTCGAAATAGTGAAGGTTGAGTGCCTTGACAAAGTTGTCACAATTCCCAGCAGAATGTGAATTTTTCTTCCACATTCAAGAGTCTACATAAACCATGTAATATTCCTTTCCAGAAAACTCATAATTATACTAGTGTGCAATCTGAGATAGTTTTTCAAAGGAAGCAGTCACCTACAATAGAGGTGTCCACAGGTTAATCATTCTGACTTCCTCTTTCTAGTAGACGAAAATTTTTTAACTTCTTCCAGTTATGTTCTTACAGGCATGGCTCATTTTTATGGTTTTTATTTTTCAAAATGTATGGTTTCTTCATAAATTTTGCTGGCACCTGGTCAAGTACAACGAAAGTGTATGTTCTTAGTGTTATCACCTGGAAAAAAATTCAGGCTTGGAAACCTATAATGGAAGTAGATCTTATGAATTTAATCTGTTTTGGGGATCCTAATTAGCTATCCATGAAGTTGTTTGTGTTTTTCTGCTGAAAAAGGCACTGAGCAGCCATGATGGAGCACAACAGCCTTCTTTTAGAGTTGTGAGCATAAATTTTGTGTTCCAAAGGCAAGAAAGTTGGGGATAATTGGCAGATCTAGCCTGCAAGGTGCACTTCGATCAAGGTCTGAGGTATGGTGTTGCTGACAGAAATGATATATTGCTTTTCCTACCTCATTTCAGAATAGGAGAGTGAATGTGTCACAGTTCTGTGAGGCTGAAATCAGTCCAAGGTTGCCACACTACCACTACGGTTTAATGTAATGGCACCTGGAAGACTGAAGTGGGCCTTTGTATTGAATGGGGTGAGGGTTCACCTCTAGCAAATGAATAAATGGAGACAATTCTGTGCATTTAGACATTGAGGCCTGTGCTGTCTGTAACTGCATTCCTTAAAAAGTTTGTAAGAAAACTAAAAAAATATTTTTTTAAAAAAAGAATATAGTATAAGCAGTTCTTTCTTAAATGTGTGGTCAATATTAGGCTTATCAAGGGGTACTATTACATGTAGGTCAAACTTCACAATTCAAGGAAAGCAATATAATTAACCCAGAACAACATCTCTGTGCTATTTATGCATAAAGAAGAATTCAAGGATTATAAGTATTCCTTAGATAAAATGCTGCATAAAAAATGATAGAGATTTTTTTATATGCACTGTTTTGAACAAGTACTTCATGGAGAGACAAGAGAGATGTCATCCTTCTCCATTGCTCTATTACCCTGAAATCTCACATTTGAAACAATTTTAAATCTGACCCTACCAAAACAGGTCACTCTCTATCAGCAATGTCAATATCCTTACCATTAAATTGTGCCAGCCTTCAGAGAAGTGGCCAGTTTCAAGTTGTGTGGTGAGAACAAACTTTGGCTTGACTAACAGGGTGCCGTTTTGATCAGTGCTAATCTACCCAGGGCTGTTCTGTTGTCTACAGTGTAGACAATTGAGTATTAGCAACCAAGAGCTCTTGTTGGCATGGGTTAATTTACTAATGTAACTGTACTGTACAGGCAGAACGAAATCCACTTAGTGTCCAAAAGCACGTAGGATAGACTGTAATCTACCCATTTAAGAGTTAATGTTTTGTGAAATATCCTCTTAAAAAAAGGAGATAAATTAAAAGCCATGAAACTTAGTGTTTTGATTAAAATGCCAAAAAAATTTTTTGCAAGAAAACTAAAATATGTAGGTGCAGAATGAACAGATATGCACCCGTGGCTAATTAGGGCACTCTATTATGGCCCCATAACAGGTATCCTAGAGCTATAGCTGGTGAATCTCTGTGGTTGGTGAAACCTGATGCTGCCAGAAATAGTCTTCCATTAGCTAAATCGCTCTCTGATGGTGAGGGTTATTGGGGCCTGAGCTAGCATCAGGTATCATTGGCATCAGCTTTAGATGTAGTCTAGATGGATTTTCACTTGTATCTTTTTAATTTCTTAATGGCAAAACCAAAGAACATTTCTGGTTTACAAAAACATTACTTGATTTTCTATTTTTGAGCAGTAACCTGCTCAAAATAGAGAATATACTTCTTTTTTTTTATTTGCTAGAGTTATAGTGACGAAGTTTGTATTCTATATAGGGATAGCAAATCGATAAAAGACTTCCTGTAGATTTATTCCATTGACTAAAAGGAAGAAGCCTGATTTCAGAAAATTCCTCCCTGATTCCTTTTAAATTTGCAGCAGTAGCATTAATTTACAAAGGTGTGTTAGTGTATTTATGATGCTTTTGATATTTTTTTTTTTAGGTTGGTCTTAATATAGTCGCATCTCCAATATTATTTAAATGTTTTTCATATTTTGAAGTTAATTAAAGATTTTTGCTTATCATCAATTCTTTTTTTCTATTTGTTTATACCATGGCTGTGGTCAATAAACTAAAACATCCTGAGGACAGAGTGAGTAGAATAAAGTGGTAGCAATTTAATGTCCATGTACTGCTTTTTGTCTTCTGACCTCTGTGCAAACAATAAAACCTCAGGACACTATGGAGAGTTGTAAGAGCTGTGCGTAGTGAAGTAAGTTGAGCAGAGACGTTCTGTGAGTTGTACAAAACTACAGAGGAAAATGGTGCCACAGGCAGAACTGCTAGGTTTTGGCTTTTGTTTTAGGGAGGGGGCTGTTTGTTGGGCTTTTAGCTCTCCTGGGTTTTTTGGGGTGTTTTTTGCAACCCACAAATAAGTATGCTGTACCTCAGCAGCTCTGACAAATCAAGTTGCACACATTAAGCAAGTTCTGCCCACTGCAGTTTTGTGGCATTACCCTGCATCTGTTACCATGATTCTTTTGAATTCTATGATAAATGACTGAATTTTCCTGAAAGAATACATATCCTTTACATTTTCCTCATGGAACTGGAGAAAGGGCAGGTGCCCAGTAGGTCTGGAGGCTGCAGAGGGAAGGTTTCCCTGCATGAGGAATCTGGAAATTGCAGGAAGAGATGCATTTATCTTTGTCTTCTGCACCCCTGACAGGCAGGAAAAAAACCAAACAAAATCAGGTAAAATGGCTGTATGAGGAGTATGGCTAATATATGTTAATTCTTCGCTGAATTCAGATACTCTGCAAGTGGGTGGCTCTTCTGGATGGATTTAAGAAGAAGATACTATAGCTAAGCTCTTCTAGCTGCTCTGATGCTGTGGCCTACTTACAGTTTAAGAGGAGAATTTCATGCCACTGCAGACAGTTAGTTCTGCACACAGCCTGCTTGTTTGGGATTTGTGTGGGAAGGTGTGTGTTTTATCGTCTCCTACATATGTCAGATTGTACAGACATTACTGTTCATGATTTTTTGTACAGACATTACTGTTCATGATTTGCTGTCATCACACCTGGCATAGTGTCGTCATCCTTAATGCCGCTTCATTCTTCTAAAAGCTAGAACATTCAAAAGATAAAAATGCTTCCAACTGCAAAAGAAAATTAATTGTGGAGAATGCAGTTAAAACTTTATGTAACCTAATGCTTAATTTAGAACTTCTCTTCTGACCTATCTCATAACTTCGAATATAGTAGACCAGCAAAGAAAATAACCAGATTTGGATTTATTCATCTATGCTGATACACTTATTAATTCTTTTTTATAATACACTGATTTAATATCTGAAATCATAAATCAGTTGTGTTAATGCATACTTACACAAAGCACAAAGGCAAACATTCTTTGTTCCAGTAAGAAAACATTCTGTTAAAAGAATTTAGTTCAGCTAATTGTCATTTTATGAAAATTTTTGGAAACCAATTTATGGTGTAGCAAACATAATGGTATACTCCAATTTCCCAGAGCAACCAATAAAAGCAAGACAAGTGCAAAGAATTGGCTTTCTGCAAGATGTTTGGAGAAGCTTTCTCTGTATGGAGCCTTTCTAAGATTCCATTTTGTTGTTATCCAGTTACAGAAATCCAAAAGTTGCTGAAATATGTCAGGAAAATAAATCAATGTTGGGTTTGTCTTCTGCAGTGATAAAATGGTCCCAAAGTCAGTGTGATTGCAGGAAACGAATAGTGTCTAAGAGAAGATGATGCTGTGTATACAACTTGATTTCATGCATTCATTTCTGAAACCTTGCTGCTGCCGACGGAGCTGGGTTCTGACATTACCACTGACGGCATCTTTTATTTGGTGTCTTTTTTTTTAAAGTTCCTCGGGCAAGAATTATCAGATACACTTCTGCAGCACTTTTTGAAACAATCCCTGCATTTTCAAAATTATTTCAATTCAATAAGGCCAATTTAACCCTAAATAATGTTTTTATCATGTAAGCAACCAACACAGATAAGTGCACTTTTCCATTATCAGCATAAATAAAGCTATCCAACTCCTGAAGCTGAAGCATACAGGATTTCAGATCCTGTTCTGCATTCCAAATTTTGTGCTGCCCAAGAGACAAATGGAAGCACAGAAACAGGCTGCTCAAGGCAGCCATATTGCTATATTGTATGTATTTTACATATGTATTTTATTGTACATATCTTAAATAAAGTCTAAAAAAGCTGAAGTAGTGGAATTTCAGTGGGGACCATTTTAAAAACTTTCCTCTTGCACTTATCACTTAGGTATTTATACAGCTCGTGTGCCAAAACAGTTTTAAAAGCATGCAGAGAAACTGCATCAGTTGTTCTGTAACTTTTGTGCAATTATTTGTTGTGTGAAATACAAATCAGCTGATATATGCACAAGATATAGGATATGTAATAGGATATAAATGAATGAAATCGTATAAAAATAAAATTTTATGGATTTCTTGATCCCTTCAAGCTGCAGGTGTCTTGTTTTCCAAAGCCTACATTGATATGGAATGTATGATTCCAGATACATTTTTGATGATGCATTTTGAATGTTTCTCTGTACTCTGTAAGAATGATGATTTTTATACACAAATTGAATGGAGAGTGGCTTTTCCATTCTACTTGTGTAAGGTGAGTTCACTCACCTTTGTATGTGAGTTGGGGTTTGGCTTTTTCTTCAATATCTTGCTAGATTATTAAAAGTTTGTTTAAACTTCCTCTTAACTGCTTCCAAATCTTTATCAATTAACCACATCTTATTCAAACCGTATATAGCTGTAATCAAACCAAATTACTGTTCAGTAGCTTTTGTTATGCAATGACACTCTTTTGTACAGGCTTTTGTAAGGGCTACAGAGATAGCTTAATTACAAGTCTAGACATTCCTGAAAAGAGAGCAAAAAACATCCTCTTTTCAGTTTCTTACACATGTAATGGCTGCATTTATAGCAGAAGATGTCCAGTACTGGCTTTGGTTCTCCCTTCAGAACCCTACGGTCCTGATTTTGTAATAAATTCAATCAGGAACAGCAGTAGAATCGGTAGAAATTTTCCTTCTGGAAACATGATTGAATCTGGTATTCAGGAACATGGCTGTCATATTATCGGCATCCTGGACAGAAATTCCTGTAATGAAACAACTGTACCAGCCACACCAGAACACAGGTTTCTCCCTGCCACTAAACCAATGAACCCAGAAAACAGTCCTGTCTAAGGAGCAAAAGGGACACTAGGTCCTTGATCCCGAGCATTTCCACAGCAATGGATGTTCAGCAGTAGCTGGAGAGGTAGTGTGTACTACCCAGGAGGGGAGTTGTGAGCCAGGTGGTAGTAAGAGATGCAAGTGGGGGTCCCTTAACCATCTCTTTGATTGTCTAATGCAACTTAACAAGGGAGCAGGGATCACATGTGTCAGGCAGGGATCTAGTTGACATCAAACCTCTCTGGTTAATGAGTAGACATCATGAAACCCAAAGGCTGTGCACAATTACTCTCACAAGTGGAAAGAAAGGTATTTTAGGATTTTTCCTTTACTTGCTGACAGAAGGGAACTTTAACACTGCCAGGATTGGCCCAGTGCCTATCAGAGAGAGTGCAAGACTCTGGGAATGTGGTTAGGGGTCAGACGGTTTCTCCTTAGTTCTTGAATGAAGGTTCACTGCTCGGGAACAGGCAATGCTGGAATTAAACACAGGCATGAATTATGCAAAAAGCAGAGAATATGTTGGGTTGCTCATTCCTGAGTTGGAATAACAGCAGGAGTTTGAAAGCTGAAATCAGGAATGTCAAGGCAGAAAATAAGAATGCATCTAGCATGAGATAAGAAGGATAACAAACTTAACCATCCTCCTAAGAAGAAATGCAGGTGAAAGAGACTTATTGAAAGATGTCTGAGAGAGGGCAACAGTGTTTTTGCCTTCTTTTTTTTTTTCTGTTAGTTTTCAGTAAAATTCAGCTTTAACTAGAAGCCTCACGCAATCAATAGCACTGACTGAGCTGTAAAATGGGAGCCTAAAATTAGAAAAAACTGTCAGAGAGTATTGAAATAATTTAATATTTTTTAAAATTGTTTGCACCTAGTGACCTTCATAGCACAACCCTTAAAGATCAAGTTTTTAAGGTTAAAATAATTTAACAGATAACACTCACTTCTGATGGAGGCTGGGCAACGAAAGAGCTATATGTGATAATCACTTCAGGAGGAAGAAGGGAGGAATTAAGTGCCTGGAAAAATCTGAAGTAAATAATGAAACAAAAGAATATGAGGCACCTGGGAGATAACAATGTATGGAGGTCATGAGCAAGGCAGGTTTTTGTCTAGATCAAATCATGCCAAATTAGTTTGATTTTTTCTCAAGCAGGGTAAGAGACACTGTTAATAAAGGACGAACAGAAGGTATCATATCTACTTGACATGAGCAAAGCTTTTGGTACTTGTCTCATTTGACAGTCTCACAATAAATTAGGGAAATGTGATCAAGATGATGTGATTTTAAGCTGAACCGAGACTGGTTGTCTGCACTGAGAGAGTGTTTATCAGTGTGTCTTAAGATCAAAAGGGAAGTTTTGTAAGGGCTACAGAGAGAGCTTATTTACAAGTCTAGACATTCCTGAAAAGGAATGTCTTCTCTTGTCTGCTTTTTTAGTCTCTTGTTGACAATCTCAGATGATGGAGTAGAAGGTACACTTAAAAAACTCTTAGACACCATAAAACTGGGGAAAGCTGCAGAGTAAGATTAGAAATAAAATAACTTTGGTAAAATTCAATGTCCTTTTTGTATTGTCAAGGACAAAGAGAACAAAAGAGAAAGGACTTGAATGTTACACTAGATCAAAAGACAAACAGGAGTGATATGTGTTGCAAAAAATTAGCAAATAGATTTATGAATGTATTATATACAAAATTTGTCAGGCCACAACTGAAATGCATTTTGCATTTTCAACACATTAGTGCAAGTTGACACTTGCCTGGAGGAGAGCAACAAGGATGATCAGAGGTCTAGAAAAGATTGAGCAAACTAAGGTCCTCCAATCTTCGATAGAAGACTGATTGTGTATATGGTAACCAGTATAACAAGTACTCAAAAGTAAAAAAGTTGGATAATCTGCTTTCTGCCTCTAAGGTACATAGGAAATAAAGTAATGGGCTTCATCTGCTCCTGTGATGGTCTCAGTAAGTCACAGGGAAGTACTTTGTAGCAGTCAAGAAAGCCTGTAATAAATCGCCAGGGGAAATTGTGGATTCTCTAGTAGCAGAGGTCTGTAAGCATAAATTGAACAAACAACTACTGTAGATGTGACTGATGTTGCCAAGGAGCACACAGAGGAGTAGATGGCACAGGTTCATTTCAGCCCTACTTTGCTACAGTTCTGTGTAATGGGTGCCATAAATAATATTAAGAGAAAAGGCCAGAGTTTTAAGCAATCTCCATCTGTCCTTTTGTCATAAAATCTTTCAAGTTAGATAGGTACCTGAATTATTAAGAAACAAAGCAAAGAACAAAAGAAACTCACGGCAATTGGAAAAAAGCTTGGAAAAAAAAAAAAGGAAAAAAGTCTGTCTGCTGCAGTCATAATTAGTCATGGGAATTGTTCATTCATGAGTTGCTGCCTTTATTCCAAAAGCCAACATGAAGGCTGCCTTCATTTTAACAAGTAAGTCCTGCAGAAAAGGGCCTGTATGTCAGACTCAGCATCACACGGTTTCATGAGAAGTCTGACCTCAAAATCTACCAAAGAGTAATGAAGACTATGATACTCAATTTTGTTGTAGTGTTTTTCCCCCAAATTATCTGAGATGCCTTTCTTTTCTTTTATTGGCTGGCATTCTCTACTGAAAATCAGAAGTGGAAACAGGACATTTTAGCTACTAAAAGAATATCACATAATGATCACATTTTAATGAGCATGCTGTGTTAAACTCTTCTACAGTGCTATGCATCCACAAGCTCTTCATTCAGCCACAGAAATAAAATGTTTTCCAGATCTCATCCATATCTTATAGTTGGAGAAAATTATATAATTCAGCAATGCTTAGATCATAGAGTGAGTCAGTTCACTGCTCTGGCCTGATACCTGGGCCCAGATCTCCTCATTTAATCACATTAAGAGACATTAGTCATTAAGAGATATAGCATATAAAGAGTAGAGGACAGGCTATCTGACTTACAAGGGGAGAACACAATGCCCAAAGCTGTACTCCATACTGGGAGAGCTTATGCTGCAGAGGCACTGCCTGCAAGGAAACATGATGTTTATTAAAATCAGTACGTGCGAAATTAAGAACAACAAAAATATAACATATATAAATTGAAATAAGTGTTATACAAAGTGAATCATGCTAATTTAACTAAACACGTTTCTAAGCCAAGGTAGTTTAACTCAGAATACTGTTCACACTTATACAAGATAATGTAATTACCAAGTAGCCTTCAACACCAGGAGCTACATGAGGAGCATATTGAGACTCATGAAAATTTGAAAAGTCTCACAGTATCTACCAAGTAAGGAAGCAGTGCTGAAAGTGGACACAGTCTTGCAAGGTTCCTTTCTAAGAGGGTTGTGGAGCAGGGAAGACCCCCAGTGTGCCAGGTGGCTCAGGCTGAAGGACAGGAGGTCACTGCATCTGCTGGAAACCTTTAGTACAAGGCTGTACCAAGATACCTTTTCCAGAAGTCCAGCAAGCTGTATCTCCACTCAGAGGCCTGGAGATCCACAGCTCTAGCTGGTACTTTTTTGTGACTGAAGAATGGGATATCTGCATCAATAAAAACGCTGGGTTATTTTTAGGTTGGGTTTTGTTGGGTTTTTCTTCTATTTTGCCCTTGAGTCTCTTAATCACAACAGAACAATTGATCCAAATAGCCAATCACAACAAAATTTGACATGGTATGGAAGACACAAGATGCCAACAGTAGATTTGTTATATCTATGACCTGGCAGCTTGAGGCAGACCCAGCCACATACATGCCTTGTCCAAGCACCACAGGTATCTTAGTGCCCTAATATGAAGTCAAGAAGGAGAAACAGTGTGGGGAAGAGAGAGGACAGAACAGCAGGGACTGATTTTAGGGTGTGTAACAACTGTGCAAGGATCTGTGTGGACTGCAGAGACAGTGGGAACACAAGAGAAAGAACTCAAAGGTCACACTAGACCAAAAAGCAAACAAGAGTGGTATTATGTTACAAAGAAATGTCAAATAGATGTATGAATACATTATATATAAAGTTTGTCAGGCCACAACTGCAATGCACGTCAGAGAAATTAGTGTGGCTGGGCAAGAATTCTGGACTAGGATGCTGAAGCGATAAGGAGAAGAGCGGTAAAGAGGTGCGCAGTAGCTGCAGGTGTCGTGACGAGGGTAAATAAGAGAGAGAGAGAGCTCAAATTATTGCAGTGGCAGTCTCTGAAAGGCATGGGCTTGGTTATTGAGGCAATTCTTTTTTGTTGGCAACCGCATCCTGTGAGTTCTCTGCAAATGCTGGGCCGGACAGAGAAGGGAAATTTTCCTACCTGCGGTATTATGAGTCTGTAATAAAAAAAACAGTTCACGCTACAAGTTCAATACAAATCAGTTAAAAAGTCAGTCATGAGGTTCAAGTGCAGTTAGCAGATGTTGTCAGATATGGTTCTTACCATGTCTGAGAAGGAGCCCTGTGAGCCAGTCTCGCTTTACAACTTAAAAGGGAGGAAAAGTTGAACAGCTTTTTGCAAAGTTTTTCCCAAATTTACCTCCCACAAAAATGATTTTCTGGGAAGACATGAAAATGTTGATGTTTTCAGCCTCACACCATAAAATGTTTTTAAGATTATGGGCATGTGTGAAAAAGGACCTGCTAAAAGACTTCAGACTCAGCTGGAAAAATTCTCTGCACATATTTGGTCAAAGATTTTTTTGTAGGAATGAATGGGAAGTGTCTGTTTTCCACCACCTGATTGCGAAATATCTGATCCTTCTACCTCCTACAGAGGCAGCTAAACTGACTTGCAGCACATGAACACAGATCAGTTCAGACTTCTTTTTTTCTGTCCACTGCATACTGATGGTTTTTGCTGCACTCCCTTTGTGCCACTATTACCTCTGCATGTCAAACACATCACTGCTGTGCTGTGGAAGCATCTTTTTAAAGTTATGTCTTCATTGGAGAATGAAGATCTATTTTTTATTGAGGGAGGACACGGTTGTGTGCAGTCATGCAGATGTGACTGGATTAAATGATGTAGCAGTGTGCAATCTATCAGTTTCTGTATGGTTGCCTGGTTTTACCTTGGATAACTGGTTGGCTATGTCACTGTAGAAAACAAGCTGGAACAAGCACTGTGATGTAAGGTAGATGAGAGGCTTTGGCAGATCTCCAAAAGTCACCCCATGACAAATACTGTGACTTCAGGATTTTAGAGGTATAAGAAACACACACATAAAAAGTCTACACTATCGCTAAAACAATGCCCAAGGACAGAGCAATGTACACATCTTTATTGTAATTTAATCACCGAAAATTTATACAAACTAAAATTCCAATTAGATACACAGTATTTTGGCCCAAGATGTATACTGCATCGTTTCTACTCAAATATGTCTGCTTAATAGTTTAATGGTTATGTGACCATTTTCTTATCTCCCAGAATGTTACAATCTGAAGAAACTACTTTCCTTTGAGCCAGACTTTGGTATCTTAACATCTATTAGATTGCTTCCTAGAAGCTGTGGTTGCATTTAAAATTCAATAATACTTTCCGAGATGTTTTTGTTCCCAAATGGACATGACGCTATCTTTGCCTTTCCAAATTTTAGCTTCCGATTTAGATTACAGTATGCATTCAAGGATCCTACGCTGAGCAAGTTTGCAGAAAAAACCTCCTGAAAATTAGTTAAGTAACTGTGTGTCGCACATATATAAAATACTGCTAAAGATTATCAAAAAGATGTCAACTCGTGCCTGACCATAACATCTTATTCTCACTTAAATGTTTTGTCTTTCTCTTTTTTTCAGTACCTGCATGCAAATGGTATTGTGCATCGGGACTTGAAGCCAGAAAATCTACTCTATGCAACGCCAGCTCCAGATGCACCACTGAAAATTGGTGAACAGCATTAAATATACACTTCCCTAATTCTCTTGTGTCAGTAGTATGTGCTAACTTATGTTTGGAGTCTGTGCATCTCACAAACCCTTTATTTCAAGCTAATGCTTGTACTCAAATGAACAGCACATTACTTCTTCGGCACCACAATTGTGCATGATGGTTTTTAAACCAATAAAAAACTAGGTGTTTACAGAATATATAGCCAAAATCATGCAGAAAATGGCAGAGAATAGAGTAGTGTTTATAACAGTAAATACTGTTTCTCATTAGATAAATAGTAATACATAAAAAATAGCCGTTGAGAAACAAGTGACCTATTTTTATGCTGATAGCTATAAAAACATTTCCTTTCATATTCATTATAACGAAGCATAAATAATTTTATTTTGGGGTTTGGAAGGCAAAGATGATTGTCATCATCCATACTGAAATTTAAATAAAATCAATTTATTCTCAGTGAAAATTAAGAGTTGTGAAGACTTAAATTTTTATGAATGAGTCATGCAAATACAACATGTGATGTCATGAAGGCCCTTGCTGTTTGAGTAGTAATTCAGTAATGCAGAAAGGATGATCAATACTTCTTTTGTCACCATCTTTATGCCCCCAGGCTTCTATTAAAATACTGCTGGGATTTTGTCTTGCAGGGTCTGCATACTCTGACCATTATCCAAGAAATCACTGATGCAAAATTTTTAACTCACAATTGTTCTGATAATTTTATTGGATTATTCACAGAGTGGAAACTGAATATATACCTAAAACGCATTTCTTGATCGCTGCTTGTATGCCCCTATGTGTCCCACTGTACTGGCCTTGTGCTGTCTTCAGAATAAAATACAAGTTATGTTTCTGTCATAGAAAAGACAGGAATGTTCATTGTACAGCAAATTTTGCTTCTGGATTGCAGTCTTAGTAGATTCTTTAAATCAATGTTTATCTCTGTAAATGACAGTGCTGTTCACTTAATGCATAAATGTTCATTTAATTGCATATACAATGGTACCCCCACACACATGTTATTTTGCAAGGAAATAAGACTATTAATATTCCTAATTATCTTAACAGCTGACTTTGGACTTTCTAAGATTGTGGAAGATCAGGTGACCATGAAGACAGTTTGTGGAACTCCAGGGTACTGTGGTATGTTGTTCCATTATTTACATTTGCTTTTATAACAGTAGAGACAAAGAAAAGAGGACTCTGGAGAAGACCATAAAATCATTCTGTTACCTCGTAGCACAGCTGATAATGCAATTCAGGTGGCATATCCATTTAGCTTGTATGACATTCCCTGCCAAGCGCACACAGGTGCCAATCATGCTTTAGAGCAACACCTAATTCAGTCCACTTAGTTTCATAAAACTGTATTTCACATATTAGCTTTTAATGTTCTGGTTGTCTTCTTGAGACAGTTATATTACAAATGCCATAAACCTGTAGTTAGTATTTAGCCCTTTTTATATGTGTCATTGTGTATGATAAAAATGGGATATAAGGCTTAATCCCATAAAAGAGTCCTCAGAGTCAGAGTCAGGATGACTTGGTGGGGAGGGTTGAGGCTGAATATCTTTGTGGAGAAGAGAGGAAAAGAGCTTTGTGCCTCTAGTCATGGACCTGCAATCCATGGTTTATAACTCAAGTTAACTGCTCATGCAGAATTCCTGGTTCCCAGAACATATTCAAGCATTACTTTCCAGAATTGGAGGAAACCCAGAAGGAATATTGTTGAAATGCCAAATTAAACTATGAATAATTGACAGACCCAGGCTGCCAACTCCCACATCCTGCCCACCCAGCTATCAGCAGCATTTCCAGAAAGGACATAGCAACAAAAACACATACTGGAGCCTGGATACTCTGGCATCAAAACTTGCCAGTCTACAGTCCCTGGGGTGTGCATATTGATGCAGAGGACTGAAAGCAAAAAGATGATCATGAAGAACTTAGTTTACTGCAACACTGTGCTTTCAGTGAACTTAAGAGCAGCGTAAGTGATTTCTGACAGTAGCACATAAAATTAAACCAGTGCAGAGCAGTGATTCATGATCAGTCTGTTACAGGAAACATCTAAACTCACAGCAATGTGTCAGACAAATCCATTCACCAAAAGCAAAATTCTGGAAATACTAAAAAATATTAAAAGCCCTGCTCTACATGGCTGTGCAAGAGTAATGCAGGAAAGGGAACAGACTGCGTACATGCTGCAGCACTGGTGCATGTAGATACAACAAATACACTGTGCTCCAGAAACATGACAGCCATCTCACATGCATCATAGATCCAGTGGGACCAGGGTCCTTGAGGGGTTTCTGTCAGGCTGCTGGGGCAGACATTCACTCCTCTTTACCATTGCAGAGCTGGACTCCCCCAAAACTGCCTGGTCTTTCTGTCTACTTCCCAATGCAGCAAAAGAAAATGCCTGAAGTGGTCTGTCTTTCCTTCCAATTAAAACAGAATATCAAAAATGAAGCCTAAATAAAGTGCCAAGTAAAGGGAATCATAGAACTGTTAAGGTTGGAAAACACCTCTAAGATCATCAAGCCCAGCCTTTGACTGAATACCACCATGTTCACTAAACCATAGCACTAAGTGCCATGTCCAATCATTTCTTGAACCCTTCTAGGGATGGTGACTCCACCATCTCCTTGGCCAGCCCAGTCCAAAGCTTAACCACCCTTTCAGTGAGAAAATTCTTCCCAAACATTAACCTGAACCTCCCCTGGCACAGCTTTGAGACCATTTCCTCTTGTCTTATCTCCTGTTCCCTGGGAGAAGAGACCAACCTCCACTCTGTTACAACCTCCTCTCAGGTAGTTAGGAGAGTGATAAAGTGTCTCCCAAGCTTCCTCTTCTCCAGATTGAATCCCCCCACCTCCCTCAGCCATTCCTCACCAGACTTGTGCACCAGACCCTTCACCAGCTCCATTGCCCTTCTCTGGACATCCTCCAGCACCTCCATGGCTTTCTTGTAGTGAGGGGCCCAGAACAGGATTCGAGATGTGGTTTCACCAGTGCTGAGCACAGGGCAACAATCACTTCCCTGGTCCTGCTTGCCACACTATTGCTGATCCAAGCCAGCTGATCCAATAAGGCTCTTGGCCTTATTGTCCGCCTGGGCACTGCTGGCCCACATTCAGCTGCTGTTGCCCAGCTCACACAGGTCCTTTTCCACCAGGCAGCTTTCTAACCACTGTTCCCTCAGCCTGTAGTGCTGCTGGGAGTTGTTGGGACTCAAGGGCAGGACCCAGCACTTGATCTTCTTGAACTTCATAAAATTGACCTTGTGCCATGAATCTAGCCTGTACAGATCCCTCTGTAGAACTTCCCCAATTCCCACCCAACTTGGTGCTTTCTGCACCTCAACTCCCTTGTCCAGATCATGGTAAAGATATAAAACAGGACTGGCCCCAACACTGAGCCTTGGGGAACCCCACTGGTGACCAGCCACCAACTGGATGTAACTCCATACACCACAGTGAGTTTTTTACCCAGCAAGTAGTGCACCTGTCCAAACCGTGAGCAGCCAGTTTCTCCAGAAGATTGCTGTGGGAGTCAGTCTCAAAGGCTTTACTGAAGTTCAGATACACAAGAGACATGGCTTTTCCTCATCCACTTGGCAGGTCTCCTGGTTATAAGAGAATATCAGGTTGGTCAAGCAGGACCTACCTTTCCTAAATGCATGCTGGCTGGGCCTGATCCCCTGATTGTTCTGTACCGGTCCCCTGGTGTGATTACCCTAAGACAATCTGTTCCATNTCCAGATCATGGTAAAGATATAAAACAGGACTGGCCCCAACACTGAGCCTTGGGGAACCCCACTGGTGACCAGCCACCAACTGGATGTAACTCCATACACCACAGTGAGTTTTTTACCCAGCAAGTAGTGCACCTGTCCAAACCGTGAGCAGCCAGTTTCTCCAGAAGATTGCTGTGGGAGTCAGTCTCAAAGGCTTTACTGAAGTTCAGATACACAAGAGACATGGCTTTTCCTCATCCACTTGGCAGGTCTCCTGGTTATAAGAGAATATCAGGTTGGTCAAGCAGGACCTACCTTTCCTAAATGCATGCTGGCTGGGCCTGATCCCCTGATTGTTCTGTACCGGTCCCCTGGTGTGATTACCCTAAGACAATCTGTTCCATGACCTTTGTCAGCATAAAAATCAGGCTGACAGGCCTGTAGTTCCCTGGATCCTCCTTCCAGCCCTTCTAGTAGGTGGAAATCACACTGGCTAGCCTCCTGTCATCTGGGAACCTCCACAGTTATCCAGAGCTGATGTTAAACGATGGAGAGTGGCTTGGAGAGTTCCTCTGCCAGCTCCGTGAGTACCCCTGGGAGAATCCCATCTGAAGCCATAGACTTCTGAGCATCTTAGTGGCACAGTAGGTCACTAACTACCTTCTCCTGGGTCTGTTCTGTTCCTCGTCCCTGTCACCCAGGGGGTTGGTTGCTCTGAGGATAACAGGTCTTTCTCTTAAGACTGAGGCAAAGAGGGTATTAAGTATCTTAGTCTTTTCCTCATCCTTGGTTACAGTGTTTCTCTCTTCATCCCATAAATGAGATACTTTCATTGGCCCTCCTTTTGTTGTTGATTTATTTATAAAAGCACTAAGTAAAACATTGAAGTAAAAGTACCACCTTCTTGATCACATTGTTGTTGTGTTGCTGTAGCTTTCCGTGGTTCTTTTCACAAATCAAAAAAGCAGTTTGAAACCAAAGTCCCCTTTATTCTGGCTCTGCTTGGATGTAACTTCTTTTGTTTTATATTCAGTGAAGGGAACCATTTGCCTAATTGAAGGCTGAAAGAAGCAGGTCCTACCTTTTTAAGGGACATGAGTGTTCATGGACTTTAGTTGACTTTGTTACTTCTTCATTCAGCTTTCATCTTACTGACAAGTGTTTTGTCATCTGCAGCACCAGAGATACTGCGGGGATGTGCTTACGGCCCTGAGGTGGACATGTGGTCCTTGGGAATCATCACCTACATCCTGTAAGTGCAGAAGGTGCTACAGAGAGGTTAATTTGTTGACACCCTCCAGATTCTATGACATTATGAGCTGTGCCATTGAAAAAGACAAGAATTTGAATTATGATATTCCTAAATTTACTTAAGTGAGTTAAGTACTAGAGAAGCATGGAAAAACACTCAGGTTTTGATAGATATAATACTCCTTCCTGAACAACAGGAAGATGTGCACAGAATCATACTATTAAAGTAAATGAGTAGCAGTGAAGCTGCTGAAAGCAAAAATACAAGGATGCAAATGTCAGAAATCATTGGGGGCTTCTTCTCATTCACACAACCTGTGAGAGATCCTAAGTTGCTTCTTGACTACAGATGGGACAAGAAAAAATTAAGCTGCTTGCAGCAGTGAATATTCTTGCCTGTGAATATTCTCAAATGCAGTTGCCCCATCTGTGTCAGCCAGACACTGCCAAAGCTTCAGCTGCAGCATCAGTGTTGCTGTCTCACAGAATCTCAGCCAGGAGGTAAGGAACAGCCCTGGACTCTGTCTACAGATCAGTCTGATGGGTTAATGTCGAAGTGTTCCTTTTCTTACAAGATAACAAAAGACCCTGTTGAAAAAGGGCTATGAGCAATGCTGGCCATACATACTTTAAACAGTTCAAGCTGCAACTATAGACCAAAATTTTCAAACAGGTATATCTAAAGGTAGGCATTTGTGTCTACGTCTTAGTATGGCTAGTCATTATATAATTGGTATAATTGTAATAACTTTATTGTATCATTGAATCTTTCAAAGGAAGATTATTGAGAAGGGAAAATTGTACATGATATATTGACCCTTCCCTTTATGGGAGAATAAATAATTTAATTTAGTCCCTTGACAGTGACAATGCTAAGATGGCTTGTATTGTTATACAAAATAGTTGCAGTATGCATTTTAGGAGAAGAAAATGAGATTTTACATATGTACATTAAAGATATGGAGGATTTTATATATCTGGGTCATTATCTTTCCCTTAGTAGGATTTATTAATTGTGTCCAGCAAGTACAGTGTGTAATAGTAGAATTACTTTCTTTTTGTCTTTTGCAAATAAATAATTGCATTCTCTAGGACTTATACTAAAAGTTCATGTAAGGATATGTAAACACTCTGATGGAAATATCAGAAAATGTCTTTTGTTCTGTATATAAGCTTCATATAATTCACAGCTCTTCTTTTGTGTGTTTGTAAATAATAGGTTACAATATTTCCATTTGCCATTTTTTTATCTTCTCCACTTTAAATGTGACCCTTTGTCTCAAGGTCTGATTTAAGATCCAGACCTTGTGTAAAAGACCAGATCTCAGAAATTGCTTGCTAGGTGCTTACTTCTTGTCAGTTGTGATGATTTGGACCTGGTACCCAGCCAAATGCCCAAACCCACCGCAAAAACCTTCCCCCTCCCCTCTCCTCCCAGTGGAAAGGAAAAAACCTATAAAAACTGAAGAACCCAAGCCAAACGAATTATATCAATACATATATATATTTACATATATCACAGTGATATACAATTAAAATACTATGTACACAGCAAAGGGGCCCAAATACCACCCAAAGGGAAAGGGGAAAGGGAAAGGGAAAAAGAGACAAAAAAAGAAAACCAAAACAAATATACAAAATCTAAACTCGGAAACAACCCAATAAAAACTAGAAAAAGGAAATCCCACTACTTTCCTTGAGACAGCAGAATCACCAAACAACCACCGGCACTCTCCGCCTCCCAAGGCCTTCAAGGCCGCACCAGACCTCACTCCCACACAGGCAGAGCTGACAGCAAGAGAACCTGCACCTTCGGATCCACCGGAAGAGAAGAGATCGAGTCCTCCTCCCTCCTTCTTATTTATACCCTGGTTTATGTAAAAATCTATGGAATACTGGGAGCATGGTCACTTCCTTGATTACAACCTGGTTACTAGGAAAAGGACTTGGACCAAACCATCACACAGTTCTGGGGTTTCCACACATGGCAGAGAGATGTGAATGTTGTCAGCAAGGCTGTCCGTAAGATTGGAGAGATGATTTTTGTTGACTCTTTATAAAGCCACTTAGATTAAGTTATAGTCTTTTCTAGTTATTCAAGGCTTATGGAAGTTGTTGTACTTGAGACTGAGCTCCTTCCTTATGTACAACTTGGTTTCAAGTGTAGGCAAGCTCCAATCAAGAATAGAAATCAGATTCATATTTAAATATATGCAGTGGCATTTGCTATACGCAGCCTTTCAAAACCTTCCAGTTGTTCAGGAGATGCTCCCAAAACACATTAACCTCTGCACTGGTGTAAAAACAAGTGTGTGGGTTGCTGCTCTGAGCGGAACACCACCAGAATGGATACTCTTCCACTTTTATCTCCTTATGACCCTTCCTACTCCCAACTCAAAATTCAATTTGATCTGCAGGAACAAGCCAGGCAAAAATCCACTTGGCTATATTTCCTTTTAGCTTTAAAGCTCTTCCATTGCTTGTAAAGCTCTGTGCATCAATATGGTCTGGTACATGTAGAATAACTAATTCATTAATCCTGCAGCCTAAAGGACAGTGTTGCAGGTCTCTGTCTCATAGTTTAGTAGAAGGAATGCACTTTAGTACAGTCAAAAACATACCTTGCTGTATGAGCCTCCAAAGTAGAATGGATGTTAGAGTAACAACCATGTTACAGAAGATCTGCATAAAACTTCTCATTAATCTTCTCATTAATCAAAGTGGACTTCGCATTTGATTAAGAAAAGCTTTGACACATATTTTGACAGTACAGTTTTTCCTGAGGCAAATTATATTAAGATCTATTGATGACAACTCATAATTTCAGGGAAGCCACATGTTACAGTTTTAAAAGTCAAGAAGAACAGTCCTTGTGTATTCTTAGAGCAGGTTAGAAATCTTTCTGTATGTTTGAGATGCAGATAGAGGTCAACAAATACAGAGCCTTTGCCTGTTGTTGAAATTGCATGGATTTAGTTAAAGGTGATTTTTCACTAATTTAAAAGGAGATAAAACATCATCTAGTAATTTTTTTTGTAGCTGTTTGCATTTTTTTCTCTCTATATGTATGTAATTGATTTTAAATGAGTCATCATAATAAAATGATATTTCAAAATAAAATTAAATCAAGAGCAGCCACATTGAGTCTTACCCTGCTTTAATTAATCTAATTTGAAATCACACCTCTAGTTTTATTAATCTAATTTGGCATGTAGCAAAAAAAAAAAATCTCTCTGCTGAAATGTATTTTTATTTTAAGTAGAAGCATATCTATAGAAATTGTTAAAAAGACAAAAGGTGATAGTAGTGACTTACAGTAAAAGTAGAGAAAATTTAGGAGATTTTAGGAGTGCAGTCAGATCAAGTCCTAAACACAGTCTTACTGTGTGTCACCCAGTATCCAAAGTCCAGTTTAGGCTGACCCAGTGAGGGGCCCAACAACCCTTTTCAGCAAAGGTGTTCCATGGGGATGGGAGTGACCTTATGCAAGTCCAGAAATGGTGGTGGGACAGGAGACAAAGAGGAAGGGAACACCCGGAGTACTGCAGGCAGCTCCCACCTACTGAAGCACAAGATGGTTGGAGGCTGGATCCTGGTGTTTTAATCCATATCTGCCAGATCTGGAAATTAATAATGTGCCCAGAAGGTGCTTACAAAGGAGTGTTTTTCCTCTTCAGCAGAAGAATGTGATGCAACTGTTCCACCTATAGCTATGCACCAGTCCCAAACCTATATTTCTTCCTTGAGCATCAGTCTCCTTTTTCAGGACAGTAAGCACATTGATTTGGTTTATAAACATAAAAACAAGTTAAAATATAAAGGTACATTTCTAGACTTGTTGCTGTCTTGATCATTATATCTGTTGTTGTTTTCCTGTCATCATCTCATTGCTTGTTACATTTTCTGGAGGCAGAGTAGCAGATAGACTATCTGCTTAACTCAGCTCACATGCTGGTTGAATAGGAAATTCACTTTAAAATATCTGATTATGTGTGCAAGCATGATAAAAGTGAAATGAAACAATTAAAAAGGGCATTATATAAGTTGAAACCACTTCTATGAGTTTGCTTTCCCTGAGGTCAGCAGTGTGGATCTGTGCTGGGATCTGTATTATTCAATATATTCATAAATGCAGTAATTAGTGAGATCATAACATTTCTTGTCCGTATGTAAATTACCTAAGTAAAGATGTGAGGTGATTAATAAAACCCAACAGAGGTTTTTATATTTTGTGGATGGTAGGATTAAAGAATGTACAGGGATGAACATAATCAAAAATCAGTCCTAACTGGACATAAAAAAACCTTCTAACTTCACAGGTAAAATGGGATTCCTCAGCTAATTCCTATTCCTCTGGCAAGAGTTGCGGGGATTCTGATAAATGCTCTGTGATCATGTTAACTCTGTGCTTGTAAACAATCTAAAAAAATAAGGTCGGAAAGTTCTAGTAAAGAAACTAAGATTAAAATAGAAAACATCATTACACTAATTTGTATATTGGTCATGTGCCCATTTGCACACACTTCAAAAAGACACACAGCTGGAGAAGCCTCACAGTGACAGAAGTGATGAGCAAAAGTTTCAGACTGAGGAATAACTAGATAGTTCAACGGCCTTCAACCTGAGACCAGCAGAGCAAAGAGCTGGCAGAAAATATTTATTAACATGTAGAAGGTATACACATACCAATTGGTGCATGGCTACTCTTACAGTAGCTCCCTGTACTAATAGTTTGAATTAAAGGCATGTGAAAATGGAAAATTTACAATTTGACCAACCTTTCCCGGTGCTTATGAATACTTATGACCACATTTTTCTCTACTCCGTAGAATTAGGTGTTCATGAGTACAACCAGGTCTGGTTTTCCAAAGGGGTCTACAGAATACAAAGTAGGGAAATATAACACCATGAATTGTTCCTAACAACCCAAAGACTAATTAATCTTTGATAAATTTATTTCTTTTTATCCTTGCAGACTTTGTGGCTTTGAACCATTTTATGATGAAAGGGGAGATCAGTACATGTTTAAGAGAATCCTGAACTGTGAATATGACTTTGTGTCCCCCTGGTGGGATGATGTGTCTCTGAATGCCAAGGATTTAGTAAGTAAAGCAAAAATCAGACCAGAGTATCTAGTATCATTTCCACTGAGTCAATTTTTGGGGTGGGGGAAGAATAATTGGTTAATTAATTGTTTGTACAGCCCCTTGCTTTTCTTCTTGTCTTTGGTATATTAGAATGCTGTTAAATATCCCTGTTAGTCCAATGCTGTAATTTTGTACTCAAAACCATCGTTGTTCAGGTCCCTCTCTGAATAAGCCACAGATTGCTGGCAATTGTCACAGTGTTCATATATGAACATATATCCCTTTTTTCCCAGCTCAGAAGTGTTTCATCATTCCTCTTTTCTGAGCAACCACCTTCAAGGGAAAGTAGAAACAAGCCCTTTATTTTTTTTCAGTTTTCAAGCCTGAACTTTATGGAAAGAATATTAAAGGGAATGAAACTTCCCCCCCTCCCCCGCCCAGTCTTTTCTGACAGACTTTTTCTGTCCATTTAAGCTTTTTCTCAGTAGACAAGGGAAGATTGATGACTTTTAAATATGGTCCATTAGCAAAATACAAGAGCTGGCATGCTATCTGCACTGTACTGTTTCATTATTGGATAAAGTAATTCGGATTCAGGAGATACTGATCTGCAGAGATAGGAATGCTTGAGTCTGATTTTTAGTCAATAATAACTTGCATAATCCAGTTATTTCATTAACACTGAAAACACAAATGATCTGTTCCATATTACTTATACAAAGTGTGTCATAAAATACCATGTAATTGGTGTTTGTGAAGTACTTCAGGACATTTCAAATGGAAGGATTGTAGAAGTTCAAAGTACATTTTTGTTGTTTTATTAGATGTGAAGTTTTTCTAAAGTAAAAAAAAATATTTACTGCCTGATAAACAGCATCCTGAAAGAAAATCTACTTGTTTATTGTGCATACAGAGCTTTTGTCCAAACTGCTCCATACTGTTCTGGTACAATAAAGCTCCAAATTGCAGGTTTGAACACTATATAAGAAGTTGTAGAAAAGGATGAAGACTATGACTCTTAAAACCTTCTGCTATGGGCAGTTCTGGAGGTCCAGCTGAAGGGATTTGTTTACCTTGACTTCTTCCATGGAGACACAACAGGTTGGATTCATCACAATGCCTGGCAACATCTTTCTTTAATAGTTCTTTGTAGGGAAATTTCAGAAAACCCTAAAGCAAGTCTTCCCTCACACTTGCGTACAAAGCAGCAGTGGAGCCCTGTGCCATAACTTGCACTCTGCTCCAGAAGGGTGTGCAGTCAGGAGAGCTGGGTAGGTGTGGCTCTGCAAAGTATCATCTGTGTACTTTGCTACTCCGTCCCCATCTTTCTCTTTTTTTCAAAAGTCTGCTAATCCAGACATAACAGCAAAACCCATGAAAGGTGGCTTGACTGGACATACTTTGTATCCAGCACTTTGTACCACCTGCACTCCCAGGGATATGTTTGCAGTGTCTTGTTCCCAAAAATGTCCTACTCTCATGTTTGGAGAGGTGCAGCTTCACTGGCCTTGGTGCAGAAAGGCTGGTTTGAACAGCATTAGTTTCAGGGTGGGCCAAGAGAGAAATGCCTGTACAATGCTTTTTAGTTCATGTGTGCATGAGGTTTTACAGTGACTGAAAGAAATATTTCTCTTGTGATGTACCCGACAGTGACTTCATGGTACTAGTCTGCACAAGCTGTACACAGTATAATTTAAACTTTCTAATCCCGTGTAAAATTTGTCCAAACACAAAAGTAAAGACATTGCTCAGAGAAACTGCCTGGTTGGGGTTGTTTTGAGAATCTCTTAGGGTTTATGTGGCAATTCAGACATGCAATACCCTATGGCAGATACAGGTCAGCTGCATTGGTACATAGTCTTAATATGTTGGTAACCAGTTGATTTTTTTTTTTTCTTCTCTCTTCCCTCTTAGTGGCTGTCTTACTCAGGTGTTATTTATGGAGGACCAAGAACTGCCAGAAGCAAAATACTTGAAAGACACAAATGCAAATTCTTGTTGGTTTCCTAGAATGACTTTCACCTAAGATGCTTCCCAAAACCAGGACCAGAGCCCCAAAATGCAAAGCTAGGTAAATGTAAGAATGAAGAATAAGGTTGACAGTCTTTTGTGTTTCTTGCTTGTGATGCAGGTTAAAAAGTTGATTGTTTTAGACCCCAAGAAACGCCTCACCACTCTACAGGCTTTGCAGCACCCATGGGTCACAGGGAAGGCAGCAAACTTTGCACATATGGACAACGCACAAAAGAAGCTTCAAGAATTCAATGCCCGGCGTAAACTTAAGGCAAGTGTCTGCACACAGTCTCTATTTTGGCTATGAAAGCATGCAATTAAATTAGTAGCCTTGCAGAAAACTTGCATATCTTTTGAGGACAACATTCCATAGTGGTATGGAAGATTTTTATTTAAGGTGACTGATGAAGATTGGAGAAGTGGAAGCTGATTTAGTCGATAACTGAAGCCAAATAAATAAAAATTGATGAAGCTGATTGATAACTGTCTACACAGATAGAACTGCTGAGAATGCACAAAACTTTCACAATTTTCTTACCTTCCTTCCTTCCTTCTGTCCATCTGTCTGTCCTGTACTGCTTGGCATCTTTATAGTACTGACAAGAATGAATAAAATTCTGGGTAATTTCTTAATGAGCTTCCATAAATCTGGAAGAAATTTAATCTACTGTAGCATATTTTGATCTTTAAGCCACGCTGAGTTACTATACCAGCAGGCAGCTAGGCATCTAACTGACATAACACCAGGAAACTTTCTTCTCCCCAGATTCCTTTTTCAGTTGTTAAAGATTTGTGTCTGTTCAAAAGATATTTCCAGGGATACTTCAGCACAGAAATTATTCCCCAGAGCTACAGTGAAGCTGCCCTTGTAGCTCTGGCGAATAAAGGTTAAAAGCATCTTAACTGAGAGCTTTACAAATGCCATGCAAAGCAAATTCACAAAAAAATTACCCTTAATTTTCATTTTGCTAATTTTTTTTCCAGTATTAGTAGGGAATTGTGACAGAGAATCTCTACAGGGCAAAGAAAAACATTTTATCATTTATAAAATTCTCAGAGACTCTAGATATAATTCACATTGGTGTTTTGATTTTGTTTTTCTGTATTTTTATACCTTTGATCACCAGCAACATTTTTTTGAAACCTAGTTTATTTAGATCCCTGTAGTCAACTAATTTATTCTTTTGTGACTAAAAGCTAAGGCTTTTTATAACTTTGCTTCATCATTGCTTCTACATTAAAGATTACATTTTCAAATTGTCAATTATTAAGAGAATTGAAATTAGCACTTATTGTAGAGTTAAAAGTTTTACACATATATATGTGTAAAATAAACCATAAAATTTTAGACAATTAATTCCTAGCCAAAAAAATATAAGACCTCTCTTTCCCAACATACAAAGCCAGAGACAGGCTTTCTTTAGGTAAAGACATATTTTTATTAAATAACTCTAAAGTGGGCTGTGTTGCATTTTTTTCATAAACATCCACATGGCTTGTGAGAAATATACTAAAAGTATCTTTGGACATTATAATATGACTGAGTGGCTTGTTCGAATCAGTTGTCCAAAGTCCTCTCACCACTAAGTGGATATCTGTGATTTTTCCTTTAAGAGGTCTAGACTCTCACTTTGAAAACTCTTGCCACTTTTTATTGGGTGATACCTTGTACTTTTTCTTCATATTCTGTATTAGCTGATTCTTTTTTATTGACAATGTCTATGTAGTCTGTTTTTTATTAGGATCTTCTTTTTTTTTTCTTTGCTTCTGTTTGTTTGATTGTTTGTTTCAGTTTGATTACTTCTCCAGAGTATCCACAAAATTTGCTATACTCCTCATCTTCTCCCACAAACCCACTTCTGTGATGCCTAAGCAGAAAGCTAGCCAAGTCAAAAGTAGCTTGAGCTGTCATACACAGAGATTAGTATTTCTTTTCCCCACCTGATTAATTTTTCAGGCAATAAAACTCTTTGAGGCAAGGGCTAATATAACTGTCTTCATGAGTGTCTTTGCTTTGTGATATTTTGTGACATGAAAACCTACAAAAAAGGAGTGGTTTTAAATGTATATCCTTAGGAAGTTGCCCATATGCTCTGCACCATTTTGCTTGGTATATGCAATAGTTCAATAGTAATAAATATTGTTTTCCTTTGTGAAATTTTCATGGAATAATCAGTGGTGATACTGTTATTATTATGGCAGAAGATGGCTTTCTCTTTAAGTTCAACACAGGAAACCTGAAGTAGTTTCTAAAAAAAAAGTACGCAGAACTTGCAGCTGAAAAAAGAAGTCATGTTCACGTTGTCCAACTTGTAACACAGCATGTTGTCACACTTGTGACAGCAGCAATTTTATACGTCAGTCTAGAATTTCAGATGGTCTTCTAAATCTGTCCAAGACCACGCAGGTATGTGATGTTACCACAAAGACTAAAAATGGTTACATTCCCTAAGGGGACGATGCTGAGGCTGCATTGCTGACATTCCATGGCCTCTAAGGGATGTTTGCTTGGTCCTCTCTCTCCCAGGCTGCAGTAAAAGCTGTCGTGGCATCGACACGCCTTGGCAGCGCCAGCAGTCACAGTGCACACGACAGCAACAAGGCCAGCCACAACCCATCTCCTGTCCTCGGTGGCAAACCTGAAGAGAAACCCACTCAGGAAGCAGAAGCAGCTCCAGAGGAAATGTCTTAGGTCGATGTGCTTCCTTGTTTCAATGGAGATCTGTCATTTCACATACCAGCTAATTTGTCATTCAGCGAGGGAGATTCGTAAGCTTGGCCTCTCTGGTTCTGCTTTGGGGTGCCAAATGCTCTGGCTGGTGATCCTACCTTCAATGCATGTGACTGCTTATGAAAATAGTAAACTGTTCCATAAGGCATGTCATGGAAACAGTGTAATTTGCAGTAATACCGGCAGGTGAAAATATGGGGATGAATAACTACCTACCATAATGTGTATACTTCATATACATCTATCTAGTGTTTCTAGATGGCATTTGAAACAAAATGTTGTTTCATTTAATTTTATGGAAGTAGTTGTCTTATCTGTGTTGTGAGTTTTTCTGGACTGTTTCTTTCCAGATCCATAGTCCTTGAGCAGACAAAATGGAAGGAAATACCAAACCAGTGCTTTTAAAACTGATGTATGAAATAATGCTTTTTATCTGTAAAATTTACAAAATATTTGGGGATTTACATGCAACAAAAAAAACATTCCACTACTTCGGGGAAGAAATTGAAATGTTAGTTCCACTGGGCATGCAAATGTACATTGCTCAAGCTTGCATTGAGAATGCCTTATTCAGATTTTTCCTGTTTAAATACAATATTTTAGTAACAACCAAAATTACTCAGATTTCTGCCATTTAATTCTGTAGTAAAGTGTTAGCGAAACAATATGATAGACTAAAATAAGGACTAGAGTAAATGCAAATTTTTTACATACCATTATATTTATTAATTTCTAAACTGTGCAGCTAGAAGACTTTTTATAGGGCCTGAGGGAGTAATCTGCAATTAAATAAGTTGTAAATGCTTAAAGAAAGCTATTCTACAGGTCACTGATTTTACTTTGGGAAAATACTCTTACACAAGGTCTGGGAGCAAGTAGTATAATCTGGTTGGTTCCTGGGTAGTGTAACCTCATGAGTAACCAGTTTCCATTTCTCAACATAATCAGTCCATATTTTCCTTACAAAGGATCCCTCCTCTGTGTAAAGTGATCCACCAGCACAGATCTTGCATCCAGCCAGAGCTCCTGTGTCTTAAGTTATCAGCTATGTGTATCAATCAGCTTGCAAAAGTAGGGTCAGGCTCCTGAGCTGTCTGGATGTTTTTGTTGAATGTCATTGAAAGGAACTGAAAAATTAACATGCATCAGGATGTGTGACCATTTATACTTGTTATCAATTTGACAGCATGTGACTGTCATAAGGTTATGTTACAGAAACAGCAAAAAGAACCTGATGTACAACAATATCATTTGTGCTTGTTAAACTTTTGAGGTCAGCTGAAACAGCTGATGGGCTCCTGGCAGCTGTGTAAGGCAAACAAGACACTTTTGCAGATTTTTCCCAGTACAGTAAGGCTAATCACTCTGGAGAAGATGATAGGTACATCCATCTGTCTCACTTTTCACTGTCCTACTTCCTGTGAGGTGACTGCAGGACAAATGCATTTCTCACCCACTTTACTCATCCCTCTGGTACTGTAGTGAAGCCATCACAGTTTGGTCACTAGGGAGGTTTGATGGGAGACACTGGATTTCTGTAACATTTACTCCTTCATTAGTTGCATCTAATCTGCAGGAGCTTGCTGTGCAGTCATTGTGCACCTGTGAGAACATCTTCATCTGATGGTTTGTTAAGCTGAAAAGTGGTCCCAGCTGATTCTTAAAGTTACTGTTTTGCTAAATTATACCATATCATATAGTAACTGTAAACTGATGCCATGCAACAGGAAACCTCTCTGTGCTAGCATGATCTCAGAGGCAGCTCTGAGGCAGTGCATAAAGGCTCTGGGGCTTCACATGATTTTACTTAATTTTCTTCTGTTGTGCTTAACACGAAACAGGGAGAATGCCTGTGCTGAATGGATTACCAGTTTGTGACTCAGTAAAGCAATGTGCCTTGCTGATGTTTGAAAGCACCATACACAAGGAGGAGAAGGACTAGGGGATATGCATGCAGTGGAAGAAAGGAGTGTTACCTGCATTTGTTTTGTCTGAAAAATCACCTCCCAGCATCTGCTGTAATTCAGACTGGGGAGTGCAACACCACTGTCTTACTGTGGCTGAAGAACATGAACACACCTGAAAACTACTGGAGATGGACCAGCTCTGTGGTTATAAACTAGGTAAAAAGTCACTGATCCTCTTTTCTGTTGAAATCCTAAACTTTAATTTTTAGAAATATTTAACGTATTAACCAAGTCCTTTAAGTACAAAAAGGGAAATCTTGCCATCTTTTTGAAGTATTTGAATTGAGCAAAACTTTTAATAACAGACTGTAGGACTGGCCAATTAAAGTCTTATAATATCTGAGAGCTTGGCTGAGGATCTGATGGCTGTTAAATAGTCAACAAAGTCCCGCCTTTGCAGCACAACACGATTTTTCACAAATTCAGAAAGATTCATCCCAAAATAGAATAGAGTTCCCATAATTTTGAACACTCTTGCTTGCAACTTTGTGGATGGCACAGTAGATCACACTGCATGAGCCTGGTGCTGGTTTGTTACCTTAAGTTTGTACTTTACATTGTGCGAGCGTGCTGTAAAGAGGCAGGCCCACCATAATGAAACTTCTGAATGCAAAAGAACACCAAGGCAAAATCTTTTGGTAGAGCATGTGGTTCAGAAGAAGGGTGCTAAGGACTGTTCCCAGAGGTGAGCAGGCTGTTGGACACACAGATTGACAAAAAGTGCCCAGCATCCCCTTTGCCTCAGTGAATAATGCAAAGAGTTCTGAAAAACTGTGTAGTACTAGAGCAGGACAAAAGGGACAACCAAAAAGGTTTTTGAAGAGGCCTAGGCCAGCGGCGAGCCCCAGGCTGGGAGAAAGGCTCTGTCTCACTGGCAGCCAGGCTCGTTACTTGCCAAATAAAGCATCTTCTACAACTCGTACTGTAGGCATAGACAACAATGGCAGCCACAGGGAAATGAGGACAACACCACATTTTCTTCAACCCAGCAGCGTAGATAGGGAAGATGATGCTGGGAGTTGTTAGTGTCCAGTTTAGCAGAAGGACAGCACGATCTGCTAAGCAGCAAATGCAGCAGGACCCTGGAAGATAAAGACTCATTTCCAGGTAACAAACTCCCTCAGTTCCTGCACAACTATTGGGGCACATGGATATGCAGAGCACTGCAGTGCAGCTCTCCGGTTTTAGGAGTGGCATATGAAGGTGTAGGGTGGAGGACTCCCAGCAGATCTTTTCACAGTGTCCTGCACATTGCCTGCTTACAAAATGACAGGCACAAGCCTCAGTACAGCACCTTGACCCCAGGCTTGTGCAAGGGTTGGCTGTTTCTCCCAGTGGAGAACTCAGTCTTATGTGGTTGAATTCGCCTTATCGTTGCTGAGGTTATGAATGCATAGTTCCTGTAGGCATGGCATTCATGTAACAAAAATATCAGGCTGACCAAGCAAGATGTACAGTTAGACCTAGAGCACAGTGGCAGGGATACACGCAAGTCCTGGAGATACAGAAGGTGAACAAAGAGATAGGGCAGAACATCCTTAAAGTTACTTTATAAAACAATAATAAGTCAAAGAATGTCTTTTCTTCTCTTTCAGAATAATTTCAGGTAGAACATAAAACCACAATAGTGAGAGCTTATTCTGCTTTTGTGTAAAGAATCTAACTTCTCTGGTAAGCCCCTGCACAATATCATGTTTCATTGAACCAAAACTTCAGCTGTGTTGCAAAATAAGACGAAAAAAATAAGGAATGAAAAGGAAGAAAATAGGAATAAAATATTTACCTATAGGTATAAGATATTTACCTAGGCATAGAGCTCCTAGAGCAGGGCCAGCAGAGAGCTACAAAGATGTTGAGAGGACAGAAGCATCTCATTTATGAGAAAAAGCTGAGAGAGCTGGGCCTGCTCAGGCTTGAGAAAAGACAGCTGAGAGGAGACTTCATGAATATATACAAGTATCTGAAGGGAAGGTGTCAAGAAGATGGATCCAGACTCTTCTCATTAGTGCCAAGCAATAGAGAGAGACAATAGGCAGAAACTGATGCACAAAAAATATGAGAATTTTCCTGTGGAGGTGACTACGCACTGGAAGAGATTGTCCAGAGGGTGTGGAGTCTCCCTTCCTTGAGATACTTTAGAACCATACGGATGCAATCCTGTGTAATGTGTTTTATGAAACCTGGCTTGAGAAGGGCCGTTGGACCAGATGACCACACCTGTGTGATCCCTTCCAACCTCACCCATTCTGCGATTTTGTAATTCATAGATTCATAGAATCATAGAATCAGACGGGTTGGAAAGGACCTCTGAGATCATTAAGTCCAACCCTTGATCCACTACCACCGTGGTTACTAGACATGGCACTAAGTGCCACATCCTGTCTCTTCTTAAGTACCTCAAGGGATGGAGAATCTACCACCTCCCTTGGCAGCCTGATTATTCTCTCCTTAAAGAATTTCTTCCTAATATCTAATCTAAACCTCTCCTGGCAGAGCTTGAGACCATGCCCTCTTATCTTACTGTTGGTTGTCTGGGAGAAGAGACCAACCCCCACCTGGCTACAACCTCCTTTTAGGGAGTTGTAGAGAGTGATGAGGTCTTCCCTGAGCCTTCTCTTCTCCAGGCCAAACAACCCCAACTCCCTCAACCTTCCTCGTAGGACTTGTGTTCAAGTCCCTTCACCAGCCCAGTCGCTCTTCTCTGGACCTGCTCCAGCTCCTCAATGTCCTTCCTGAACTGAGGGGCCCAGAACTGGACACAGCACTCCAGGTGTGGCCTCACCAGTGCTGAGTACAGGGGAAGGATCACTTCCCTGCTCCTGTTGGTCACACTGTTCCTGATATAGGCCAGGATGCCATTGGCTGCCTTGGCCACCTGGGCACACTGATGACTCATGTTTTCTGATCTTAGTTTCAGAACATGTATAAGCTTTTACTGGCAACTCTGGATTCTCCACATAAGCAAAGTTTTGCTTTATTCTGAGAGGTAAACTTCTGGCCAGAGTACTTCACTGAAAATTGCTGGTGGGTCACTGAAGAGCATTCTCTGGAGTGTGAATCCTCTAAACAATATAAGGATAGAGCAATGTACATGCATATAACTGAAAGTCCAGCAAACACACACAAGTAAAACCTGCATTACATCCTCTTCTGCCCTCCAGAGTGGAACAAAGAACATGAATGCAGTCATGAACTTAGTCATTAGTGGAAGACATTCAAATATTGTGGGAATAGGCATAGTACAGAAGCTGAAATACAATGGAATAGTCAAAGTGGCCCAATTCTGAACTTAGCAGATTAAAATATAAATATATACCTGCACACACAAATATATAAATTCATTAAAATAGAGGAAGAGATTGCTGAACAATCTATAAGAGCCATGTCTGTATTAACAGTTGCAGTACCCTTTAAGCCATCTTTTGTCTTTTACCAACATTACTCAGCTGGAACTGAAACTAGAATGATTAATTGTGTACATGGATCACTGGTGGATGAAATTCAAAGTAACGTATGAAAGATAATGGTACAGAGTTTTGCTAACCTCTGGCTTCTTCCAAGGCACAGTTGGGAAGAAGATTACTTCAATGCCTTTGTCCTTTTGCATGGTCAGTACATGTGTTGAAGCGGGCAACAACACAAGCACAACATTTTGTGATGAGTTGCCATTACTGCACCAGTAATGAACCATCCACAGTATGTGTGACAGAACTGACAATCCAGCTGTTCGCTTGTTATCAGGAAGATGTTTACTGGCCAAGGTATATTAAACAGCATGTGTTTGCTCCTGTGAAGCAGCACAGAGCTTCTCCCATAGGTATTTCTTTCTGTCCACTTGAGAAATTGCAGCATTCCAGAGTATTGTATGACAATACACAAAGAGCAAAGCTTAGAAGAAAGGGATCTTATTTTTTCAATTTGAAACTCTGTCTTCAAGAACAAGTGTTAACATGCTCCATTCATGGCCAAATGGCTTCGTGTTATTCTTCCCTTTTGTGCTTCCTCTTTTTTTCCTGGCCCTGGACCCATGGGGCACCTGGAAAGAGCTGTCAGCTGCCAGCCAAAAGGTAAAGAGCCATCTGACACTTGCAGATTTCAGCTTTTCTGCCCTGACAAATCTGGTGTTGCCTTTGGTTCTGTCAGATGGTTTCACTTGCGCTCATATGCTGCCCAAAGAGTCTGAGTTTTATTGGTCAACTATACATGTATTTCTCTGTGAGCCATCCCTGGTGTGGTTTGTCATAGCCAGTTAGTAGCCAGGGAGAGGTGTTTTTATTTCCCTCCCCATTTCCTAGACTCATGCTGTTTTCTGGCACCTTTAGTTTCCTTTTTCAAGAGCATATACCTGGTTGACAGAAATAGCTCAGTGATGTACAACAAATGCCAGACAGAAACAGAAAATAATTTGGCTTCTTGGGTTAGTTTCCCAATAGAAAAGGAAGGCACCTGGGCTGCTGTAGAAGCTGCTAGTATTTGGAGTGCGGGGTTCAGAGCAAAGTGGTACAAGAATAGCACCATGCCATGTTCTGCTCCTCAGCACCTGTAAGCTCCTTTGTCAGCAGCACCTTTTTCCTTCTGTAGAAAAGACTTTTAGGTCAATGGAAAGAAATACATCAGGTTTAGGAACTCTGAAAAATATCATGTGTGCTATGACCAGTGATGTTAAGATCATTTACTTAATACCAATTGATATACTTTGTATCATATTTTATGCAGCACTGCCATTTACAACATTAAGTGTTGACAGAAGAAACTGTGAAGTCAGTTCAGAACACTTGGTCCCATTTCGTGCCTGAAATGTAAATAATGATCTGCTTTGTAACATTGGCTCTGTGGAGCCAATCATTGAAAGACAGGGGAAGTCTATCAAAGAGAAAAAAGACTGTAATTCTTATCCCTGTGTTGGGTGGATCTGTGATGGTTCTTCTAACTGAAATTACTATGTCAAATCACTTGAAGCAGTTATTCTCATAAACACAAAAGCTGAGGGCAAGCCATTGGGTGTGATTTACAGCTGCAAATGGCATGTGATCTGTCCCACAGGCAAAATGCTCTGGTAGCCATCGAGTCATATTTATTCATCCACAGGACTGTGCATAGGGATTTGCATCCTCATATCAGTCCTCAGATCCTCAAGCATGATGGTGTTACTTACAGACGCTAACTTTACATGAAGGAGCACATCATCACAAAAGCCCTAAGTAACACTGAATGCCACACAACGAAAATGCCAGAGAACTTTGCTGCAGAACACACTAAATAGAGTTCCTTCTTAGTTTTGTGTCAACAAGGACCAAAGTGTCTTTCAGTGTTTCTTCCAAGGTCTCAGGGTCCTTGATCTCTTATTTTTCAGACTTCCCCACCCATGTTTATGAAAGTATTGCAAACGCGTTCAGTGGCAGCCTGCTCCAAATAGATAAACCTCACCGCAGACTCAACTTTTCATTTGTCAGACAAAAAAGTTTTATTTTTGTACTATTAATATGGCACCCAGTCTCTTCCTTAGCTTATTATGGGACCTGAAGTAGTCTTTTATAGAGACGTTTGTCAAGAAACATTTCAAGAAACTAAGCAAATGGACTGTATGTATATTTAGATTAAAAATATCTTTGAAGTATTTCCCAACCCCCTGCTGCAGCAGTGTACTCCCTGAGAAGTATTTTCCTTTGGAATGACAGTGATCCACAGGACTCTGCAAAGCATCCAAGCTGGTGCCACCACCAACTTATGCCCTCAGTCTAGTGGTAGTGCCTTGTTTGCTCTGCTTAAGTCTTTACCATCTTGGCTGCAGGGAAACAGTAATTAGAAGCTAAGAGATTTTTAATGAAAGTAATTTGAAACAAGAACATTTGAAACAAATAATTACTGAGAGCTAACCCAAGTTGTGGTTTTGTGCTGTTATGCACAACAGAAACCACTTCCCTGTTCATGCCACATTCTCCTGAGATGTCATGTTAATGCTTCTGAATAAATAGTAGAAATTTCATTTAATGTTAATGTTGTTTTGGGCCTTGGTTGGGAGTTTTTTTGTTATTTCTTTTTTTTCAGAATATGCCATGTTGAAAGGCCTATGCTCGTGAGAAAATTACCTCTGAAATGATTAGTTGCTCAGGGAGACAGAAAGATGGAGAGGTGAGGGATGAACCCTAGTCATAGAACCATAGAATCATTCAAGTTGGAAAAAACCTTTAAGATCATTGAGTCCAACTGTTAACCCAGCACAGACAAGTCCACCAGTAATAGGATGGTCTTGCAAAACAAATGGTGGCTGGTCCAGCTTGTGAGGGAGTGGGGGGAGGGGGAGAATCATTGAGGGGAGGAGTTTGTTAGTCTGGAGGAGCTAAACCACCACGCCCTTGCAAACCCTCGAAGTACCAAACAGAGACTGGCTGGCTGCTCCACACACATAGTAAGGAGCTCATCAGCTTAAACTAGTTTTAACCTGAAGAAATATCTAAGGGCTTGTGTCTGGCTTGGCCTTTGTCTGGAGGCTCCTGGTTGCTCCTGCTGGGCTAGGACCAGACCGTAAGTGGGGAATTTTGTGATTCTGTTAATTCAAGAATAGTATATGCTGCATGGTTAGGGTATGTGCTGATGCTTCCAAGATAAACAGACAAATGGTGCTATTGACTAGTAACACAAAGCATTTTATAAGCCTGTTACAGAAGCTCATTGATCTCAGAGCAATGGTGGCTGGATTCTTATTAATAACAATGAAAAATGTTATATATATATATGTATATATATTAGACTTTCTCAAATTAGCTCCATGTCCTGTGTGCCTGTGTCTTTCTTTTACTGCTTAGTTGTGTAAGAAATCCTGTGCTGTCAATGCTGTTTGCTTCTATTAGCAAAGATGTTAGCAACTACATAGAAGTTTATGGACTGCTTGTTTAACTATACACTTTTACTTCTGACTAAAAGCCTGTTTGTGTAGTAACTTTTCTGATACTGTGCAAATGAACCAGAAAAAAAAAATTGACTGTTCTATTATTTCAGTGTATTTTATGTGGGACCAATGTCCCTGCCTGTGTGCTTGCATGAGAATGATGATAAAACATGAGAATATGCTTTGATGGTGGGATATAAGTTTTTAGTAAGTGGCTTGCATGACTGATCCGATGCTAAATAAACTAGTAAATCTAGAAATGCTTACATCTATTATTTGCTGACAGGTAATGCTCAGTGTAAAGTAAGGAACAATAGTCATAATTCCAGAGAGATGTAAGTCATGGGTGTTATCAGTTTATGTCTCAAAGCCTAGAATGTTTCCAACTTAGCATAGCATTTCCCTAGTTCCTCTTCCTTTAAAAACTTAGCAGTTGAGTAACAACCTAAATATGTTATTAGTGGTGGAGTACAGAACTAGAGAGGTGCCCAGGTTGCCCCTGTGGCCTGGAGAGGGTTATGTGAGATAGAAGCTTGTGTCACATTTTGCTGAACGCTTAATGAAGATGCCACCACTGCCTTGTGCACTCTATCAAATTGTTCTGCTACTGGGAAGTATTTTATAAAGTTCCGAGGTTTTTTGTTGCAGTTAAGTTTGTCTACCATGGTGATTATGTAGCCAAAAGCTGTTCAAATGGTCCCTTGTTCAGCAACCCATCTCTCAGCAGAACAAACCAAGTCCTTCCCCATGTGCTCTTTCACTGCTCTTCTTGCTTGCATATGGATTTTCTACCTGTAGCTGACTACTCTCTGTCTTTGAATTATGTTGCCAAAAGCTACGTAGCCCAAAGTTGCATGTAGTACCTGAGTGGAGGTCTTTGCATGACTTAGGTGTTGAAAGGATTATTTTCTGTTTCTCTGTGCTGTTCCCACATCTGTCATCCAGCACCCTCAGTGATGGTCCCTCCTGCAGTTTGCAAGAATGGTAGCTTGGCCAGTTAGCCACTGTCCTGTAGTGGTGCAGCTTGTTATTCCTGCCAGCTACAATTCCCTAGTCTTGCAAACTGCTTGAATCCAGAATCCCCACATATCCCATTGCACGTTGCAGGAGAATGATTTAATTTCAAAGAAATAAATCATGCTAAACTCTACAGGACATTTTGCAGTTTTCCAANCCACAGATGTGGCTGAATCTTTTCTCAAACTAAGGCAAGGCATAGATTCTTACTACAGTTTCATGAAACCATCATTTTCACGCCTCCATAGAAGAATGGAAAAGGGGAGTGGAAAGTCCAAGGGAGAGAATAGGGCATGTATCAAGGTGATTTTCAGCCTCCCCTGAAGCTCAAGATTTTTTTGCTTTGGACTGACCTCTTAAAAGCAGCACATCAAACAGCTGTGCAGAAGCTCATGATACAGCATAATATTATTCTAGTTTTGCAGAGAGCTTGAGACAAACAAGACCATAGGAAATAAGAAAGAACTAACAAGTCAGAGGAACTTCTCATAAGTTAGAACAGCTGGGGAGTTAAACAAAGTCATGCTGCTCCATAACTAACAAATTTTTGCATTTCTGTTGACGCCCAGTGCAGTCTGCTTTAAAAAGCTCCAGGGTTTTGCAGTTATGTCCTTCTGAGCAGTTCAAACACCTGTTTCCTTCAACGTGTTGTACATATCATGGAAGATTTATGTCTGAAATAGCCAGGGTGCAGATGGTTTTAAGAAATTAGTCAGTATTTGTACACGCACTGTGAAGTTTCTATACTTTCATTTGTTAAGCTTTTATTTGTTATATTTATACTCCAGCACAGGCATGCTGTGATTTCTTTCCTTCTTCCTCCAAATTATGAGGAGTATGGCACCCAAATAACATGGGCACTCATGTTTGCTGCTGCTCAAATCCCCTTGAGCACTGCCCTGCATTCCCAGTGCACCTTGGAGCTTGAAGTAGTAACAACACGCTGGCTGTAATCCTGATTTGAGCCCAAATGAAAAGCAGCACTCAGACTGACACACAGAAAAAGTCAGGGAGCCTTAGCACAGTAGTTTGCTCTCTAGGGTCATAGCCTGCCTCAGAGAGGGTTCTGTGCTGGCAGGCAGGTCAGCAAGGCCCAGGTACAGAGCTCAGGAAGTGCTTTTTGTCACACATCCCAGGGCACACCCAGGGACAGTTCTGGTCCACAGAACACTTGAGCAAGGTCACTTTCTGCTAACACTTTGGGCAGTAAATAATCTTCTAGCAGTTCCACCTATGCTGCCTGTGTCAAAGAAAAATTTTCAAGGATTATTAGGTCATCATAGTGACTTTGCATACTGAGACATTTTAAAGAAAATTACTTTGGAGGAGAAAGTTCTGGATAATTTGTTGAGATCTGAGGGTCCTTAACCCAGATGTGACATTTCTTATTGAGTGGGTCAGCTGTGAAACATGCACAGGTATCTCCTGTCAGGCGCTGTTATGATCTGTGTCTGATTTCCCCCTGCTTAATGACACAATCCTAAGGAAGGTCAACCCCATGATAATCAGTCCCTGAATAACCAGCACAGCTCAACCAGGATTGGAGAAGGCAGAATGTATTCCAAAGTTTAAACTGTGCTCTAGGACTTCAGTTAATATTTAGCACGGATTTAATATCTCTTCCATTGTCATGCTATCTTTCACCAGGAAATGAGTCTAAACATCACTATTTTCTTTTAGTAATTCTAACTAGTGATTTTAATAATTTTCCAAAGATCCGAAGTGGTCTCTATACCTATTTCTACCCCACTTTGCAGGAAGTGAACGATACAAGACCTACAAGAGCATGCTGTATCTCAGAGGTCACACTTCCTTTTCTCATCTCTTTCCACTGAAGTCAAATGCTACAGAATTCTCTCTACTGCTTTTACGCCAACTTAGTAAGAGAAACAAGGAAAGCTTCTACATAAAATACAGGGATTTTCTTCCTTTGTTTCTGTAGATGCTAATTAAATACATGTCAATACACATGCTTCATGTTTTATAAAACCTAATCTATATGTCTTCTTCAAGGTGCTACATGCTCACATTTTTAAGATTAATAAACCACTTCCTAAACATACTAACATGTAAGTAATACTACGCCAAAATAATAAAGTTCTTCCACATCAATCATGTGGTCATCACAAGAAAAACTCTTGTATATGTATTTTTAGAATTGAAGGATTGAAAAAATTCTATTCGTACAGTTTTCAAGAGATTTCAATATAGAAGAAGTCAGAGTTGGGCATCTTCCTTGACCTAAGTTTCTAAGTAAAAATAGGCTTCATGGCTTTCAAATTTAAGACGACAAAATGATATCATTAGAGATCACAACTGAAGATGAACTACATTATCAGATATAACTCCCCAAAAAGTCACTGAATGGTACATCTGGTTGCACAAGAACTGAAAAAGCTACATCACGAGTCTGTTGGAATCCAGTATTTGAATTTATTCTGCAGTTGCATTCCAAATATAAATACAATCACTTAAATGCTGAACACAGGAAGTTAAAACACCATTAAAATAGACTGACATTGACTTTCTGCAGATAGGCACAGCTCACCTGGTTCACTTGAATTAGGGCTACTTTTACAGCAGTGAATCTCCTAGGCTGAATCAGCAGCTCGCACCATCAAAACCATTCTGGTTACTCATGATTACTGGAGGAATTATATGCTCCCTTTTTGTTTTATGAATACTCTGTTTTTCACATACATAAATTCATCAAATTTGTGATGGCCTTTTCAGAGAGTATCTATCTGAAGCAGTCCAGTAAGCTGTGGTAGAGTTCCTTGGACTGCCCCCAAATTGTACTTAGCTCAGTCTCTACCTTCTGCATATGTAAAATAAGGAGCACAACTACAGGCAAGGTTTAATGATGGAGGATTTAGATGAGGAACAAACAAGAAAATGTCTTATCTTTATTCACTTCTCCAATACACACAGAGAGCACCTAGTTAAAGTGCCAAAGAGTAAAGCATCATATTGCTCAAATCCCTAAAAAAGTTAAGATTTTTTTTTTTTAAAGTATTAGCCATATAAAAATAATTTTGATGTGTCTATATACATGCTATTTCCTAATAAAAACAGGTCTCTGCTATTCTTGGCCACTTTGTTCAGAAGTTGCTTCTGGATAACTATGTTCCAGATTAATTGAAACACTCTAAAACTCAAGTGACAGAAATCTATACTAAACAATTTACTTTGTCTCCCATTTCTTCTGCATAAGCAAAACATGGGTTCCTGCACTTTGTCCTTTCAAACTGCTTTCCTGCTCCATCTAGATTGTCCACTAACTTAGGAAGAAAAGAATGCCAGGGTGGGAAAAGGCTCTGATTTTGTGGCTTTTAGTTCTGATGTACTCTTGTTAAAGAAAAGCTCTGCTTCAAGATCTAGCACGCCTCTCCACCTACAGCTATATAAAAGGAATTTAAATTTTGGTTTCAAATAAATACAACAGGCTATAAAATTAGACATCTTTCTTCTAGTTCTGTATACTCTGTAGCTGAACTGAAATTTTTAGTAAAAACATCAACACACTTAAAATACACTAGAAATTTTATTTAAGCTCAAGTTCTTCTTTCTACAGTTGTTCTATGCTTCACCAGCCTGTCTTTACTGAAAGCATAAAAGCCATTTCACTGAATACTAAATAAGGACAGATATTCCAGAAGTGTTAGAGCCCCTAAAATGGGTGTTTGGAACAGGGGCCTCTCAAACTTTTCTGCAGTGCCTAGTGATCCTTTACACCAAGGAGTATAAAGGAAATGGTAGAATACACAACCAGGAGTTAATATTTTCTGCCTATGAAGACACCAAAGGCTGTTTGATGCATTGTTTTAATGGTCTTAAATACCGTAAAACATGAAGCATGTTGGAAAAGCCCTCACTGTATTTGCTATCATGTGTTTTCTACTTCTTTTTGCCTGAGCAATGATAAAGAAAAGTGCTCACTGTTCAAATTTCAACTACGGTGGCCATTGTTAAAAAAGCCAATGTTGCAGGGGAAAAATTTTCATCTGATTTTTTTTTTTTTCCTGAGAGTTCATTACCAGTCTTTGGATTATATGCACACAACTGACTCCAAAATATGAGGGCTTCAAGGTACCTTCCCTAAATACTACACAGTTAAATTCTTCACTGTGAGCACTGGTAAAGCACAGGGATAATAAAAACCTCACCTGAGCACATGACACATACCAACATTAAAAGCCTAATCTCAGGTTTTAAAGAGATTTCAGGCTCCTAGCAGCACAGAGAGTAATCTTTTGAATGCCCCTGCTATCTACCTGTCAGAATGACTAGATTGCTGAAAATCCTGAAAAATTTGGACCTTAAAAAAGAGACGTCCACCCTTCAGCATGTCTGAGCAATCCTGCAGCTTGAACTTTAGCCTTCAGTTGCTCACATTTTAAGATGCTAATTTCATTTATTGCAAAGAGTAATCTAGGGGTAATACCACAAAACACTATACAGCACCAGCCTGCTGTCAATCTATGCTGGCTACCGCAATGCCTATACCTCAAAAAATGACTGGCTCTTTCTGTTATTTAAAAAAACCTGAAAAAAACAGGTTTTTCAGTTAAGAAGAAACACGCACACACATAGCCCCAAAACCAAGCATACACACACACACACACGCACAATTGCATGCAAATATAAGTAAAAAATTCTTCAGAAGTGCAGGGTATCCATTGGAGGTTTGCTATTTTGACAACTGTGTGATTAAAAGCTCACAAAATAACTACAGAAAGACAACTGATGACTTAAATGAGCTTTGGATCAGCTGTAAGGGCATTTCTTTATCTATGCACTCAGACTATTATATACAACAGTAAGTTACAGTTACAACATCAAAGAAATGCCAATAATGAACACTTATTTTTGCTAACAAGTGCAAATAGCTTTCTTATGAATAGTATCATTTAACAACTTAGCTATACAATATTCTTACGATAAATCAAAGCAAATTAAAAAAATACAGATGCAGCTGTACAAACTAAACAAATTCAAAATGTTAATATCTATATCTATCTATCTAACAAAATTACATCTTCAATAAGATGCTGTCTGTACAGCAACCTGCACCAGCAAAATCCTGAGCACTTGGCCACCTATACTGTTGGACAGCGCTGAGTTCGTGCTGCATTTTTCAAGAGCACACATGTATCTTGTGTTTTCTACCGAGGAAGCTGGGGGTTTGTAGATTCAGGATATTCCTCACACAGCTGCAGAGTGCTGAGCAGCAAAAACAATCTTGCATTGGGAATGTATGCTCAGTATCACCTGGCAAAGTTGTTTGGATCATCAATAGGTATCATTCAGGAACAATGTTGCCTCAACTCAGCAGGTAACCTAAACAATATAATCTGATTGCAAGGAATGGGCTTTTAAGTCACTGTTTGTCTACGATTTGAGTGCCTTTTTGAGGTCAGAGTAGAAATTGGCCAAGGTACTGGACATGGCAGTGTCTACTGCAGATTGTGGCAGCATCCCCCGCAGTTCAGTCTGAATGTAGCCTGTCAAAAGGCTGTGGTTGGGACAATCCTTGAGGGGGACGCAGAACCAGCCGCAAGGGTGATTGAATCCACGCACAAAGTTAGGCCTCACCTCCCCATAGTCGAGGCTTATACCTATCAAGGAAAATAAACAAACAAACAAACAAACAAAAAGAAAATTAATTTAACACAAATAAAAAAATACAGGTGCAGTAAATTTGAAAGATACAAGTTGCTTTTTCTTGGGGAATTTAGTAGGAGGGACAAACACGTTTCAAACTTCTGGGAACTTCCATGAATGAAAGTTGCTCTTCATCCAAACTCCACAATAGAGCATGGAGAGCTTGATGAGCAAAAATTCAGATATTAAAAAGACCTTCCTCCCATTTACTAGAATCCAGTTGCTACTCCTCCCAGTTTGCTCTAAGTCGGAGGACTCGGGTTGTCTCTCCCACTCCTGTCCCACAGTTGACAGAAGTGAAACCTGGCACACAGACAAGCCAGTACCTTGTACACTCTGTTAAGTCTGTAAAACAATAAAATACCTTTGAAATTGTCAAAATACCTTGAATTTACCTGTTGGAGACAATCTTACACCATTTTTGGAATGTTTACTGCAGAAAGAAACTGCATTTGAACCAAATCTTAAGCCAAGCAGCTGTTGCAAAATAAGGATTAAGCAGAGGTAAGAGGTGGCTTACCACATGTTAGAAGCCCATCTTCATAGCTTGTGGTGTAAGAGAAATCGACAAACTCCCTTGGTGCTATGATGTTCCAGAGCTGGCCAGCAGTTGTATAGCGCATCACACAGCAGTTCTGGTTGAGTGACAGAATAAAGAAGGTGAAAAAACAAAAACATAATGAATACAGGGAAATTCACGCTTGTAGGCAGCTAGCATTACTCACAAAGGTCACAGCCTCTGTCAACTATGCTGTGCAAACAAATTCAGTGAAGTCTGAATGGCTGTGACATTTTCAATCTAAATGCTGGAAGATGTAAAGACTTGTGGTCTACAGCCAAGAGCAGAAGATGTCTGGCACTATAAGGGTTTAAAGATCTAAAACTAGAGAATTGTGCCATGCCTGGGAACTGAAAGCCATGTGGCTCTTATGTCACTGTTACTTAGGAAGTCTGAAAGGATCATGAACACATTGAAAGATGACTCTCTTGCTACTAAGATGCTCCAGTCAAATACTTTCAATCTATCAAATGAAAAATAAAATAAAATGTGAAAAATTCTTCAAAACAGGCTTTCTTACAAGATAACAGAATTTGTATAAATTTTAGGAATTAATTGGCAAAAATACTTGTCATATAAATCTTCCTTAAGAAACAGAGCAAAAGACAATCCATGTTCAAGCCAGATATCCAAATGAGGGGGTTTGAAGTGATATGGAATGTCTTCAGTAACAAAAGAAAGGCTACAGCCCTTCAATAATCAACTTCAAACCTACCTTCCTTTATTTAGTTCTGACCCTCCGTCTGAACTATTTTGTGTCTCAGCACAAAGCCACAAGTCAGCCTTTCAGAAAGAGGATGAGGCTTCCATATGTGTGACTATTATTGTTTGTGGAATGGAGGAAAGCAAGCTGCATGAAAAGGCTTTGGCATATACAACATCACACTGTAGCTCTCTATATGTGAATTTTATCAGAGCTCCCAGGTCCAAGAGAATTGTGACTGACTCCTTTATTTTTAGCATTGATGGAAAGATGCACATCAAATTTCAGATCAGGATTTATACTGCCAGAAAGCCTCATCTGAGGTCACACAGCATGTATGCACAACGCCGCATGCAGAATGAAAAATGTTACTATTTGTAGAAATTACTCCTCTGCTATACTGTTAAATTCATATATTCACCTATACACATCTCCCTTAAGAATCTAGACAAGTCTTCACCTCTTCAAATGTTTCCAAGATGTCCATTGAAGTCATTAAGCTGTCCCAGTCTAGCCTGTAAGGTCCAGGGCGAATATGATCCACTATTCTGTTAGTAACATCTTCCACCACTCCTTGAGCTTTGTAGCTAGAGAAACATATGTTTACATTTAAAAGTGAGAAGTTTTTTATATCCTATTAATTTGCAACAGTAAAAATTACATGTTAGTGTACCTGCAGTTACAGACAGTGGACAACTGAACCAGAAAAACAGCACAGAAGACCTATGGGTGCACCTGTTCTTCTCTGCAATACATGTTATTCTGAGAAAGCTTGTCTTTTTTTCTGCAAATATTTTTTAAATGGCAAAATCCTTCCTTAGATAAAAATTAACCTGTTTCTTTCTCTAATAACTTGCTATTCTGCTCGTCTTGCTGGACTAGCAAGGGAGTTCACCTTGGACAAGTAAAACTAAAAGGGAAAAAATAAGATCAGTAATACAATGGGAACAACATTTTTAAAGCAGAAGTAATAGTAAAACCAAGCTAATGAGAAGCTACATTATGCTTTAGTGGCATATAAAAGTATCAAATAAAATAATGTGGTACAGATGTTACAGAACATCCATTTGTTATCAGGTATTTTTAGAGGTTTTGTATACTCAAGCTACTGGGCCTCCAGTTCCTGAAGATGAAAAATCCATCAGGACCATTATTTTCAAAATACTTTGTGTTAACTAAGATGTTCTTATTTATTGCAGATAACTAGTTAAACACTACCTTTTCACAGACTTTTTGTTTCTTCAGAGTAGCATTTTCTAGTAACTATTCCTCTGCCTAAACCTACAGATACCAAGAGAATCCAGAGACAGAAACTCACACAGGAAGGGCATTCATGTCACATATCTTTCCCACAGCTACACACTTGATATTTTACTCTATTGCAGCCCCATAGTCAGTGTAACGGTCCAAGCACTGACTAACACTTGAGACCTGTTGAACCCAGACTTGATCCTGTGCTACGCAGGCCATCAGTTCTGGGCAGATGCTGTTGCCGACTTCAGCCAATGGGAGTTCTGTGATGTCTTCCACAGATTTCACTGTCTGTTGTTCTAAATATCATGCAGCATTAAAGTATCAAAGTGTAACACTGCAAAGAAATAATACAGGTACAACAGATAATCCCTTTAGCTTCCACTCTGGAGAATCTCTGTAGCTGAGGGCTGTAGAATTCACCACCTTAGTTTTTAAATTCTGTAAAGCACATCTGTGGAACCTTAAAAAATCATCTGCTCTGCAGGCAAACTTACAGGTATCCACTGAATTCTTCTGATGGTTTACGCCACACAGTTGCATCTTTCTGGAAAAAAAGAAAAGGTAAATGTCACTTACATACAATTATAAGATTTCCAGAAAATGCTTCAATTTTCCTGATGAAAAGCAACCAATTTTACTACTAAGTATGGTTCACCCCAAAGTCTCATTGACTGGGGCTCCTGGGAGATGTTTCTGATATCTCTTCTAATATTACATTCAGACAACTGATATAAAAAGATATAAAATCAGACAACTGCCCTTCTCCGTGTAAAATGCTAGAAATCTGCATAGAAATAGGGCAAGCCAGTTTCCTATGAAAACACACAGAATAATGGAACCACATTACCAGGCAAAGCATTTCCGTTAAAAGGCAACTGGAAAGCCATTATCTGGATGCTACTTGGACAGGAAGACTACACAACTTCTGGTTGCACTCCTGCAACACATAACCAAACAGACGTGTGCAGGAAGTGCTGACAGTGGCAGAAGGGGAAGCTTAAGTTACTCTCCTGTGCTAAATGCCTCACTAAAAGTCTCTTAGAAGCAGTAGCCTATTTATTTTAAAGATACACAGAGAAAATAAAGAAACTAGCATCTTCTGATTTTTACCTAACTACTAAATGGAACCTCTGTACAACATCTCTGAATTTTGGTGTTAAAGACAGTACCATATGGCAAGTCTTTATTTGGAGTCAAGATTATATAAGCACAAAGAACTAAATGTCCTAAAGAACAGTACTGTTAAGTACTGCATCCAGAACTATTTAAGATATTTTGGAGCAAAACGCATCTCCTTGGTGATTGGTAAAGCTCTAAATGTCTTTTACAGGCACAGTACCAAAATGGAAAGAAGGGAGGGAAGAAAGAGAGCAGAAAGAGAGGGAGGAAGGGACAGAGAGAAGGAGGCAAAAAGGAAGTCCAACCAGAAATTTTACAGGAGTAAAATCTGGGGAGTAATATGATTTCAAACACTAAGATACAGGTAACTTCCTACAGGAATACAATAGTAAATAACACAACAGTGGAATACAACAGCCTTAATACTTAATGGAGCGGAGGAGGTGTGGGTGTAGTGGAAGAGTGAAATGCTTGGATGCTCTGTTCCTCCCTTTCAAGACAGTGAATTTGTTAATTTTACAAATAATCAAGTTACATTTGGACCACTTGTCTCTCTCCTATCAATGTCTGCTCATGAAGGAAAAAAAAAAAAATTTAAGTCCCACTCAAAACACTGCAACCAAAAGTAAAGATAGAAATTTACCACACTAGTCCTACCACATTGCTAAGCCAGGATACCCAAACACATTCCCACCTTCTATGCAGGACAGGACTAACAACTTCACCTAGCCTAGAAGTGATGCACCAGCTGCATCTATTTAGCTTGTTGAAGCAGGACTCAAAGAAAATCAGGCAGTTCAAAAGAAGACTATGGCAACCTGCTTGCAGAAAGCAGTAACTATATTCCATTTCAGGGAAGGAAACTTGGGATAATGTGGGGGCTCTGAAGGCACCAGAAATGTGAAGCAATATGTGAGAAAAAATTGAGAATTACCTCACTTCTTAAGAGGAAGGCATTTGGAAACTGAAACCTGATGGATAGATTCAAGCACTGTTGAAAAAGACATTCAAGAGGCCGGCAGATCCTACCTGCCGGCTGTGGCTGGTTTGTTGGAAGTACACGTGAGCCTCTTGCAGCACTACCAGTGCTAACTATTTCACATTTTGCTTTAAGTCAAGCCTATAATCCTACCCAGGCAAGGTCCTTCTGTGAGACACTTCCCTCAAAATGAGTAGAAGGAATGTCAGGAGTATGTCTGCAACCATAAAAACACACTCAGCCTGAGAGCAATAATTCTCCCTTGTTCAGTCATTTTCTATCGGCCTTTACAATGTAAGTTTCTGTTCAGGTAATTGCCGAATAAGCAAGTTTCTGAATGCTTTAGTTAAAAGCAGTGATAACATAACTCCAGTTTTTGGATAAGAGATGCCGAACAAAGACGCTCCATAACCAGCTGTAAATAAGCTGCTTAACAGACAAGTTCAAGTAAAGTTCAAGCTCCAGACGACCACCAGAGACCACCAGGAGAGCACGGGAAGACCCACTAGTAAACAAATAAGGACTTCCGAAGAACTTCTTAGGATTACCATATGTATAAACTTTATAAGAGAGGGAGTGAATATGTAAGACATTTGCTGAATATGTAAAATTTTAAGTAACTATTAGCCATTCTGAACCGAGAAGTGGATACACACATGATTACAGGAGCGATCCCCCTGTGTGTCCAGCGGTGATAATCAAAGAATGCCTGACCACTAATGCTCACAACTTGAGTCCTGGAGATTTCTTGCTGCCGATTTTTGGTAACATCGGTAACAAGCCACCTAGAGATGCTCTATCTTAGAGGAGCGGTTTCACAGCCCCTGTCTCACCAAAAGTCCCGCAGGAACAGGGCAAGAGTTTCACACACAACAGGCTCTTTCCGCCGCACAAGTGGCCACAGCTTCCCCGGGATCACTGACTGGGAAAGCCGCCCAGGGTGAGCACTCACCGTTTTTTTGGCCACCCTCCACTCTCCGTCCGCGATGCCGTGGTACCGCACAAGCGTATTCCGCAGCCTTGTGGCCAAGGGGGACGGATTCGGCAGAGAATCCATCTGCTTCCCTCCCAAAGATGCCCAATTACACGGACATACGCCAGGAACAAGGCAGCGGGATCAGGGATGCCGACACCAGCGCGAGACATCTGAGCCCGCGCGCTCCGAGCAAAGGGCGCAGAAACCACCGCCGCTCATCTCCCCGCTTGTCAGGGACTCCAGCTGAGAGCCACCGGGGCTCCGGACCCTTCCCGGAGCTCCCTGGGGAAGGCGAGCCAGGCGCGCCGCCGCCACACTCCCTCCGCCCCGCTCT
>VYXB01003617.1:0-31992 GCA_013397135.1 Pachyramphus minor
GGCTTTCTTCTGGCTTCCCACTTGCTCTTGGCACATCCTCTCTATTTACATGATGGAATCCTTGATTATTCACAGACTGGATTTGCTATCATATTAAGACCAGAGATGTGCCTCGTTTCTCAACTGCTTTTTCCTAATTCTTCATTTCCTTTCCTTACCAAGGTGGCCCCACTGGAAAACCTGAGGCATTAGATTTCATTGTTCAGCCTGAACAATGTGTGTTCAGACACTTGTGCTCAGATTGCCAAGAACAACAGGGAATGAATATTTTTGAAGTAGCTGTTCTCAGATTCTGGACATAACAGATGCCAGCAGAGGATGACCAAAAATATATTTTATGTAACAGACTGAAACCAGAAGATGAAATTGGAAATTTCATTGGGACTCTTTAGGAGACACCAGCAAAGCCACCTGATCAAAAATTAATATTAGAAGGCAGTTCTTAAAGGAGATCTACAATGAACTTGGTTTGATATATATGCTGAGTGTAAGGGTAATAAATATTTTACTTCTGAGGATACACCTGAAGTGCACTTTGCTCTGACACAATACTTCTGACTGCTCTGTCTTTGCTGTGCCCAACACAGTAACACTCAAAAACAGGTGATTTCCTTCAGTTATTTTAGTGGGTGGGGTACCCACTGCCAAATGACATCATTATCAATCCTCTGCTGCAGAAGTTGAATGGGAACATAATTACATAATTTGTTGTTTGACTGTTAAAAACAAAACAAAACAAAATAAAAGCACCAAAAAAAAACCCCACCAAAAACAAACAAACAAAAAACCCAACCAAAACAAAACAAAAAACAAAGACAGGAAGAAAAAGCTGCTGTTCTGCATGGGAATTGTATCCAAACAGAATCCACATGATTGAGTTGAGAGGTTCTTGAAAACCCCCCAACAAATAAACCAACCCAACACCTGCTGTGCTTTAATCAAGATGTGGTTTAAATTATCCATGTCTTCATTTTCACTTCACTTGTAGCAGCAATAAATCTAATTCTGTATCAACAATAGACAGGGTGGTTCTCTGAAGGATCTAAAAGCACCCTGCCCCAAACTGAAGGTTCCAAGAATGATGACACAGCAGCAGATTCATGATTCATATTCTCTCACCTCTTCTGCTCTTCCTTCTGCTCTAGGAAAACATCTGAGTCAGTGCTGTGGACCTGCTGTGAGCCTTCACTCCAGAACATTTGTCTTACAGCCTGAATAACCCCAAATTCCATGTGAGAGCCAAGAGCCTTGAGTGCTTTGCTGTCCAGCTGTATTAGCTGGACACCAAACAATTTCCACAACACTGATGGATCCCAACACCTTTCTGTGACAGAATTTATTCTGTTTGCAAAACTTGGCATTTTTATACAAACTTTCTACCTTAGGGTTCACATCAGCAAACCCCTGTTTTCTCAGCTGCTGCTGAAAGTGGGAAAGAGGACTTGTGGAAGTCACTTTTCCCTTTGTTTTAGAATGACAGGTTTGTGAATAGCTGAGATGTCAGTGCATTCTGCAAATATCTGGAACAAATGACTGGTCTCATGTTTGTAAGTCAGACTAACATACAAGAGCAGTAATAAAGAACAAAAACCCACCATACCAATTTGGCTTCCTCTCCCAAGAATCCAGCAGCCAAACAACTCAGGGGCCTTGAAACAATCACCTAAAACACTTCAGCTGAAAATTTCAGCAATGTTATAACATTGGTTTGTAATATATTCCCGAATAAAAGTGGTGAATTTCCAAAAGAATAGAGGATCTAAAAAAAAATAACAGCCTACATTTCATTTCCAGATTTGCTGAGTGGTTTTTGCCTATTTTGTTCTTCATTTGAACAATTGTGTTTGAGACTGAAGCAAGGCAATTCCTCTCTCCATTTTGCTCCGAGCTTCCCATTTCCTCTTCACGTTGTCCTGACACAAGACTTTGTTGAAGAGTTACTTTTCTTGCTTATCCATTGTACTGTTCTTCTCCAAACTGCCTCTGCAACTGTCTTGGTTACAAATATAAGGGTATGAGCCTGAAAACTCCTGCTGCTCTCTGTTGGTTCATCGTTTTGCCCCAGTTTCACAGGTAGCTCACACCTCTTGGATATGGCAGCTTGCAAGTGTGAATGTTTATATTCCAGGTATTGATCAGCCCCTGGGAAAGCAATTGTAGAAGAAAAAAGGGGGGAAAAAAGGAAAATAAAGATGACAATAAGCAGAAAGGTGCCCTTTTTTTAACAAGGAAGTACAGTGAGGCAAGGGCCAGCTTAATTAAAAAAGAAAATAGTAGAGGAAAACTTTAAAAATAGAGAGGAAATACTAAGGCAAAGTTATAAAATATTGGTTCACAGGTGTTGCTTGGGATTAATAGAAGGTCACTTTGTTATATAGATTTAGTATCAGTTTATGTAACAGCACATGGAATTATACAACATAAAAATAGTCCTGTAGCAAGTGATTTTATACTTAAAGAAAACAGGTGTAAACATGTTTACAATCAAACCTAATTTTTTACTTTAAAAAATACACTGAATTGTCTTCATTCTAAGAAAAATATGTTTCTATCTCTCTAATTCCTGTTGTAGTTCTGCAGTTCAAATAAAATACACCAAGCAACTCATGGTATTTTTTAGAACATGGTCACAGTGTACTCTGAAATAGTGAGAATTGGTTTATAGCCAAGGCAGAGGAAAATGGAGAATCATTTTAAGCACAATTCAGAACCACTACCCTGATTGCAGGACAGGGGAAAAAAGTACCCTCTTTGGGTTGTGTCAGCATCAATTTAAATTGACACTGCAAAGGTAAGGAGCCACCTGGGGAGATGGAAACAGGAGTGTCAGCAATCCCTTTGAACTGGACAAGAGCATGAAGTGCCTTTCAGAGCAATGGCTGATCAGGACACATCCACTGTGATCCTGGTGTAGGGAAGGATGAAAAGTCCCTCTTTGGTGATTAACTTTTTGATATCTTCCCTGGCTGGAGGGACTGTTGCTCTGTTATGTCCTCGTGCTGAGATGGGAAAGGAGAGTAAAAGTGGGTTTCCCCTGGCAACAGGCAGGTCTGGCCATGGCTGATTTACACAGGACAACATTAAATAAGCACAAGCATATTTTCTGTGTGTATGTTGGCTGTACAAACAAGCCCTATTTATAATCAGCAGGTCACTGATGAATGGAGGTACTTCATTTTGCTTACAACTTATAATTAACATTTTATCATTTTCTATCAGCTTCTTATGCTCAAAGGTACTATCAGGGGTATTAAAATGATGGAGTTAGTTTGTCACAGTCCCTGCAGCCATGAAGCATTTTAATTGTTGAAGCATGTGGAGAGATGATTGATGTGAAAAGGAAACCAGAGCAGTAAACTATTGCACCTCAAACAGCTCCTTCCCATATATCACTCTGCACACAAAAGCTCCTCAGATTAGCCTTGTTTAAATATTATTTGCATTTCAATTGCAGGATAGGTCATAGACTGTGTGTTTTATGAAGGAGGCCAAATACTAAACCCAGCAGTTACATATTCCCTTAAACACTGAAATTCAGGGGTGCACTTGGAAGGCAGAGTTATAACAGGGCAGAGTCAAGGACATAAGAGGAAAATCTCTTGTGATGTTTATAAAGTTGGGGGCTCAGAGAAAGGGCAGAAATGCACCAACTCCGGGCTCTGAATTGTGAATAAAGGAAAGTATTCCATGTTCTGAGTAGTGCCTTTGTAAACACATCTTCATTCAAGTGTTGTACAGACTTAATAGATTTTTTTTTATACACTGAATTGTTCTGTTATTTTGCAGTTGAACTTCAAAATGTTGTGGAGAATGGTAGTGTGGTAATAGAGTGTTACCATGTCACTTCTATGCACAGCTTCAATAATGAAGCCTCTAACTGTATATTGATGCTAAATACTATTGTTAGGAAGCCCAATTATATTTTTTTCCATGCTCAGTTTGAAGAAGTGCAGTAGGTCACTCATTCTGAATAACAAATCAGCTGCTTAGCCTTTCCCAGACATAACTCATTATTCAAAAAAAAAAAAAAATCCATGGTTGTTTTTCTCTTTTTTTTTCAAAAGGTGGTTGCAAGTTTTATAAAAGGACACCTTTTTATTCTTCAGGGCCTTTCAAAACTCAGGAGCTCTCTGTTAAATAGAGTGCCAAGAACCTAAACTGCGCATTACCCTTACAAAAAAAAAAAAATTCTCATGCAAAATGTTACAAAATGGAAAATATAATTAAAATAACTCTATGTGGGTTAAAATCTGTAGGGTTTTGCTTCACAAAGGACTATGTATCATAAAATGCCTCTTGAAATTTGTTACAGAATGGTATCCAATGCTCTGGGGAGAGTAAAAGAGTATCAAAGACCTCATTTGGTATCAAGTCTCTTAATTCACAGTATTATGGATGAGATCCTGGAAAACCCTGGCTGACAAAGAATCTGGTCCTAATCCAGAAAATAATGAAAGAATGGACTATCTGGGGGGGAGGGAAAGAGTAATCTGGTGGCAAAGGTGGTTATTGAAAGACTTCATCAATAGAATGAAGCTGTGTCACTGCTGTGCTGGCTGGAACTCACAGGGCATCAGCACCAGAGCTTGGGAAATCGCTCATCATGAAGGAAGAGCTCATTTAAGAAAGATGAGATCTTTTTTCCATGAAGTTACAGAATCACTTATTGGAAATGTTCAGCCACAAAGCTGTAATAACTCACAGGCAGCTCAATGGAAATTCTCCTGCTACATCAGGCACTTTAGAGGCAGAGATAACATTTTGTGATGTGTTTGTAGGTCGTGGGGGGGCTGCACTTGATTACACCTCTAAACTAAACAAGGAGATGAAGAACAGCATAAATTCCATCTCTGTACAATATGCACAGTAGCTCCAGTGGACTCTGAGGTGATTGATAGGGAAATAATTCCATGTTCCCCTGTTTTTCCCCTGTCATTCCTCTGTGTGTTACCTTCCAACTTATTCAGGGCCTGAACCTCTCTGTGTTCCCACAGCTGGTCCCACACAGTCACTGCTGGGATGAATTCCCCTTGGTTCTGGTCGCTTGGAAAATTTGAGGAGGAGCCCAGAGCTGGCCTGGAGACCTGGTGGCAGACTGAGGGAGGCAGGATTGCTGCATCTGAAGCTGTTCTCTCCAGCTTTTTCCTGCAGCAGCTGCCTTCATTCCATTCCCATCCCAGCCATCCTGGCTTTCAGAAGCCCAGGCAGAGGATCTGGAGCCCCCCCAGTGAGCTGCACACACCCAGAGCTGGCAGGACCCAGCAAATAGGATTATTTGTGACTTCATGGGAATGTTTACACAAGGGGGGGTGGAATATTTTGAGCAATGCGTGTGAAATATTTGGATAACTGTTGAGACTCAGTTAATGATTATTAATCCTTGTAGTAATTCCAAAACAGTGTCTGCTCTATGTTTGTATCTCAGAACTGCTTCCTGAAATAATAGGCAGTGCATAAAGTCAAGGGCACAGGGCTCACTGAGGCACCAGCTGCTCTCCCAAGTGGAATTCTTTACAAACAGTCCATAATCTGCTCTGCAGTAAGAAGTTTAAAGCATTTTTTTTTTTATTAAATTAGAAGTGCTAGAATTGTACATAAAATACATCTTCTGGTATTTCATTAAGGTTACTGGCCTTGTGTTCAGGGGAATAATAAGATGCCAGAAGGCTGCAAGAAATGCAAAAAAAAAATGATCCGTAGTCCTGGGACTGTTCTTTTTAATGCCACAATATTCTTAATTCTCTGGTACCATCATTGGCCCAAGAATATCAGGCTAAAGCTGAGAGCTACTGGGACATTCCAGAGTCACAGGGAGGAGGTTTTTAACATCCTCTTTAACCCATTTATCTAATGGTCTGTAGAAGATGGGGTGGAGGAGACAGCCAGACTGCCAGTTTTACTCTGCTGGCACAGAGAGCTCAGTTAAACCAGCCCGTTAAAAGTCACACCAGTGAGTTTCTGCTCTGGTTTACACTGTGGGGAAGCCTCTCTTCCTCCTGGTGCCACAACAAGGACACAGTTCCCGAATATTTAATTTGGCAATAACTTTCTGCTTTTCCCATCAATTGTTTTTAGTCTGTGGAACTTAAGCTTTCACCTTTTTTGCTGTGTATTTAAGTGGGAACTTCTTTTTACCCCGAGGAGAGGACTATGATGACTGTTACAGGTTCATTCTAGCACTTCATGTGTTAAGAACTGGCCCATTTACTGTACAGGTCAGGCAAAACTGATTATTTTAATCCATAGTAACTGTCAGGTGCTTTTGTGGACTGTGGCAGTAGGTAAGAACCAGTGAGATTCTAAATCTATGTACCATGGGGCCTTCTAAATCTGTCAGATTAAATCCAATCTGTCAGATCAAATCCCATCTGTCAGATCACCTGCAAATTTAAGTTACTCTTTACATTCAGTAAAGATTTTTAAACATTCAGTATTGTTTTTAAAAAACATATATATACCTGATTTTGAGATTTACCTCAGTGAATTTGAGATTGAGATTTACCTCAGTGTTTCTATGATTCTATGAAATGCTCTTCTATATTGTCACAGCATCCACTAGAAATGATTCCCACCTGAGTGTGAGGCCTCTGGATTTCACCGTTGTTGATATATTCAATGATAATAATGACAATAACAAGGTTTGTAGCAATTGTTGTAAGCAATATATTGCTGGATCAATAGGAAACATCCAACAGGAAAAGAGCGTTCTGGTTAGTATTGTCATGTAAACGAGAAAGGTAATTTCATGAGCTACTGAGATGTGGTGCAATTAGCAGCAAGGAACTGAAAGTTCAATTTTACTTGTAAGGGCTTGAGAGTGACAAAGACCCTGATGATAAAAAGGGCCATTAGGCAGAGAACAAAGGCAGCTCTGTCAGGGACGGATGTTTTGTTTGCTGACTGCCCTATTCAGGGGGTTTTTTCCCTGTCCTGCAATTAATGGAAGAAATAGACTCCTGCATCCAAAGGCCACTTTCAGGGACCTGAGAGATTCTCAAAAGCCCTGTCCCTCCAAACCCAGCCCTCGCTCACCCCCATCCAACCCACTGAGTTGGATCCTGGTTTGCACCCCCAGACAGACATTCCAGCCTCCCCCAGCTCGTCCCCTCCCGTAAACACCAGCGGGATCTGGACATAAATCACAGAGTCCCAGAATGGATTGGGTGGGAAGGGACCTTACAGCTCATCCCATCCCCCCCCTGCCATGGGCAGGGACACCTTCCACCAGCCCAGGTTGCTCCAAGCCCCATCCAACCTGGCCTTGGACACTTCCAGGGATCCAGGGGCAGCCACAGCTTCTCTGAGCAACCTGTACCAAGACCTCACCACCCTCACAACCAAGAATTTCTTCCCAATATCCCACCTAAATCTCCTCTCTGTCAGTTTGAAGCCATTCCCCCTCATCCTGTCACTCCAGGCCCTTGTCAATACTCTCCACCTTCCTTTCACACACCCTGCAGCCACTGGAAGACCCACTTATTTTGAATCCTCCCTGTTCAGAAGCACCAATGGGATCTGGCCATAAAGACCCTTTTATTTTGGAAGTTGACAGCTGTATTCCAGATTTGGAAACAGTCACCAAGGGCTCAGTTTGCAGCTGTTCTCAAGGCCTGGTTGGACCCCAGTGTGTGTGTCCATCTCTGCTCCTGCACAGCCATGAGCAGCTTCCACACCAGCCCTGCCAAGGGTGCAGAGCTCCCTCTCAACACCTAATTAAGCCTGTTCAGAAGGTTTGATATCGAAGGCCAGCACTGTTTGGTGTAACCAGCATTCCCCTGCATTGCTCTGATCACCCTCTTTCCAAATGCCTTCATTGTTTGCTGTGTAATTGTTAATAGAATTCTAACCTTGCAGGTACTTGTGGGAATTCTCTCACTGGTGGCATGACCATAATAAACTTTCCTTGCAGAGTGCACACTCAGCCCAATATGCACCTTTGTTGTGTTTAATTCAGAAATATATCAATTTTCCACTGCTAAAATTTGTCCACCTCTGGTGGAACCCTTGGTTTGCACACCCAGACACAGGAACACCTGGGCAAGGTATGAAAAGAGATTATTTCAAGTATATTTTTACAGATCAGTGGTGGTGACATCAACTTGTGTGTAAAATCCTATCTGTGGTAGTTAAAAGAAAAGGATTGATTGAGAATTCCATTAAATATTTATATTAACTCTAAGCTTGAGCATAATTGTTTGCATTTCTAATTTCCATTTAATTAAATAACAAAAACTTATGTGGGTATTTCTAAATTACATTTGAAAGAATAGACAGGTAAAAAATAATATCACTATATAGTGCATTCTATACTTATTAGATTTTAGACATTGTTAAATGTTAGGGAAAAAAAAAATGAAAGGAGAAAAAAATATGTATCTGATCCTCCTGTCCCATAATGGAGAAAACATCTGAAGGCCTCCCTGTAGAACCTCCCCTAGGTTTCATTCTTCCACACATTCCCATGACACTCATGGAAGGCAAAATGTAGTAAAGAGGAGCAAACTTCAATTTAACCACCTAAAGAGATAATCAGGTGAAAACATTGTGTTCTAGATTTAAAGTTCACAGCCCACAGAGAGACATGGGAGTGGGACAGTCTCAGTAATCTGGCCTGTGGTATTTTTTTACCTTTCCACATTCCTGGTTTATTGGGCCATTTGTACAAGGATCACACAGGATTAGTTTCCCTAGAAGAAAACCCAATCCTTCCAAATTGAGCCTGTTACTTGTTTTTCTCCAACGTAGCATGTTCAGGGGAGTTTTTAGTATAAAACCCAAATGTCCTGTTGCACATCACATCCAGAAGTGACAGACATGAGCAGCTCATTAAAACAAGGGAGTTACATTGATAGAAGTGGTTTTAATCCAATATGCTTAAAATCACTCCCAAACCAGTTCCTGTTTTTATGAGGCCTGTACTTCCCATGTTATCCTTCCTTTTCAAATGAAGAACCAACTCAAGGAATACCAGAGGACTTTTTAGAGACACTTGCCCTGTTTCTTTGTGATGCCCTTTGCTGACTGCTTTGATGAGTCTATAATGACCTTCCTTAGACACAAGGGACAAGGTGGTAAAATTGTGTCATTTATGATCATTATAAACTGTTATAACTATGATAACTATTATAAACCATATATTATAAACTATTATAACTATAACTGTTATAAACTATTATTTGAGATAAGAAAAAAAGAGAATTATCACAGCAGTGCTAAAACCTTAGTTTGTAAGGAAAAAAACATGCAAACAAACACCAAACTTAGAAAGCAGGGAAGAATTAGAAACTCCAAAGCTTCACTTCCCCTTCCTACAGTAAAAAGAGCAAGATGGGGATTGCTCCAGCAATCCTGGCACCTCCTGTTCTGCCTGTATTGTCATCACAGAGGCAAGAACAGGAGCAAAGCCCCTGCTGATGGCACTGTTCATAGGAGAAATGAACATATGGCAGGGGCAGGCTGGGCAGGCTTTGCTTTGCCTCCTTTTGTGTTTAAACAAGTGAGGGAGTGGATCAGCTTTTCTCAGTTGTATTACACCCACATATTGCTGCCTTCCCACTCCCCAAAATTTTCAGCAGTCCGTGGTTTTCCAACTGCTGCTGTGCACAAGTGCCCTGCAAGAAGGAGAGGAGAAAATGATCCACAAAGCAAATGCCTGAGATTCCCTGCTACCCTTTCCTATTGTTTTTCATGTGTGTTCACTCTGCAAGAATCCTCGATTTCTCTGCTGGGGGAACTGACATGACACAGTTTCCTTGGCACAGACTTGGTAATCTTGCAGCTGAACTAAGTTTTGGGTCACCCTTAAGTGTCAAACCTATAGACAGTTCCATTCTCTTGCCCTGATTCAACAAGGCCTAAAACCAGCCACGGCTGGCAGTGGTGTTGGCAGCAAGGCCTAAAGTTAGGCAAGGTTGGCTGCCTTCCTAAGCTGAGCCTGGAGATGTCGTGTTAGCAGGAGAAATCCCAGGCAGGGGAGCTACAGAAACAACCCCAAGGATCCTTCTGGGAATGCTGGGTGTGGCCTCAGCCGTGCCCAGCACAGGGTGGGCACTGCCCTGGGGCTGGGACACCCCATGGCTGCCACAGCCCAGGGGCCATTGGCCTCCTGCCCCCCTGGGCACACCTGGGATCGTGTCCAGCCAGGTGTCAACCAAAACATATAGAACAGCCTTTAGCCCAGAACTGAAGAGAACATCATTGTGAACCACAAATATTCCTGCTCCTTGTTCCTGAAGGAAAAAAAAGCATCAGTGTGGCATTCCTAAGGAATTTTTGGTTTCCACCTTTATCAGACAACTCATTTCAAGGAGACATCTTGACAAAGCACATTTTCTGACCAAGCTTGGTTGAAAATGTTTTCTAGTTCCTGCAGTTTCTGGTTAAATATTTATTTGTTGTGACTCTCTTTGATAACTTTTCCCTACCTGTAAATTTTTTTTCAGCACTTCACTGGTGTGATTTTTGCTTTCTGCTGCTGCCAAGGACCAGTATTTTCTCCTGCCTAGGTACTGATCCTGCTTTTGCTTTTAATATCCTTTCTTCAGAAGAAATAAGCCTAGCAGGATTTTAGAGCCCTCAGCAAATCCAACACCCCAGCTACCAGGATGATGACTTTTCTGCCTACACATTTCTGAACAACAATATTTCTGCATTTGCCTTGTTCATACAAATCACCAACAAGGTTTAAGCAGTATATTTATTTTTCCCTCTGCTTTTGAGAGAGGGATGGAATTCAATCTGCCAAGATTTAGAAAAGTTTTTAAGGGCCCTACCAGTTCACAGTGGGATTTTTTTTGTTGTTTTATTATTTTTAAAGTTTCTGTAGCATTTTTGATCTTATGATTTTGGGTGTTTTTCATGAATAAAAGAAAAACCATCATCCATATAGATGTGTATTCTTTGTAGTGTCTAACATCTTGAAAAATTCCGATGTTGGAGTAGATGGGAAAAGCAGAATTAGTTCTTCTCTAACCCACGAGGAAAAAGGCATGAGATTTATTTCACCATTTCATTTAAAGTTGGTCAATTTTGCTTAAAGTTATCATTTCCTCATTAAGAAATGGAAATTATTCTCCTCTGCATTTTCCAATCTCACTTAGAAGCCATGGAAGAGGGAATGGATCCTCAGAAACTCATCCAGTGGCTCATTACACAGCACAAAATGTCAAGTTTAGCAGGAGAGGCCTTTCACAGCAAAGCACTGGCACTGATAATGTTAAAATAGTGCCCCCATCTGAAGTGGTGAAGATTGCTGAACCTTTCTTAATATGGATCTGAATATCTTTCTTTATCCATCCTGGAGAACGGATTCTGTGTGAATAACTCCCACCAAAAACAGCTCCAGAAAATGTGTATTCTAAATGTGTTTCTTTGGTATATTAAAATTACTCTTTGATGAAATGTTGCTTTTAATCTGAAAACACAAAAAATGAAGGTCATGACCAGTTTTTGTCTAATTAAAACCTTTTGAGTGTCTTGTGAGCTCTTCCCTGCTTCCCCTTGTCCCATGTGTAACATTGGAAGTGTCAGATGGAATAAGTGAGTTCAGCAAAGGAAGAGAAGTGCAGGCTTAGGAAAGATGACCAGAATCCTTGAAGATTCCATCCTCCCTACAGAAAACACACAGTAGGAACAGAAGAAATTCCATTGGAGGGGGCTAAGGGATTTGATTGGCATGGATTATGAATAAGATTATGGAAGAGATGGGAAAGGAAATTGAGGACTATTCCTGGTTTTATCTGTGGTTTGCATAATTTTTACCCTTTTCCTGTCAAAGGAAAATCTTACCATATTGTCATATGCATTCCCTTTCTAGCTCTTATTTAATCTTTACAGTGTAAAAACCTTAGTATATTGGTGATTTAGAACTTCCACACTGGTTTGCACCACATGGATCTGGGCCAGGAGCCTTTTCTAGCAGCTCATTTCTAGATGTATGAAATAAATTATAAATAACTAAACCCCAATAAACCCACAATAGACAGCCTAAATAAAGTAGTAAATTACTGCCCAACCTGTCTCTGCAAAGCTGCAAACCTTCCTACTGGGACAAACCTTCAGGATCTAAAACAAAACAACCCCAGGGATTATTGTTTACAGAGCTGAGGAATCCTTCTGCTGACCATGTGTTCAGCACTCGACTACAAACTAAGCCAAACTACATCATCAATTTTGCAACGAAACAATGGGATTTATGGTCATGGACTCTTGCTGAAGGCTGATCCTGTAGATCTGTATTTGTCATTTTGATTGCACAAAGCCATTTTTCAGTTTTCCATGGCTGGCTGAAGGGTTACAGTGCCAATGGAAACATCACATTGAAATAACAGATGTCAGAAATATTGCACCAGAAACTGGGAGCTGCTTTAACAGACCTTGTAAAATATTGCTCCTTCTTACACCAAACATAGGGGGAAGAGTATTTCTTATTTGACCTTGAAGTCAATTGGTGCTTTGTCTGAACTGGAACCACAGGCTTAGGCTGGGAGGGAATTTCAGTGAAGTTTTACTTTCAGGGCAGTGAGTTACTGGCTTCTGCTAAACAATGAATGAATTGGCTATTTAAAGATCCTTGAATAATATAAAAGCATTGAATCACTCCTTTAGTGTTCCACTGAAAAATATTGAATTCTTGTCCTCTGTTGAATTCATCTAATGAAAGGTTATTAATTTTCTGTTCAGTTCTGTTTTGCTCAGGGAATATTCCCCAGGGCTTTCCTGGCTTGAGTTGTGCTTGAAGGTTTTACCAGCGTAAGTATGTCAAACAAGAGTGTGAAAAATCATTTCTCTGTCAAGAGCATCTTTGTTGGCAAATAACAGGAAGAGTAAAGGATGTGACTGGAAAAGGGTGAATTTTTAATAGTGAACCAATTTATGCAGGAACTGGCAGGAGCACAAATACATCTCTTCCATGATCAGGTTTGTTGGTCTGGCAGTTACTCACTCTAATAAAACTAAGGTGTCATTTCGACCCTTCCTAGGGCTCCTAAACAGGTGCTTCCATGTTATTTTGTGGAGGCTTATCTTTGTTTCTTGCAATAAATTCAACTTTGGATTTGTTTTTAATGTCAATGTGAAGCGAGAGGATTGTGTTTACAGGAGGGAGCAGGGATTTGTGAAGGATGCAGGTGGATATCCTGGATATTCCCTGGACCTTTCCTGCTCTTAGCCATAGGTTTGGGGGTTTACACTCTGGCAGCCTGGAAGAATGAGGTTCGGATATCCCTGAGCCTGGAGAACCTGGACAAACCCTGCTGTGATGCAGACAATACCAAGAGCGTGGCCTGGGAGACCACATTCCAGCTCAAACACAATCCCTGGAGCTGATGGGAGGTGTGTCCATGCTCCAGGGGACCAGGATAACCTGCTGACTTAGGGACTGGGATACCTGAATGGGGAAAAAGGTTCCTGCACAGAAGGGATGTGAAGCCAGAGCACAATGTGTTGGTGGTGAGGGGTCACAGAGGTTACTGAGATGTGGTAAGATGTTGAGACACTCTGGGAGAGCCCACACATGTTTTGAAAGCCCTGAATGGAGAAGAGGATCAATTCAGGCAGAAGAGTGAGGCCTCAGTGATGCTGATAACAGTCATCAAAGGACAGGTCTGCAGCATCCAAAAGGAGAAAAGTCCTCAACTGATGAACCTGGACGTGTCTCCTCCTGCTCCCATCATGGATTATTTGATCTCTTTTTGTCTAATGAAGTCAGAGACTTTCTGCAGTGCTAGTAGTTTTGTTCATATGTGTTCTGTTGGATGAAAATTTCATTGGATTTTATTTACAGTGAGAGATCAATATTTGCCTGGTCCTGCATTAGAAAATGTAATTGTCCATACACAGTAAGTAAAGTGCTGTCACAGTTAAACAGTGCTCCAGGCAAGCAAATATTATTATTTCTTTTTTTTTTTTCCCCTGTAAGAGAAATGTGATTTAGAGTTTGGTTGGTATGGATTTCATAACGATCCTGATTTTAAAGGAAAAAGAAAAAAGGAGACTTGTACTAAAATGGGAGACTTTCAGAAATTAAAGTACTGTAAATCAGGTACCTCAAGGTTCCTCTTTAGCAGAAGTACAAAATCAGGAATAGAACTCAAAGGCTGAACTTCAAAAACTTCTTGGCATTTTAAGCACCTTTCTTAGTTGATCATTTTGAATAAGGTCTGTGCAATCTTGTTCTATAAGTTCTAACCCAAAGAAACCCAAAGCATTGCTCCTATAAAAATAGGTAACACTCCATGTTGTAGTTTAACCTGCCCAGCAGCCAAACCCCAAATTGCAGCTCAGCCATTGCCCAGCTGGGACCAGGGAGAGATCAGAAAAAAGGGACAACTCGTGGGTTGAAAGAGAGTTTAAAAGAAAAGCAAGGAAGGGAATATAAAAGGGACCCTTACTATTATCAGCCCTTCTACTCTGTCTGGGGAACTGCCTGCTGGAAACTGGAGCAGCAATTTTCCTGGAAGAACCCCTCTTGTAATAGTTTTTCCTTGCTGCTCACATCCCCATGACTCCAGGGGTGAGGTGGATTTTCCATCCCACTTCCTCATGTCCTCTCCACAGGTCAAACCACAGCCTGGTAGGCACCCACTGGAGCTTCTCTGGCAGAAGAACCTTACTCCTGGTAGCTGGAATTCTGCTCCATACGGGTGGGGAGAAGCACTTATCCAGTTGGAACTGCTGGATCTCCCCTGCCAGGGTCTGCACAGCCAAGACACAACCACTGGGAGGAAAAGATTTTCTCCATGTTGCTGGAGTTGGCCAATCCCATGTGTTTGGCCCTCCCTGTCATTGCTACCACTGAGCTGCCACAGAGTGACAGTGTCCTCCACACAAACTCTTGTCACATGGGTCATGTTCATTGACTTCTTCCATACCTTTGGATAACTGCTCATTGTCCAGGTCCTCCTAAACCACCCCCAGCACGGCTGATTCCCTCAGGTACTGGATTCCTCTCTCCATGCTGCTCTGCTTGCCTGGGTGACACATCTCCCTTGAAGGGACACCTTTCCTTCACACCTGACAGAAGTTACCTCCAGAGGCTGTGGCTTATGCCCCTTTCCAATCATTTTCCCACTGCCCCATTCCCTAGAATGTGGTTGGCTTCCCTGCTCTCTAATTGCTGCTGGCCCTGTTGTCTCACACGGATTAGTCACGAAATCTTTGCCTGTCTCACAGATCTCTCAAGGATCAGGACCAGGAGGACACATTCAGGGAACACAGCAATGGGAATGTGTTGTTTGAATGTCCCAGGAACATTCAGAATTCTCATGAGCCATTGGAACCAGCCTGGAGGAGAAGGAGAAGGGAAGGAGTGGAAGAAAGTGTCCCCCTTGATCCCCCACAGATTGGCTCTCTGAGGAGAAAAGGTAAAGAGAGTAATTATGAATAGTTTCTGAGAGATAGTTCCTGAGCTGCAGAGATGATGGTAATGCTGAGTACAAACACCAGATTAGTCTCACAACCAGGAATTTTCTCATCTAATAAGCCAGTGTTACACAGTACAGGAAATTGATAACCTTAATCCAGCCCCCAGAGGTGATAAACAGCACAACAGGGAACATGTACAGCAAGGAAGGTGCTACATAAAACTAACACAGCTCTGAGAACAAGCACAGCTAGTCTGAGATCAAATACATCAACATTGTGACCAGCAACTATTTAAATAATAGAATGAATGATTCTAACAATTCTTTTTCTAACATGCTGTGGTCAGATCTGTCATTATCCCAACCTTTGTGCCTTTGTTGGGTGCTAAAAGGGACTGTTGTGGTTTCCCTGGCAGGCAGCTGAACACCACACAGCTCTTCACTCATTCCCTCCTCACTGGAATCAGGGAGAGAATGAGAAAAAAAATAAACCCCCCATTCCTGTAGCACAAACCCTTCCCAGGAGACAGCACTGATGAGAAAAACACATTAATTTGCACTGCGCTAATTTATTAACTACTGCATCTATTGTTCCCCTCATTACCTGAAATAAAACCCAAGGGCTGAGAAGAAGATGGTTTAATGATAAAAGACACAGAACATAAGTGATGCACAATGCAGTTGCTCACCCACTGCCCAGCTGAGTGGTGGCTGCAAATCCCCCTCTGACTGTTCAGCATCATGTCCTACATACATGATGCCATAGGGTGTGGAATATCCCTCAGTTAGTGCCACTGTCCTGGCTCTGTCCCTTCCCAGATTCCTGGACACCCCCAGCCAACTCTGGCAGGGCAGGAGGAGAAGCTGGAAGCTGCTTGACTGAGGGTAAACCCTGCTCAGCAACAGCTGAACCATCAGGGTGTGAGCAGCATTCCCAAACCCAAACCACAGCCCTGCACCAGCTGCTGGGAAGGCAATGAACTCCCTTCCAGCTGAAACCACAACTCTGAGTAAATTGGGCTGCTATTAGACAGAAGCTCTGTGTTAAATGGAAAATAAGCAGGAGAGCCTCAATCAAGCAAAAGGTTTAGTTCTCCAGCAGAAATGCAACTCAGTGCTGACGCTGTAAGTGTTTGAACCCCCAGGGGAACCCAGAACCTCATTAATTTTCTGGTGTTTGGACAGTGTTGGGACAAGTGCTGTCCACTAATTTTGAACATACCCAAGAAGTGGCAGCCTAGAGCACAGGAATGGCTGATCCCTGACTTCTAATTTGGGCTCTGGGCCTCCCAGTCACATGTGCTCAAGGCAATCAGTCCCAGTGAGGGTCGTGGTGGTACCACATTCCTGCAGCACAAACCTTTCCCAGGAGACATTGCTGATGAGAAAAACACAGGAATTTGCACATTTGTTCAAATTGATTAAGTACTACATCTATTGTTCCTCTCAGGATCTAAAACCAGCTAATGAATATATGAAATTAAAAGGCAATACACATGTGCATTATGCCCTTAACTTCTGAGTGCTGGATGAATACATATTTTTGCAAGGTTCTTGTGGGTTCCTAAATGTCATCATAATGCCATGGTAAAAGCATTAGAGGAGGAATCTGGTTTTCTTCTTTTTCGTTTTGAATTTTATTTAAACACATTAACAGTGATTCTGTCAAATAAAGCTGGAGAAAACAAACCAAACCAAGCCAAACCAAACAAATCCCCCTGTTTCTACTTACTAGAGGGGAAAGTGATATGTTGTGTTTGTGGATTTTTTAAATGAGAGGTGGTTTCTATGAAACTTCATGTTTTGGTTTATATTTTTCTTTTTTTCTCACTCATTTAAATCCTCATTATGCTTTGCAGGAGGATTCAAGAGGTGAAGGTGGAGAAATGTTCTCAGATCTTAGTGGTATTGTTTTTTCTCTCAGGAAATGTACCTATTTTAATACCCTGTCCCTTTGTGTATAGGTGTTTCTGATTTCCTTTGTCCATCAAATATTGTAATCTGTCGGCCAAACTTAATTAAATCCTTAATTTAAAGGATTAAATTCTTGGTAAAATCAGTGGCAAGACAGAAGACAGAAAATCAAGCATTGTGTCATTGAAGAAGACCACTGTATTAGGCATCAGAGGGTCCTTATAAAATAATTAGAGCAGGACATTTCACCTTAATCTCCAAGTTGAACACGGAGATTATACCTACTGTGGATACTAAATTTGTTTAATTTGAATATTTTTTTTTCTATCTTCTGTGTTCTCTGGATTGATTGCTGAAAGAAATCACGTGCAAAGAAATATACAGTCAGAATAAAATCACTGAAATCACAAAGATTGGTGTGAGTGATCCTGAGACCAGAGACAAAGACTATTCCACAGAGTCTTTCCACACTGGTTGGAATGAATATTAAACATTAAATTTTGAGTTTTAATCCCAAGTTGTACTCCCGAAATCCTGTACACATATTAAACCCCATAAATAATTGCTTTTCACTGATTAGTCATGTTTCTTTTTTTCTCATTTTTCTGGTTTTACAGGAATTTCTCTGTCATGCTAAAATCTCATTACATGGATTTGATATATTTTGAGAAAACACTGAGGTTTTCATGAACTTAACCTGCATCTCCACGAAGTGCATTTCACTCTGGAAATGTGGATCTCAGGGAAAGGTTCTTCCCCCAGAGGGTGGTTGGCACTGCCCAGGCTCCCCAGGGCAGTGGGCACAGCCCCAAGGCTGCCAGAGCTCCAGGAGGGTTTGGACAATGCTCTGAGGGACAGGGGGGGATTGTTGGGGTGTCTGTGCAGGGCCAGGGGTTGCACTGGATGATCCTTGGGGGTCCCTCCCAGCTCAGGATATTCTGGGATTCTTTGATTGTGTGATATTAGTTTTGTAAACATGTGCCCATTTCTCAGTTCACAAGTTTCTGTCACCTGTTTGCAGCCTCCAATATTCTTCTTCTTCTCAGCCTTCTAAAACAGGAAAGCCAGAGTGGGGTTTCCATAAAATGTCTCCTTTAGTCATGTCTTTTCCTTGAGTTACTCGTAGATCATTGGACATAAATTATAAAGGGAAAGAAATAAAACAAGGGAGGAAGAAAATACACCAGTCATGGATCAGCACAAATCCCAGTGAAACCTTGAAGAATGGAACCCCAGCAAAAGAGTTGGGATGCAATGATGGGCCACAGGGAAATGGAACAAAAAATACTTTGTTTTTTCATAAGTGGAAATTATCTAATGATAAAAATAAAAATAATAATAAAAGAACATATTAAATCCAAGATCTGTTTCTTTATCCCAGTGGGGTGTTACAACCCCACTTACAGTCAATGAAATGATTCCTATTGACTTGGAAGAATTTTCAATCAGCCCTGAAGCACCACACCTATAAGGTTTGTTAGTCCAGATGGGTAGGATTTCATAAAGTGGAAAGATTCTCTTTTTTCCCAAGAAACCTAAAAGTTATGAATGCATTTTCATATAATTCAGGATATATCTAATCCAAAATGTGCAGTAGCAGCTCTGCAAGACAATGCCCTGAGGTAGATTGGATTTTACCACAGACTCCACCAGCTCCTGTGCACAGGAATTACAGACCCTGCTCACAATACCATTTCCCTCAAATTCTCACTGGAAAATAAATTGCTTCAGATGGGAGGAAAGATCTTGCTAAAATAGCTTTTTGCAAGATGAAACTCCCATGGTTAGGCAGCTAAGGATAAGTTGTGGGTGAAAATAAGGTATTTTTATTATTCAGTAATTTAATGATTTGATTTTTTTTTTTTTTTACATTTTGTGATAAAATTGTGATGGTGCATATTGTGACTACACCAAAGTGTGATATAATGAGTCAATATATATTTTTTAAATAGCAAAAAATTGCTGCTGCACTGACAGGAGCATATTTTTGTATCAATGTTTATCCAAAATACATAATATATTCGGTATGTCACAGTCTCTGAGCCATTCATTTCAACACTGCTACTATATTATTCTGATATGTCATTTTTACTATCTTGTTACTTGCTGAACAATCATAAGAGAATATAAAATATATATTCAGGTTCACAATATTTTTAAACCTTTTGCTAAACCCATTGCTTAAATTGGTTGAAAATGAAATGCCAATTATCGAAATAATATTTTCCTCCAATGACAACTTTTGGAGATTCAACGATGCACAAAAAATTACATCTTTGAGTTCAGTGGGAAAATCTTCTCCTAGTTCTCATATACCTTTTCAACATATTCTTTTTAGAACAGGAGAGTCATTTTTAGCAAATATAGATTCTCTTTCCAGGGTGTGTCTTTCTTTAACATGAATTTCTGATCTCTGAGGTGAACAGGAGATTCCATTCACTGGAAACCGTGGAAGCTCCTGATTGGAACTGGTAACTTTGACTTCAGACTGTTTTAATTTGATATTTAGTTTGACCAACTCTGACAGTGTGTTTTAGATGAAAATAATTCAGGATGAATTTGAACCAGCAAACCGAGATTTATGTACTTGTAGTACTAAACCCCACTCCAAGAGCTAAATTGCTTTTAGTAGTGTAGGATTGGAGGCTGAGAACTTGTGCTTTATTTTTTCATCTGAACTGTTACTAAACACATTTAATATGCACATTTTTAGAGAGAATTTGTAAGGAAAAAACCCAACCTTTGATGACTGATGCTAATTTGTTAGATGATAATGATACTGTTGGATCAAACAGCCTGTATGAATTAAAAAGAACCAATATTTTCTTTGCAGAGAGAGGAATGGGGTAGCAGGAAGGGTTTGCCTTTGTGCTGGTAATTCTTGCAATCTCGTGCTGATTCACAAAGCTTTGCCCTCGTTGATCTGGGTTGATCTAAGCCTAAAATGTGGTTTATTCAGTCAGGACTGTGTCAGCTGTACCTGAGCCTCACATCCCCAGAGCACTTGGCAAACAGATCCACAGGCTGCAGCTTCTCCCCAAGGGTTATAATATAAAAGATGGGATTTCTGATGTGAATATTTCAATCTTTTTTTCTCTTGGAAACACGGATTCCAAAGCAAAAGAATGATTTCTGCAACTCCTTGAAGCCACTGCTGCCTGAGGTTTCCATTCCTCGTGTGTGGAGAGAGACTGGAGCAGCACTGTGAGAGGATTCTGCCAAGACAGGGCCTGTGTTCCTCAGGAATACAATCCCTGCAGACTTTCAGAGCCCTCCTTCAGGAGAAACTACATTTTGAGGTGCTATCAGAGAAATTCAGATTAGAAAATAGACGTGAATATTTTGTGCTTCAGGTGGCACATTGTGCTCTGGGCCAGTGGGTATGGTGGGATCAGGGCAAAGGCTGGACTTGATGATCTTGCAAGTCTTTCCAATCTTAATGATTCTGTCATTTTCTAGGAGTCTACTAATTTTTTTTGCAATATTTTTGGTTACTTTCTTTCCTTTTTATGCTCAATACATATTCAATCACCACTATTAGCCTAAAATTTGTCAGTTTTAAACATTGAGAAGAAAATTTAGTTCTCCTGAAACTGAAGAAGAAATGTAATTTTTTTAACCCCATAGCTTTTTTGATCTCATTTTAGACACCTTTTGTCATGTATTGGCTAAAGCACCAAAATGAGCCTTTGTCAATTAGTTGTCAGGTATACAGCAGTTATACCAAATAAATTAACAGTGAATGTAGGATAATTAAAAGTGTTCTTCATGTAAATTATTCCTAAGTAATTTTTTTTAATATGTTAGAGTTATGAACATCTCCTTAAAAGGTCAATGTGCCCTTTCAGCCTGAATAAATGTGTCTGTTTTGGTTACTACAAGGAAACCACTGACCTCCACTGGTCTGTACATTTAATCTTTTCTCCGACAAGTCCCCAACATTGTTCCTCTCTAAACAAGAATTGGAAACCACCTTTCTGCTCGTTAAATACAAAGGAATCTGTCTGAATAACTGCAATCAATACATCTAAGAAAGCACTGTATTGTGTTTGCAGAGAAACTTTGTTTCAGTTTTTTATGAGGCTTTTTAAATGTTCATCTCACTAAGTTTTGGTAATCAAACACTGAAGGTGCGAGCACAGTTTTTCACCAGGCATGTCAAGGTTCCCTTGGGTTGTGGGGAGGCATTTCTTATGAACAATTTTTAATTAGAGAAAGTTCAATAATTAATTTAGAGAGAGCTACCTGGATTATTTCAATGTCCTTAGAGGGGCTGTGAGATCATTAATTCTCTGTAACTTTCTTCTGCATATTTACTCTGGAAGGAAAACAACGGTCTCTACAACAAACTTGCAAGGGAAAGGAAATTATCCACTTTCCTGTCCACTGTGAAGGGAGTAGAAACATATGGCTTAAAGTATAATCTTTTTGTGATACAGTTTGNAATGCACGAAAATGTACAGGCAAGGAGATTAATCTTTATAGACAGGATACAACAAGCCAAAAAATAATTGTTTATCCCTTGAAGCATTTCATTTGAACAGTGAGGTGTTTGCAGAGGCAAGCTCAGTGGGACACTTGGTGCATTGTTCTCTGGCAGATTTTGGATAAGCCTTGCTCCTCACAGGAGATAAATCACAATCATTTATTTTTTGGGGGTGTGGGCACATTGCACCGGTTTGGTTTAAAGCAGTATGAGGTGCAGGGTGTATTTAGAGCTTTGGAATGACCAAAGTGTACTTCACCTTTCAAACCACCAGGTCTGTCTTTCTGACAATAGGATTTAGTGTCCTTGGGACTTAACTGTCAGTATTTTTGTTCCATAGTGCATTTGCACGAGTGTGAGATCTGAGGAGAGTTTCTGTTCTCATAAAGCAGAGATGACTTGGAAGATTATTGGTTCTTGGAGGGTTGAAGTAACCCAAATTTGTAAGCTCTGCACTGTCCTGTTTTCATGCTTCTTAGAGCTTCCTTGATTTTCATCCAGCTCTGTTGAAACCACTCATTCACTTGGGTATTAGGGCGTTATTTTTGCTTTGGTTATTGTTAAAATCTATTGGCCTTCGCTCATGGAGCAGGGATAACGTTGTTTTTTGTGACAGTCAGAATTTATAAATTGTTCTGGAGGAAACATTTATTGCCTTATAGGCTGCAAACTACAGTGGAGCTACATGATAACTGAGTTTTCTACGAGTGCTTGTGGCCACATCCTGATATCAATCATGGTATCAACGGCAACATCAGAAATGGGAAGAAACTCTTCTGGTCTGATGGAGACTGTGAGTGTGAGGCTGTTTTGGGACTGAGCTGAATTCCACCCTTGCAGGGTGTACCTACAAGGAACACCCAGACAGACCATTCTGCCTCTCAACATTGCCTTTGGAAACTTAATAACGTGAAGTTAATTATTCAGGAGTTGCTTCCATCAGCTGCAGGTACAACAAGAGAAAGAAAATCTGTGTCCTGTGAAGACAGAGTGGGGTAGTTTTTGTGTGGCTGTTTAACATACTGCAAAGTTCTGGCTATATTTAAGACACTGCAATAAAGCTGATGTCTTCCTTTATTAATTGTTTGGATTTTGGATCATTTGTAGGCTTAGGGTTGTGTCTCACCCTGATTAATGGGAGTAGCAAAAGTAAAATGTCTTCTAGATGTAACAATGTTGACACTCCCAAAACTGTTTTTCCTAGTTGTATATAATTTGCCAAATTTTGCAAAGATTAAATAAGAAAAATGTATAAGACTGTCTCAGAATTGCACAAAAAGCTCAATGGGAGATTTTTTTGTCCATATTTCAAATACTGTTCTTTATTGCTGAGTAAATAAATGAGCTGCTAGGATGAATCTGAGCTAGAGCACTTCATGTGCAGAATTCAGAAGTGAATTCTGAATGTTCATAAATGTCAATACCTTGAACAGAAGTTGGTAGAAATTGCACAGAGAGGTCCCTTCCAACCCAAACCATCCTGGGATCCTGTCATTCTATACAGGACACTCATTGTCCCTGAGGTGATTATAGAGCTCTTGGGGACCAGGCTCTTGCAGACACCATCATGAACTTGGACACATCCAAAAGTTTTCAACAACCCTCCCTCTCTCCAATGGATTTTGGTGCTCCAAATATTCCAGACCTTGAGAGGAGATCAGCTGGAGAGCTGCAATGTCACGAATCCACCAGGCACCAGGGGCAGTGATTGTTTTAGGCTGAATTAGCAGCAAATTTGTGTGCTCCTGGGGGCAGCACAGTGCAGGCACAGAATTCCTCTTTGCTTTTCTGCCTGGTTGTAAAAGAGAATAAAAAGGAATTGAACTTTTCTCTGCTCTTTCCCAGAATCAAAGTGGCTTAGGGTGCTGTTTCTCCAACCCAATTCCTCTTCCAGGTGTGTAATCCAAATTAGAGAGGCAACATTTTTCTCACCCTATTTAAATAGCACAAAATGGGTCCATTACGTACCCCTGTGGACTTCCTGGAAATGAAGCAGACATTAATTTTGAAAGATTAATTGAAACATTACCTCTGGCACCATTACAGGTACTTCAGCTCTTTATTGATTCAGGTTTGGCATTGACACCCAGCTTTCCTTTCAGGTGATGATGGAAAGCCTGGTGAGAGAATCAGAAAGATCTTGTTACTACAAGAACAAGGAGTTACTGAGGTGAGTGTACATATGACACACACACTGTCTTAAATCTTCCCACCTGAGAGATCTGTCAGAATTGTTATCATTCACCAAGGCTAGTCAGAAAAAAAAGTGGTTTTCAGTAGAAAAATCCATTTCATTGAAAGCTAAATATCTCATGGAGTTCTCTCTGTTTTGACAGCCTTTGTCACAGAAAGTTTTATGAGATCCTGGCAATAGTATTGGTAAAAATAACTGGTGGAGGAGAGGATGAAATGAAAACCAAACCCCTCCAAGCTAACCCTAGGGATTTGCAACATTATGTTGGTTTGGTTTTAAGACTTTTAAGGTTTAAAATTTTGTCCAAAGTAGAAAGGAATAAACTGGAAACATCACTAAATTGTATTTCTCTTCTGTTAGCCAACTCTCTTATTCACATAGTTGTTGAGTAGCATCTTTCTGCTGTCCTTTGTTAGTGGTTCAGATGTGACAGTAAGGATTAATACACATCATTTAATCTCAGACTTTCAAGAAATAAAAAATAAATAAATCAGGAAGAAGAGAGGAGGAGAAGTAGGACATTTATCTAAAGGCAGAGAAGTGGAACAGCTGCATAAGACTGATGTAGGTGCTGCACCTGAACTAAAGGCTAATGCAGTCTAAGAATGGAGTCAGGGAAATGGAAAAGCTCTAGAGGTGTTTGGGAGTTAATGATGCAGCATTGTAGTAAAGCCCAAATTAAATTCTCAGTTCTCATTGTAAAAGCACATTAAAACTAAAGTGCTACAGGATAAGGGTGTCTTTCCCTGGTTGGTGTGTCACTCCCTCTGAGTGCCTTTGGTTTTCCAGTTTTGCTGCCAAGGAATCACAACATGATGGGGTTTCCTGCTCATAGTGCTACCTGGAGTTTTTCTTAGGACAGGGACAAAGGACACAGTTCTGAGGGACTGAAAATATGAAGTAAGTGTGGAAACTTTGACAGAAACAACGAGGAAATTTAAATATAGAAGAATGTGTCAAAATCTTTGCTATAACTGCTTGAACTCATGGCTAGAAAAAGGAAAAAGAATGGTCACAGGTCTCATATAAAGATCCTTCCTTGTGAAAGTTGCTTCTCACAGTAGGATTGGGCTGTAACTCTGACCTCATTATGTAGCATCCTAAATGCAACAATTAAAACAGTTTGATTGAATGGAAGTCTTAGTGGGCTAACCTTAACTGCACAGTGTGTTTAGGACAGAGGCTTAAGGTTTCAAAATGTAAAACATGATCATGTTGTTTTCCCCCATCCTTCTCTGAACCCATGCACACAAGTAGAGGAATGGAGAATTAATATGTTCCTGTTTTGCTTTAAAAGAGCTTTCTCTGATTTTCCTTCCTCTCTCCCTCTCTCCCTTGTTTCCCCCATGCCCTGGAGCTGCCCCAGAGCTCACACTTCACACCCTGAGTCTTCTCTCATTTACTGAATCTTCTTGTCTCATGTAAGTGAAACAACTTCCACAGAGTTGTCTCTGTGGTTGTGGGTCCTACTGTTTAGTCTGAAAACTTTTAGTTCTGTAATAATCTTTGCTGCTTCTCTTTCAGGGGTGTCTCATTTGGGGACTGGGGTTTTTTTACCCTGTGTTATATTTAGGATGAAGCCATTTGATGGATCTCAGAGAGGGAAAAACAATTCCACTGGAAACATCAGGTGTCCCAAGGAATTGAGGTGACTTTTTCTGCCTGAATGAACTTTGATCAGTTGAAGAGTGTCACAAGCTGCTGTCACCCATAACCATATTAAATTCTAAGAGTGGTCCTCTGTGAAGAGTAGTGCTGAGAGATTTCTAATGCAGAAACTTTTATATCTTACAGAAATCTAGGAAATAGGTAATATTTGTAAAGTTCTTTGCAGTTTTTCTTCAGCTGAAATTGATATGTTTTTGGATATTGTTTGAATATTGGGAGTCTTTACATTTTTTTAAATGAGAAAAGTATGGTAAAAGGTTTTGTGTTTTTTATGTAGCTTTCCAGGCAGTCTTTTTTCAGACTCAATTTACTCAAGAAATAATAAGTAATTACTGAATATCACCTCCATCAGAAAAGCCTTTCACATTGAGCAGGCTGGTGGAGACTGTTCCAAACACACCACTACTACAAGAAATATTTCTGTAAAGAGGGAAACATCACACAGTCACAGAAAATTAAGAACTTTTTGACAATTGGATCACAATACCTGGAAGAGGAAAACCAGAGAAGCAGTGCAGACCTCCTCTCCTTTGAGCAGCTTAAAACATTATATCTCTGACTGCAGCCTATTTATAAAGGCAGAATTTCATTGGCAAGGAAATAAGGGTGGCACATTCAAGATTGGATAGGAGAGGGAAGGAAGATTTGTTCTCAGCAGCTGGTCACAGAAAAAGGTTGTTTTCTTGGGAACAAGAGAAAAGTCTCCATTTGACAGCAGAGCTGAAAAGGTGGCCACAAAATAAACAGTGCTGCCAACAGGAGCTGTCACCATATTTAAGGCTGATGAGTAGTAATTAATGTGGATTCTCTCAAGCAAGACTTGCAGGCTCAAATGGTGATTCACAGAGGATGAGGAAAGTGAGACACTCTCCCTCTGCCTTTGAATTTAGTCTCTGTGAAAGCCTGAGGGTGAAGTGTCCAGGTCCCCCAGCCCCCAGCAGCACTGCAGGGACTGTGTGTGTCCAAACTGCAGAGGCTTTAAACTCATCAACATCCACAAGCAGAGGTGAATCTAAACCATTCTTACTCTCCTACACACCCCCAGATCTGGGTGTGGTTTGGAATCTGGTGGAACCTTTTGGTTTTGTGAGGTAAAAATGTGTGAGGAATAAATGTCTGACAGGACATGGGTGGCAATGATGGAAAAGCTCTGATTTAGCTCAAGTGGCAGCTGCCTGCAGAGAGATATCAATAATAACAAGAGGACACAGGTCTGAGATGTGAGGTACAGGATAGGAGAGATGTAGTTATTTTATGCATGAGAACCTTGGTTCTATGATTCTACGACTAGGATTAAGTTTTCTGGCAAAGTGGCATACTGAATAATTATAACTTGTATTAAATACAGATAATCCCAGATCTTTTTTCTCTGTACTGTAGTCAGAGCTTGGATTTCCTGATTTTAAAACTCTTTGGGGAAAACTAATTATTTATTGCCAATTAAAACCAGAGTTGGATAGTACAAAACAGAATTTAAACAACAGCTTCCATCCCCCTCCATCACTCCCTTTTTCCAGGCCCAGCTTCACTTCCTCATTGCCAGATCCTAGAACTCCTCTCTTCTAAAATTCTGATTCAATTAGTACAAAGTATTTATGAACCAAGACAAAAATGGTGGATATGTTGAATGAAGAGTTTTGTCTTCTTCAAAACAGATGTCTTCTCCAGGAGCCAAGACATTGTAGCAGGTACCACTTTTTGAGTATAAAATTTAAAGTATAGCCAAGGATAGAAAGATTTTTTTGATTAATTGTGAGCTTGCAAGTAAAAAAAAAAAAAAACAACCACCAGTAATCAGAAATATATTAGCATAAATTACACAGAATTAGCATAATAAGAAAAACAACATGTATTTGATCCTTGGAATCTGCCTTAAAAAACTTTGTAAATTTGGATTTGAACTTTTTCAGTGCATTGGTTGTGATTTTTCCAACCAGGGAGTTTCACCCCCAGATACCAGAGCAAGGACAGTGAGAAGATTTTAATCTGCCACAGAAATGGGAGGTTTTACAGATCAGAAACTTTGATGGCTTTGGCAGCTTGAAAATCTTGGGATTTGTCTTTGAGCTCGAGCCTGGTGCAGAAGGTGCCATCTGGAAGGCTATTCCCCAATATATTCCCATTCTATCACCAAGCATTCCTGACCTGGAGGATGAGAAATGTGTGTGTGCATAGTGAAGACTCACTCAAAGACAGCTTTCCAAGACCAGGCCTTTAAAATATAAATCCAGTCTCTTCAGACTTACAGGAAAATCCCTGAGTTGGCAACACCTCAGTACTTCCTAAAGGAGTCAGTGCAGCCTGTCTGTTAACAGGGAGATAGACATTTGCACAGGGAAATTAAAAAAAAATTAATAAAAATAAAGAAAGAGGGATAGAAAACAGCTCATCAAAATGGTGATTTATTTTTATTCATATGAATCATTCCCTTAAATAAGCAGCAAGTAAAAAAATCAGGCTCCCTCCAGCCACAAATTGGCCAAAGCATTCAGAGATCAATCTTGATCACTCCTGATAATGGGCTTTTTGCAGGGAGTCCATTTCACCCAGTGTGCAAAGTGCAGCTCCTTACTCTCAGCTTAATGCATTTAATAAAACTTAATGAAACATTTGTAAACTTAATGAAGCACTCTGGAAATGAAAACAAAGACAAGCCAACGTCCTTCTAAATGGAAACTGGGCCATCAGAGTCCCTCTGAAATACCTGAAACTGGGCTGAGCTCTGAATGTGTCCTCTGGGTTTTGTGGGGTACACCAGGGTAGCACTGGAAATCCTGTTACAGGATAGCATTTATTGCTTTTATTAGAATCTTTATACAGCTTTATACATTTATATATGTAAATATCTATATAATATATAAAAATATGCATTTATATATTTTATATATTGCATATATATTTTTACATCTCAGATGCAGGTATTCATGTTGCACTCTGTATTCCAACTGGAGCTGGACAAAACTTGTTTAGAAGTCACAAAGAGAACAAACCCCCAGTAAATCCACTCACACAAGATGCACCACGTGCAGAGAATTCACTTCCAGCAGGAACCTTCCCAGCTGGGAAGGAAGAGGAAGGTACAGAACCTGTTGGAAAGCATGTGGGAATACCAGGTCTGCCCCTGGGGGTGGGGGAAATCACATCCTATTCCTCCCAACAAAGGAAATGGGATGCTGATAACTTGATGTATCTCCAGCCACATACAAGAGCCTGAAGCCAGATAAGAAGTTTAACTATTATTATTATTGTTGATATTATTATTATTTCCTATGTAATAGTATTCGCCTCTTTGTTTTTATTCTAATAATTTGATCTGAATTAATATTAATTCTCTGATTATTCTGTTAAGGTTTTAAATATTCTGGCAGCTAATTCTTTGCTTTAATGTGTGTTTCATTGTTGTCTATAATAAGATTTTGAGTGATAACAGAGGCAACTAATAATTGCTGTGGGCTGTCTTTTCCTGACCCTTTGCAGTGGAGATGTCTCAGCAATAAAGCACTTTGGAGAAGTCATAGTCTTCAGCAAGGTTTTTTCCTGGTGGAGGGAGAAAATAAATTTCTGTCTTTGTGTGTGTGTTTCTGTGGGTGACTTTGGCACTTCAAGGTCTTCTCATATACACATAGAGATGGAGTGATGATTCTTCAGGAAACAGACTCAAATTTCTGTGGTTTAGAGCATAAAACAGTGAGGTTTTCCACCCTCTTGGATGTCTTGGGGAGGCTCCATTGACCCAGGTGTATCTATGTAAAAGATCTCTAATATGCTTCACTGGGCCAAAGCTTTTTCTAGTAAGATTTTGAAAGCTGGTGCAATGGGGTGTCTGGAAAAGCAGGAATAGTTTGAAAGGGCCTTGGGATTAGGAAGTTAAATGTCTGCCTTCTCCCTCAGGAAAAGTGGGAAGCAGATCACCCATTAGAACCACAAAAAGCTGTTTGTTCCATTTTCCAATCCAAACTGTAGATTGGGCATATCTTAAAATATCAGATACTGCCACAGGAATATGTAACTGTTTCCACCCACTTTGCACACACTTTTGTTGACTTTTCTGCAGGCCAGGGTTGAAATCAAAAACTCATGTTCCCAAATCATAGAGCATGACTCTTTCCATCAGTGCCTAAATTCTTGATCAAATAAAAATGAAAATCCTTTATGGGGAGGGGGCAGAGGATGCCCCAGGCTCTGCTCGGGGGGCCCAGCAATGGCACCAGAGCAACAGGCAGCAACTGATGCCCAGCAAGTTCCCCCTGCACAGGAGGAAGAACTTCTTGGCTGGGCAGTGACCCAGCACTGCCCAGGCTGCCCAGGGAGGGGCTGCAGTCTCCTCCCTGGGGATATTCCAGACCCCTCTGGGCACAATCCTGTGCCCTGTGCTCTGGGATGTCCCTGCTGGAGCAGGGAGGTGGGACCAGGTGAGCCCCTGTGGGCCCTTCCAGCCTGACCCATCCCGGGATTCTGGACTGCAGATTGATTGTGTAGGGAACAGACAGGCAGAACAGATTCTGGTGTTTAAGAAAGCCATCTGAATTTTTATTTTTGCCTTTTTTGATACAGAGAGGAAGTTATGGATTTCAGCAGGATACTTTCATTTTGAGTTTTGTTTGATTTGGGGGCTCTTTCATAGTTAGGATTGTTGAAGAGGATTTACACACCAAGTGGCTACCTCAAGTAGAATTCAGCTGTACCTTTGTGTCCTTATGTGTAGTTTTTGAGTGTGTCAATGTTTGACTGTTCACATTTCAGCTTTATTCTCTGCAGCCACCATTCTTTGACCAAGATTTAAGGAAAACTGTGTGTTAAATAGAGAACAAAGGCATTCTCTGAGGACTTGTATGTCCCCTGTTATATGTGCAGGAATGATTTGACAATTATTCAATTATTTTCTCAGATAACAGCCCACTCCACTCTTTCCCTCAGTTCTGAAACTTTCTTGGAACACAAATATTTCAAACAATGTTCACACTCTTGCTCTTTCTTCTTGTCCACACAGAGAAAGGTCTTTACATATGGCCCTAAAGAAAGTGGGGGAAGATGCTCACCCACAACAGTCCCAACTCCAGCTTTTGCTCCAGCTCATGCAGGGGAAGGAGGGGATAATTTCCTCCATAAAACTTTGTCATTTCCCAGAAAAAAACATGTCTGTACACTACAAAAAATACTTTACTGACCTATTCTTTTTCCTCATGGCAGCAGCACTTCACACACAACAGGAGTTTTTCAGAGTTCTTCCAATTAAACCTTCCAGATTTTTCTCTACAGAACTCCTGCACTTTCTCCCTGTGTTTTGAAATTGGTAGTTCCTTGTAAACTGTGTCTTATAACTGGAGCCAGTGAATCACAGAGTCTGAAATAGAAGCTTTTGTTATGGGCTTTTTTTGTACCCAGTATGAATTTCCAGGTGGGTTTGGAATGTCCCCAGAGAGGGAAACTCCACTCCCTGCCTGGGCAGCTCTTCCAGGGCTCTGCAACTCTCTTGGGAACAAATTCCTGCTCATGTTGAGGTAAAACTTCTTGTGCTTTAGTTTATGTCCATTGCTACTTGTCCTGTCACTGGACAACACTGAGAAGCGCCTGGCACCATCCCCTGGACCCTCACCTTGGAGATATTTGTATGGACTGATGGCATCTCCTCTCAGTCTTCTCTTCTCCAGACTAACCAGGCCCAGCTCCCACAGCCTCTCCTCTTGAGAGATGCTCCAGTCCCTTAATCATCTGTGTGTTAATCAAAGAGTTCTGCCTGTTGATTTCCCTCCTGCCTCATAGCACAGACATTGCAGAAGTGGATATCCAAGACCTGATGCTCATTTGAGCATTTTCACATTCAAACCTCCAAAATTCCTTGAGCAGAAACCTTTTCGTTACTTCGAATAAGATCCGGTGGGCCTGTAGTTGCACATGTGGACACTTCATCAAGCAGTTTACAAACACAAGCCTCATTTGTAGTTGTCTAGGCAAGGTATAAAAAGTGCCTCTTCTCAGTTTATCCAGGCCTAACAGGCTCATTTCGTGTCATCAAATTTATCGTCACGCTCCCGGACTGGGACGTGCAGCACTTGAAGCAAGTCTAGTTCAGACAAATGATTTATGAGGCCAGCTCAGCTCCCTGAGTTTAATTTGATTTAGGGAAATTTCCCAGAACTTACCAGGAGAAACTCAGTTATAAATCCAAACATCATATTTCATACTCGGATTTTACATTTTCTCCTAATGTGTTGAAAATATTTCCTTCAGGTCTGGCTCTGTAGTCTTCACGTTAAGCTGCATCACACCTTGCTGAATTTCAATGCATTGACTAAACAACTTTCCTGCAGGATTCTGTTCCACATCCTGGTTGTGAACATGGAGAGTGGGATCAAGGCACCCTCAGC
>VYXB01003621.1:0-19825 GCA_013397135.1 Pachyramphus minor
TTCCAACCCCAATTATTCCATGACTCTGTGTGAATATTTCAGTACTAATATTTACATATTAGCTCTTCATGCAGAAGCTGATTTTTGCTGTTTTTCTTTTTCTTTTGAAATATATTTTTGTTTGTTTTAAANAAGAAGTGTCAAAATATCATCATCAGGTTTTTTGTTTGGGTTTTTCTTTTAAACTGAAGTTGTGTATTTAGGTCATTCACTATGCAAAAATGACAGGAAAAATATATTCGGTGTCCAAAACTGTAATAAATTCGTCTATCCTAATGTAGTGATAAGAATGAATTAGAAAACTTGCAAACAAAAAACAATAGAAGAATCACAGGCACCTTCGTGTTGACTATTCAATCTTTAAGTATTTGAAACATTTATAAGCTATGGGAAACTTGTTTAAGCATAAGTATAATACCAATGTATTAGAATTTTGATCCTCCAGCACTGGATTAAAACTCAAAATCACCCACAAAACTGAAAACTAATACTCATTTATTGTATCACAGTAACTGATTTTCTAGTATATATTATAGTTTTGGGATTCAGTTCTTAGAGTGGATATTTTGGGGGTGTGTTGGGAGTGGGGCTTTGTTTAACATTTCCTGTTGAACACAAAGATTTACACTAAATTCAATAGTTATATTTTTGTTTCCTTTTTTTCTTAAGACTAAGTATGATCGGGATAAAAAATTTAAAGCAAAGAATTTACAGCAAAGACTTCAGTCCTGGACTACAGAACCAGAATTTGATGCTTATTTTTAACTTGAGATGAAAGAGGGAATTAATTAAAGTTGATTTTGAAATTCTCATAAACTATATTAGCATAAATTGTCATGTTTCCACTCAGGACAAACTTTCTTTTTTCTGGTTTGTTTTTTTTGCAATTGTATAGGATCGACACATATAAATTTTGCCAAGATTATAGGACAAATCTATATATGGCTAACATAAATGGCCACAGTGAAGACAGGAGCCATATCCGTAATTTTCAAAACCTTACAAAGAACTTCTGCTGTTGTGATGATTGCAATGATCCTTCCATGGCCCTCTTTTTACTGGTAAAAATACTAAGACACGCCGGGCATTTTAAAAACACAGTACAAACATAATTTGATTGACAAGGCAAGAAGCAACGGTTTCAAACTGGAAAAGGGAAGATTTACATTCACTATAAGAAAGAAATTCATTACAATAAAAGTGGTAAGACACTGGAAGAAGTTGCCCAGAGAAACAGAGAAACTGTTTAGGCCCCATCCCTGGAAGTGTTGTCCCTTGGACAGGACTTTGGGCAATATGTTTTATTGGAAGATATCTCTGCCCACAGCAGAGCCTTTGGATTAGATGATCTTTAGAGGTCCCTCCCATCCCAAATCATTCTATGATTCTATGAAATTTGTTTTCAAGAGGAGAAAATTGGTGAATACAGAAAAAAGAAATACCAAGGAAACAGGAGGAAAATATCTTCCACTCTGAAAGTTTGTCTTTTGATTATCTTATGATCTTTCATGGTTTTCCCCATATATTTTATCCTCTGATTCAACTCCAAGCAAAACAATAGCTGACAAAAATATCTGAGGAATATCAGATAGTAGCCACTGTTAGACAAATTACAGTATTTTAATCAAAGACATAATTCAGTATGCTATTATATTCCTCCAGCTCCCAAATGTACCCATATTTCTTCCCCAACCTCCCCCTAGATCTAAGCAAAGTTATGTGGAGACTGAAAATATTAGGTCAAGATATGGACCCAGTTCTTAACACAGGAGAGAATTGTTAAATATATAAATCTACGTATTATTCACATTCAGGTGTCATATTCCTATTGCAATTCCTAAGTGTTCTGAATTGCATGATGTATAAATATTTACAAGAAAAAAAATAACTACTGCTACACTAATAAGGTAGCAAAAACATGATAAACTTCTAGAGTTTGCTTCTCGGATTCAAAACCTTACATAGTAGCCACAACAGATGTATTGAGCTTTAGGTCTAACTTTTCATGTGCTTACTAGTCTTAAAGATTTTTAGTTAAAACAAAGAAAGTTACAACAAATAAAAGATCTAAACTGGATATGTGTTGTTACATGTTCCATATAACAGTGAACTATTTCACTATGGATACATATTGTTACTATTGTTACTATAATATTACTGGGATAGTTGTTGCTGGTCCCTCTAATTGAAAGTCTGTGTTAGAAAACTAGATTCAGCTGTGAAATGTATATGCTGTTATCTGCATATAATTCCCTATGATCCAGATAGATAAAAAGGTAATAAAAATGGGAATATGGAATTGCACAAAAATAATATAGTATATTGGACTGAACACCTAAATAAAACACAGACGATACATAAATATCAACTAGATTACTTTTATGTTCAGAAACATGAAATTTATCCAGGTTGCAATGGATAAAAATATATGTGGATAAATTTTCACAGATGCTAGTAACAACCATAAATTTTACTAATATATGAGCATTTTTTAAAATAGGAAGACTTTTGAAGTTTTTATAGCTTCTTATTAATTATCTATAATGAATGCAACAAAGAACAATAAATATTTTCAATATCAACCATCTGTTTACTCTTTTCATCTAAAGCAATTAAAGAAAATAAAATACTTTAACTTTCCCCAAATAAGCAAATTTTGTACATGGAGTTATTGTTGGACCTTTAATTGAAATATTGAACTCTCCATGTTACAAAAGCTAGGTTCATAAGTAACTTTGTTAAGCATAAGCCATTTAAAATGAAAATTTCCAATTAGCATGAAAGTTGCCAGATGAATTTATTATGAAGAAAGAAAAAAGTGGTGGCAGGGAAATTACCAACATTTGTGCACAGTAATTTTCACCGAAGATCTTGATGCTTGATGTGACAGGGAGGAAGGTCCACTGAATTACGACTGACACAATTTTCCTTGTCTACCTATTAATTCATGTTGGTTTGGTCACATTAAAATTACTGGGATAAGCCTTTGAGCTTTTAGATTTTATTTATTTCAAGATCCGGTGGATATATGGCCTAAAGATTGAATCTGCAGAACTCATGCTTTAACCCTTCACAATTCCTATTTGCTGTTTAAAGGATGTGTTTGATTATACAAAAGCAGAAAACTGACATGTCTAAAAAAGAGATTAAGAAGGGTTTTCCTTCCAAAAATCATCTGCTTTGAAAATAAAACCAGACAGAGAAGAGCACATGAAGGTTTCTCTCCTATACCTCCCTCTATCCTTCTGATGGTGCCAGTTACCTTAAAGATGAAAATTCCTGAATGAAATTTAAGGAGTGCAGTGAGCAAGGAATACAGGGAAAAAAAGGAAAGAAAAAGGTACCTTATTAGAGGAGGCTTCTAAGAAATAGTTACAGAACCTAAAGATCACTGGGAAGTATGAGATGTGTGAGTGGGGATTACAACTGAAAGTGCTAGACTGGAGAAGAGAGTTTAAGGAGAAGACAGGGCAGGGAGGAAGTGAGACAAAGTCTTTTGCATTTAATTTGTCATAAGTAGAGTTTAGTGTTGGGAAAAAGGTACTGAGAAGGCTATCTGGCAGAACAAGATAAAAGTGCGTGAAATTATGAATCTTAAGGACTGAACGTCTTGTGATTCTTACTTTCCAGGCCCTACTAGTAATGGAATTTTTCCAGAAGAATGTATTTTTTTTCCCCTTGCAGTTCCTCCTGCTTTCATTTCAGTTTTTTAAAACTGGAAAATAATTTGATAAGGAAGGCCTGGCTGAAGATTTTGGAAACACCTAGACTATGGTACATAATGGGATCTCCAATTACTGATCACACACTGTGCAGCTGCATATAGGATTTTTAGGTGGAGAAGGAAAGTCCTAGAAAAAAATACCCTGAAGATTGAGGCATATCCTTGAAGGCGAATGCCATGGAGCACCCAGGGACATCGTGGGTGATGCCTGAGACTGATAACTTCAAGTAGCTGTGCAGTGCACTCCAACGTGACTTTCCATCTGTCTTTACTAGACCAGAAATGATCTCCATTATAGAAGTGGAGTCCAAGTGAGTGTGCCTTCAAGAGGGGTAAGGGACTGAAAAATTGCATGTGGTAATCAAGAAGGGTAAAATCTCTTCCATTGCTTTTTAAATAAACTTTAGTATCCAGATTCACTATGGGCTGTAATGCATCTCATCCATGACACTTTGTACAGAAGAAAAGTGGTTTAACACTGTCTAAATCAGAGCCAAATATTAAAACAAGTTGCAAAATGCATTATTTTGAAAGCAGTGTTTTTGTTTTGCAATTGCATGTTTCTTCTTTCATATTGTATTGTGTCAGTGTCTTGCCTGTGAAGTCTGTAATATGTCTTTTCGTCTTGCAAGACAGTAAATCTGGAATAAAGCAATTGCTTTCATTGGAGACAACCAGATTTAAAATTGAATAGCATTGACAATTTTGGTGTATTTAGTTTGCAGGGAGGATTGAATGGATTACTCACAGTTGAAAGAACATGATTTTTTTTTCTTTGCTGTAATAGTATCTAATCAGAAATAATTGTTATTTATATTACAGTAGGATTTTTCCTTTAAAATGTATCATTTAATTTCCTCCTTCTCATAATTTTGGAGACTAAACTGTCACAAAATATATTGTCCAAGCAGTAAGAAGCTGGGATGGGAATTTCTCTTTAATATTTGAGAGACGAAAAAAATTATTTGTAGTTATTATGGGACAAACCACGGTATTTCCTGATGAGTTTGCTGCTTTTCTATAAATATATTTCGCCATAAATGTTACTACATGTAAACAACTTAAAACTAGCCTTATCTATTAATCAAGCTGAAATTCTACCATGTAGGCAGATATCTGATTCATAATGCAGAAGACATTCATTGTCCTCCCTTACCAGATATTACAACATTTCCATTGACTAATCACAGATGCAATATCTTACACTGAATAGTCACAAACTTATTTAAATTCCAAATTTTAATTTGTCAGCAATATTCCACACTGAATTTAGACTAATTTCCTAGAGCACTGTGAAACTTAAATTAGATGACATGAACCTATTCTATTTTTTTTCCCTTCAAAACGTTGGTAGGAAATTATGTTCTTTGTATACAACCTCAAGCATGGCACATTATATATGCCAACATACACCATGAAATTCATTAATATGGAGGGGATGTGAGGATTCATCTTCTTATTATATTTGCTACCATTCCCATTGGTATAATGTTATAATTATACCAATATCTTTGTACATTCAACGGAATGAAAAATATTGTAAACATTATGTACATTTTATAACAGAAAGTTGAATGTACAGACAGATTGCACAGAAAGCTTGAATTTCAAGTGAATACTGACAGCTAAAGAATGTCTTATATTTAATTTTTCATTTATCTAATTGAAATGACATCTCAAACTTTTTACATATAGCTGATATTGCTGTAATAAAAAAGTTCTCTTGAAAATATGATTTTGTAGCCAGGGAAGGCATTTCCTTGATTTTAGTCCTTGTCACATCATTTAAAAATAAAGGTAACCTATTTCCATTTTCCCCAAAGATTGCATAAGGTTTAAATGAAGCTGTCGATGACAGAAATGTAAAATGTGAAGAATAGTCTAAAAGACCACAAAAAACTTTCACTTATGCTGTGGCTCTGTCATCAAAGGCTATTTGTTACAATTTTCATACTAGCAGATGATGCAGTGCATGTCACCATGAGTAGAAAAAGAACAAAATAGATAGGAGAGTGTATGGGACAGGAAAAAAAAGAATACAGTACGACTGCTCTAAAACAACCCCCTAAACAAGCAAACCAACAAATAAACCATTTAAATATAATAGCCTTCCCAAAAAATTACCCTGCTAGCAGTCCCCAAATTTAAACAAATAAAATCACAATAGAAAGATTGTTTCTGTCACCCTTAGGAAACTGTCATCATCACTTTATTTCTCTCAAAACACAAGATTTCCTCTCTGACCTGTCTTTGAATTTGGGAAGCTGTGATGAAAGACAGATAATACTGCTGTGCTCATCTGGGTAGATTTTGTTTTCAGGATAAACTGTCTCACCAAGTAGCATGATTCCTGGTTACACCAAAATGACACCACCTCTCATTTATTCCGTGAATGAAGTGATATTGGTCCACAGACCATTGCTCTAATTTTGTGGGATAACTTCAAGCAGCCTGCAACAAATACCTTTCATTGTATGCCCGTTAGAGACAAATACCAGATAATTCTCATGACTAAGCTATCCTCTTCCCTATAGATTCAGCAACCTGAGGCAAAATTTTCCAGGAAAACACACTGGATGACATGGAAGTTCTAAGAGAGGACAACTACCTGCTGCAGTCTTAACAGATTGATTCAAATACCAAGGCATTGTGCATGTTGCCATCTAAGAGTTTCCAAAGTCATTAGCATGAGACTGGTAGACTTAGTACCTCAATTAAAGGAGATTTGTGTACTTCTGGAGCAGTAGTTGTCCTGCTAAATGAACTCCATCTGTGGTTTCTGAATGGTGACATAACTAATATGTGTAAATTTATATAAAAAAAAATTCTGTTTGTTTATTGTTCTAATATACACACTGGAAACAGTAATTGAAGGCGTGACTGTGGCTAGTCTATCAGTAAAATTATAAAGTGTTCTCTTAGCCCAGATTTAGAAGGGACTGTGTCTTAAGGCAGTGCTTTAAACTGTGCCTATCTTGCCTGTGAATTGAACAGTTTCAAGTTACAGGAATACTTAACCTGAAACATTGCATTATTAATTTCAGGTACTTTATTATAATTGATGTTTCCATGGAGACAGGTTTTTGATATTCATTGTAAATTATACTGCTACTGTTCTGTGAACTCTGTGAAAATTATCAGTATTAATTCCGCAGATTTTATTTTCACATTCCTTGATCAGCGTGTTATGATGCTGACACTACTCAATTTGCAAGCTGGTATTAGTTACCTTCTTCCAAATTATGTTGCAAGGACTACTGCCAAGCACTCGAAGTGTGTTCTCTGTTGCTTGCTCAAATAGCTTAAGCAAAGATATTGTAGGAGTAAACACTGAGGTTGAGAATAAAAATGACCCCTCCAGAAGGTATATGTCTAAACCTACTTCTACTACAATGTTAAGTTGGTGCTTTGTTGAGGCCATGAGCTCCATGAAGTAGAAGAATGAAAAACTCATCTCTGCTAAAATGGAATTAGGCTATCAGATATCAAGGGATGAAAATAGAAATATGTATGTTTGAGATATTAAAAGAAAGGGAATATTACACTTTCCTTTCTTTTATATATTTTCATTTGGGTTTGCTATATAGAAAAAATTCTTTCTCAACTTTGAAGTCAAAGCTTCACAGGGCTCTAACTGATATTTATGTTACAGTATCAGAGCTAAACACACTGTTCAGTAAAATGAGGGGTCTTCATTCTACAAAGATATTTCTTTGCATTCCTACATACACAAAGTTCTCTGTTTTACCTTAGTTTTCAAGTGACCAATCAAATAATTTAAAGTGGCCAGCAACAGAGATATTTAAAATGATTTTTTCTAACTTGGATAGGTATCACTTAACAGGTTGCAGGCATTATTGTAATGGAAATAAATCTAGAACTGTGGTATAATTGACACTTCTAACAAAAGTCTCAGATGATAATAATCTCAACTTTTTCTTAAATTTATACAAAAGAAAAATTGTAAAATAATAATGTAACTGTCTTAGTTAATTAGTGCTTAATATGTTACCATTGCTATCAATTCAGAAAGAGCATGTAGCCATCATCAGGCCTTGCAAAGGATGTGGTGTCTATTTCCTCTGTTGCATGATTCTTGTCTAGCCAAAACATTTCCTGAAATGGCCATGGGAATACTGAATAACACTGTTATCTATCAGTACTTTCATTTTATAAGCATTAATAACCAGTAAAATCAGCTTAGAAATATGATTTGTTCAGCAGGGACACTACTAAGGAGAGTAAAACAGTACTGTGAGTGAGAGGTTTCATAAAGTGTTTTGTCATTGAACACCAATCTCATTATGACTTCTGAAATTCGGACAAAAAAGACATATTCTCCAGAAGAAAGATAAGAATTTCCATGAGGATGCATCTTAAACTGAGTAAAAGAAGATGTGTGTGGTTAGATTTCCCTTATGCTATTAAAAGAAAAAAAAAAGAAAAAAGCTCTGTTGATATTTTATTATATTTTTTTAATTAAATTGGGAAACGAAATAGTTTTTCGGAGCACAAGAAGAGCAATGCATTAGGTAGGTTTCATGGAAATTACTATGTACCATTTCTAAAAATAATTATAATAGGTGTGTTTAGTACTAACAATGAGAACCACCTTCCTTAGATAGGCTCATATGCAGTTAAATATGTTTACATTTTGATATCTAAAATGGGATTTGTTGTTATAATTATCTCCCTGTAAGAAAATCTTGCAAGAAATACTGAAAGCAAGAAACTCTAAGAAACTTCTGCTGAAATTACAGCCGAACCACACACAGAGGAAAAATTAATAACCCATCTTCACTTCCCACCTACATTCTTTTTAGTTTTCTTAGATAGACAGGTAGCTTTTTCTCATTAGAAGTTTTAAAGTTTAGAGGTCTTTTATATGTCTTCGCACGAAGAAAAGCTACTAGACATCAGACCAGTGTCCATTTATACACAGTCTCTCTGCTTATTATATTACTTTCGATAAAACTCCATAGTATTTATAGTATTTCTGGTAAGACCTTCAACTGGATAGCACAGTTCAAAGTGTGCCTGCTACTTTGGTTAAACAGATTAAGCAGAGGTTACTAAAAATAAAACTTTTGGGGAAGTTAACATCTATTTCAGATACGTACTGAATAATTGCAACCTAAATTAGTCTTGATTATCCTTCAGCTTATAAATAAAAAATTGGGCCTGTCAAAAGACTACTTGTAAAAGTTAAGGTAACACTTCCAATTACTTTATTGAGCTCTATATAGCTTTTAAGGGGAAGTAACTATTTAGATACTTACAGTGTAAATATATGTGTGTCAGCGTGTGTATACACACTCTGTGTATGTGTGTGTGTGTGTGTGTGTGTGTGTGTGTGTGTAGACAGGGTTTATTTATATCACTGATAAAATGTTGAATATGTATATGTATGTGTACTTATTTAACTGATAAAATACAGACATACACATTTGCTGTCTACCAAAAATTCTCTTATATATACAGCCTGGGGGACTAAGTAGAAGAATATTATTCATTCAATACCCACAAATGCTAGACAGCCTAGTTGATGGTTAGGGAAGAATTCACCTGCATGAAGTTAGCCACTCTTCAGAATGATTGTTTCTTTTTCTTGCTAACTAACTGGCTTTTTCGTAGTAGTTAATATAGGTCAATTACAGGAATACTTAGCAGCTAAGCTTCCTGTGACTTTAATCACACAGAAAATATAGAAAATAAGTAGTATGAAATGAGATCCGTGTTGCTCATGTTTTCACTTTTATTGATTCTTTCATTTGCCGTGAAGTTAACTAGAAGTGATATTTTCACGATATAAGAATTATCTTCACTTGAATTTTTGATTTATTTTTCTTCAACTGAAAGTCCTTAGCATAAAATGCAACCTCATTTCTGTTTAAAATGCATTTCTTAAATGTGACAAAATAGACAAATTTTGTATTTTCTTTCAAATAACTATTTAAGGGCACTTTTTTTTTTTTTTAGATTTTTTTTAAAACTTCAGAGGTTGTTGGTCATTGAAAATCTGTATTTTCCATCAGTAATTTCCAAATATGCAATACACATTGCAATTTCTTGTCTTTGTTTATAATTTCCTTCATGTGTCATATTCACTAACTCATTGTTTCTATGATCCCTTACCATTACTTTTTGCTGTGAAAAAGGACATATTCTAATCAGATCTCAAAATTAGTAGAGAACATAAAATATATGAAGGAACCACATGTGGGACATCTTGACTTCATTTATTCCAGGATGCATATATTGACATTTCAATCAAAATTCTACAATAATGAAATATTTTTTAAAATTCTAAAATTTCCCAATGAAAATAATAAAACAAATTCTCAGTGATTATACCAGTCACAACAAATCTTCTGGATTAACTTTACACTTCCTTAGCAGCAAGCAAGCTGACTATTTTGTCCTCTTGACTGAGAACTGTCTTGTGGCTATGTCCATTAAAGCATGCATTTTGAGCCACACTAATGTGCAATTGCATGAATGCAAACACGTGGAAATACTACCTCAGGAGCAATTTCAACTATTAGTCTGAGTGAGGATTAAACACAGGATATTTGAATGTGCAGTACTGCAAGCCTAATTAAACAGACAATTGCCAATAAAGCTTTAAAACTAGTCTTATTGCAGATATAAAATAATTGCATATACAATTTGGCTTTATCTTGCATCATGCTTCACACATTTATTTTTAAATAATAGCTCACTTCTTATGGTACTGATTTTCTCTGAAAAAATTACTTCAGGTTTTATTTGTTTCTGTGTATTTGGATTAATGATTTCTTCTTTTTCAGTTCTAATATGAAAGCAATTTTCTTCACATTTTAAAAAAATAATACCAGGGAAAAGTCTAGCAAATATCTTTTAATCGAAAAAACAAAAACAAACAAACAATAAAAAGCCAAACAAACAAACAAAAACAAAAAAAATTTTTGTCAGAATAGATGTTTTGTTTCTATCAGAACACATATGCACAGTCACGGGAGTAAGGGAAACTAGAAGACATTTCATATCAGATCATTTGGAAAAAATATAGGTATCATCATTGGAGCAGTGTGGGCTTTTCTGGACCACTTTTAGTTCAAAAACACTGAGTAAACTGGAGAAAGCAGTTTCAAAAGCTAATTTTTTTGTGTCAGTACCGAGACAAACCACCATAGAAAGAGGAATGCACCAACCTATATCAAACTTTCTTTTTTATCATGTCTAATAGCTAATCACCATGTGTTAACATTCATAGAGCTGAGAGACTAGACTTAGCTCTTCAGAGTTGATCGCCAATGGAAATTCTCCATCATCTACACTTACCTTTTACCACTACTAATGATTGCTTTAAATTGCTCTATTTTAATCTTTTAATTTAATTTGAGCACAGAGGTCTCAAATCCTGCAGACCTATCCCACCTGTTCTGCATAAGGCAATACAAGGGAAAACAACAACTGGGAGTTCTTCACCTCTCTTTCTCGCCCCCATGGCTCTTAGGCTCTTCAGCTGCATGCATGTCTCTTTAGCCTTTCCAGTTAGATCAGGACTGTGTCTCTTCCAGGTTGTGTAATCTGAAAAACGAAGACATTTTTTTTAGTTTTGCCTCTTGAGCTCTTGCTTAAACATGAACAAATTAATCAACCACCTGTGTAGGTAGGAAATGTTCCATTCAAAATTGTCACTGACAAATGTGTTTCAGGAAGCATGATAGTAGTTTGGGTTGTTTTTCATTTCTTGCTATTTGCAGCAGAGAAAGACGGGGTGAATTAATTTGGGACAGAATAGATGGGAGAGATGAGATGGAGCTAATTTAGAAGGTCTGTAAAACTGTTTCTCTCTTTTCCTTATACCATTTATGACAGGAAAGCAAATGCATGCTCATAATAATTCCGCTGGCATCAGTGGAGTTATTCTGTGGAATAATTTGACCTTCAAATTCTAGTTTTCCATTTCCTTGTACCTTTTTGTAGTCACAGATACATGCTCTGAATAAACACAGTAATTGTGGTATTTGGTGGTTTATATCTAGTCTTCACGTAGGTTGAATTAACTTATTAAGTGGGAAGGCTTAATGTGGTGTGACTCAACCACCTCAAATCACCACTCCCACCACTCCCCTCAAAGCTGCATCACAATTACTACTGTTTAAAATATTCTAACTCTGTTATATTTATTATATATTGGCAAGGCCTTATATGAGATTTAATAAGTGCCCTTTAAAGGCTTCTATTGTCATTTGATTAATGCAATTTTTATTGCAAATGCGGGTTTCAAATATAGGTGCAGATTTTTTGATTTACCTATGGTATAAATGTAACATTTTATTTGTGTTTTCTTTTGTAACTGCAAATTTAGTTGGAAAAGCTTCTGGAGGATACTGCTATCTTTTCAGACACTGCTAGACATCTGTTCTGTACTTGAATCCTGAGGCACTACTCCTAACATCCCCAGAGGAAGCTAGCTAGCCTTTCAGCTGAACAGCTGAGCAGCTAATAGCATCCCATTTCAACTGCCCATGCACTTACATCTAGTGTTGAGGTTTCCTGATAGACATCGCATGACCTTCAGCAGTTGCACCAGTAAGGCCAGGATCTCTCATTGTTCTCTCCCCCACCTCCATGCCAATGGGTCTGGTTATCTCTAGAGCACTTTGAATGGCACTGGACATTAATGTTTAGGCAATCTGAAGAACTGTAAGTTACTAAAAATAGATTTATGTACAAGTGAAGCATGTAGATCAAGGTTTGAAATTTCAGTAATTCTTGAGTAGCTACCACTATTTGGTAAACACATCTTCTCATTTAACCCACAAGTTCTCTAATTATGTAGAAAACCTCTGTTTATGTTTATTTAGACCATAATCTAAATAATGTGCTCTCAACTTCAACAAGGGAAAGCACCAGAATCTGCATCTGGGATGGGGCAGCCCCAGATGTTCATACAGACTGGGAAATGAGATGCTGGAAAGCAGTGCCAAGGAAAGGGGCCTGAGGGGCCCGGTGAACGGCAAGTTGCATATGAGTCAGCAGTGCTCTGGCAGCCAGGAGGGCCAACCATGTCCCAGGGGGCATCAGGCAAAGCATCGCCAGCTGGTCGAGGGAGGGAATTGTCCAACTCTGCTCTGCACTGGGGTGGCCTCACCTTGAATATTGTGTGCAGTTTTGGGCACCACAATGTAAGATACTAAACTCTTAGTGAGGAAGAGGAGGGGCAGGCACTGACAGAACCCAAGGGAATGGTCTGAAATTATGTCAGGGAAGGTTGAGGTTGGATATTACAAAAAGGTTCTTCACCCAGGAGGTCGTTGGGCACTGGAACAGGCTCCCCAGGGAAATGATCACAGCACCAAGCCTGACAGAGTTCAAGAAATATTTGGATGATATTCTCAGGTGCATGGTGTGACTCTTGGGGAAGGTCCTTTTCAGGGCCAGGAGCTGGACTCAATGACTCTGATAGGTCCTTTCCAACTCAGCATATTCTGTGATTCTGTGGTTTTATGATAGTTGCAAATATTTGGCATTTCTCTTCTATAGCACATCAAAGTGTTCTCCACTTGATCTTTTGAAGGTGATTCCAATTTCACCAGAGAACTTCTGGCATGTATTAATATGCTGAACACAATTCATTTGCCTATTTGTAGCTATTTAGTAGTTACCTAGTGCTATATAAGACATTCTGAGGTATCCTGCACTTGGATATCACCTTCCTCTCTCTAAGTTCTAAGACTTAGGTCTTAGTCTTACTTACACTCTATTGACCATATTTTGGGTGACTTACTTGTATATAAGAAACTCCAAAAAAACGTGCATTTCAAATCTACTGATCTTCTGGATTATTGTTTTTTCCTATTGGCTGAGATTACATCATTCTCCTCTAACTCACTGATGTTTTGTACATAATTGCAACTCTGTTAGGCAAGAAGCCAGATGTACAAATTACCAAAAAAAGCTGATAGCTAGAAAAAGAATGATATAGTACATTGAATCATTATCTGATCTTTACATTTGGCATTTCGCATTTCACATTTCACATACAAACTTTTCCTGATTTAAGTCTACTATGTGGTAATGTTTACCTTATATGGTAAATATGGTTGCACTAGTTGCTCATGTACAAGCTGCTCTGATATCCAGAGAAAAGGGGACCTCCATGGCATTCCCAAATGATGAAAATCCATCCAAACTCCTTAGGATGTGGCAGGTTGGCATTTCGGAGATTTGATAGTTAAGTTAAAGTTTATCATTTTGATCCACTTTTAACATTAATTTTGACAGAAGGAAATATATATCTAGACTGAAAGTCAAGTAAACAAAGAAAGAACTTCATATTTTGTTTAATAGTTTTTGATTATTAGGATTTTCCATTTATAAGTAAAGAGTTCTCAGTGTAAAATATTTTATAAATATCTTAGCTTTCAGGAAAAAAAAAAAAAACAAACCAGTTTTTCTCCATCTTCCAAAATAGTATGTTGAGGAACTAAAAGAAGCATATCAGAAAAATGAGTACTTGTCAAAAATGTTGAGTAAAGGTCGTACCTTATTTATTCACTCAGAAATAACAAGAATAAATGCATTAAGTAATCTGTAGCAATAGATCATTACATTTCTTGCATTATATGAAAGTTATTTTATTGAGTATTCCTACTTCTACAAAAAGGTTTTGTATCTTCTCTAAACATTAGAGTTGGATACTTTGAAATTCTGGAGACAAATGATTTCGTATCAGTTAGTGATTCTGCCTTTCAGTACACTGACGTTCAAAACTATTTTACATGTCTTGGAAAGAATATAAAGATTTTCTAAAAAAAATATGAAAATGTATGCTATGTATGTAATTTGCAATTCCTGGCCTTTGTAAAATGAAAAAAAAATGCAGCTGAATAAATATCTATCACTTGAACAAAAGAATTTTGTTGTACACCTCTATTTATAAGCAATGAATTCACTGCATTCACGGAGCTACACAATATTATATCCTTGTGCTATTATATGGCAGCTGATGAGCAGGAAGGAATGATTTTTGCGAAATATTATTTTTATCAGAAACTGCCAGAAACTGCATTTTTTATACCTTGAAAATATATTTATAACATGAGGCATTCTGCAAAATTTAAATCCTTCCTAATTCAATATCAAAATGTAATGAAATCTCTTAATTATTCCGTTTAAATTGTATAATAATTGCAACTTAAAAAATATGTAGCGCACTCAAGGTCATTATGAAAAAACAATCTCAAACTCTTTATAAAAATGTTTGCTGAACATTTAGTCTTGCATCAAGTGTTCAGATATTCACAACTTATCCAGAGATCTGTGTGTATTTCAGTCCTAATTGCAGCTGCATGAGCTGTGCTTGGGTATTGGGGCACTACCAGCCCAGAATCTATGTCCAGTACAGACAGCAAATTAAGTCCAGCCAGATCCTGTTGAGCTAGCAGATTTTATGGAGTTTGTTGTATAACTATTTCCTTTAAGATCACTGTCCAGAGACAAATTGACCCTTATATTTTTCTGTGCTATAGCAGAATTTTAAAAGCATTAAATAGGAGAAAAATAAAAAAAGCATTTATTTTTACTAGGCATGCGTTGATATTTAAGACATTTTCATTCTTAAGAACCTATAAAATGCCAGGGTGCTGGAGATGACTATAATACTTTGAAGAGGAAAGCAGATTCACATTATTCTACATTGCTTCATTTGGAACTGTATGGATTCAGAGTATGAAAACCACTATTTTCTACGTACTTGTCTCTTCCATTGCAGTACCAATTTAAACACCACTCCTTTGTTCAGTGTGATTAACAGGCAAAATCCTGTGCTTACATTACATGTTTTTATAGGGTTGAGGAGGAGACAACTGACACAATGAGGACAGTATTACGTGACAAATTTTAGCTGCTAAAAAGAGTGATAGCTGACAAGGCCTGCTGGTAAAGGATCCAATAGGTCAAAGAAAAAAACCAGAAGCCAAAGGAGGGAGAACATGCTGTAAAGGGAACAGTTGATAAAAGACAGCTTCTGGCCTTTTGGGAAGACTAAAGGGGAATAGAGGAAGATAAAGGCATTCACTGTTTCTGCTTCTGAAAGCAACAGAAAGAGGAAAGTGAGACTGTCAGTACAGCATTTTCAGTAAATAAATAAATAAATACAACCATGCTGGCAGCAGTCAGGCTGTTTGATATGTTAAGACATTTTAGAGGAGACTGCCACTGAGATTTCCAACTTGCTCTTCTGCCTTACAGGGCTGAGATAACATTTGTTAAAATATTCAAACTTTGGCAGGCGTTTACAAACTAAAAGGAGCTTGTGAAACTTTAGAATATTACCTGTCACTGCTTGAATACTCTTCTTCCTGTAGATTTTTAAACTTCTTTATGTTGATTTCATGTCTGCAACTCAAGATTAATTCATATGACACATCAAGGGAACAATTTGGGTGATGCCATGTAGTCACATAACACCATTTAAATGACTAAAATGCACTCAACATACCCATGGGGCTGGCATATATTACACGGGACCTGAAGGAAATCTGTGGGTGGCAGGTATCAGCCACACGTTAATATATAGTATCTAAAATGTCACCTTGTTCAGGCACTGGAATTGCACACCTTCTTTCATTTTTAGTAAGAACCATGTAGGTAACAGGTGTTCACCTCAGTTACTCCCCAAAAATCTCACTCAAGATTAGATCTTCTATCCATGCAAATAACAACTATGCAAGGATAGCTCTGTGTTTGTGTTTTGCGTGCATAGGCAGGACCAGAAGATAAGCATGCTGTAATATAGTACTAAGATTATAAGTTATCTCCAAGCAGGGTGTTTGTTTTCTGTCTGCAAGGATCTCATAGGAAAAAAATGTCTCCTTAGAAAGCTGTTTGGACTTCAACTGTCAAGCCTCTAAGGCAACCTTTCAGTCATGTACCTCTGGTGGCATGATTTATCTCATTGCACTGTAATTTAGAGGTGATATTGCTGAAGTTATTAAGGTCACACACATCCAAGCCACCAGGAGAAGAAAAAATAAAGAGGCCTAATGAATTGTGTTAAAGCAGCATTTCTGCTGCAATTGCTGTTCCTATGTTTTCCAAGTTACATATTTCTCAACAAACAGCACATACTTCAAAATTTCAGCAAGACTGCATGCATTCTCATGTACTCCCTTTCGTAGATGACGTAAAGAATTTATTACTAACAAACTGTTTTCTATGCTCAGAACGGTATTGAGCAGGTTATTTATAATAAGGAAAAAATCACCTCAAAATAACTGACTCGTTATTTCTGATGACAAATATTCTTCCTGAAACAAAGTAATAGCATATCAACAAAACGAATAACACTGGTTTTTTGATCCAAGCATTTTGTGTCATCTAGATAACGTTGTCATTCAATCTTGATAATCAGATGCAGTCTATTCTGCCCCAGCTACTAATGTCATCAATTTGATATCTCCTTTTTAAAACACTAGTTTTCTCAAGAGAATTATAGTAATGCCTTTGAAGACTGAATTTGACTGAAGAGTTTAGAGCAACAAAAAGAGCACAAAGAAAATCATAGCAGTTTGCCAAGATGTTTTCCAGCTGTCTGTATTGGGTCTGGCTGAGCTGGAGTTCATTTCCCCACAGTAGCCCTCACACTGCTGTACCTTGCAGTGGTAGTTAGAAGGGTGTTGATAACACACCAGTGTTTTGGCTACTGAGCACAGCATCAACACTGTAACATTCCTTCCTCAGTTGAGTGCAAGATCCTGGGAGGGGACCCAAGCAGGCCAGCTGACCCAAACTGACCAAGGGGATATTCCAGACCATATGATGTCAGCTCAGATACTAAAGCTAAGGCAAGCAGCAGGAAGGGGGGCATTCATTGTCTCCAATGGCTGCCTGCTGAGGAACGATTACGTGTGCTGAAGCCCTGCTTCTTGGGAGTGGCCGGACATCGCTGCTGATGGGAAGTAGAGAATAAACTGTGTTATCTTTCACTTCACTTTTGTGCACACTAGATTTTGCTTTGCTTCTGCCTTATCTCATCCCACAAGTTTTTTTCCATCTTACTCTCTCCCCTGTCCTCCTGGGAAGGGGAATGATAGAGCAGCTGGGTGGGCACCTGGCATTCAGCCAAGGTCAACTCACCACGCTATCCTTGATGAGTTAATGATATTAATGTCTTTCTGGAGATGCGTTATTTGCTCTAACCTAAACCAGGAAAAATCTCAAAATTTTCACCTGGTCCCCCTTTGGTAAATCATATGAAAAAATCTGGAACAGCAGGAATTCAGTCTGAAAAGGTAAAGGAAACAATTCTTCACTAGACTGTTATCCTATTTTTTGCCATAAAGTGGCTTTTGCTTAACTGTTTGTGTGTCCGATTCACAAAGAAATTTGTGCACAGAATTGATTGGATAAACCTGGATCATTTGCTTTGGATTCCTGTAAAATACAGAGAAAGATTTTGATATGTGTTATTGTGATACACAAAATCTATCTTGATGAGTTTGAAACCAAAATAAATGACAAAAGAATATTTTAAACACCTGTTCTCAAATTCACATAAACCAATACTCAGGGAAACTCTGCAACTGAGTTGCATCTATGCTAAAAAATTAATATAGCACCAAGACAAAGTAGCATAGAACAGCCTGTGCTGACAATATTAAACTCTCTGAATTTCCAAACCAACAACTAATCCTGCAGTTTCTCCATGGTCCATGCCTAGTTTTGAATTATGCCTATGATCAAAATCCATGTAAAAGGCCTTTATAAGAGCACAGAAGGATAAATTATCAAATTTCAGCCTGAGAAGATTCCCTGCCACTATTTTATTCATGAGTACAGAAATATATTAGTTACTAAAATACTAAGTTTCAGTGCATTTTATTTCAGTACCAGATAATTGTGACCACAGTCTGAACGCTTATAACTGTGAAGACCAATTTGAAATTAGATGACATGACTTTTTCAGTCCATTGGAATGATTGATCTTACCTTACCTAAAATTCAGAATGCATGAGCATAGATACCAGGCGTAGTGATCCTGTTGACAAGTCAAGTCTGTATTGAGCAGTTAATGATCCACATAGCAGTTAAACTGAGTAAGTCCAGGTCTGTGCTGTACTCTGCTGTGCTGTGCTGTGCCAACCATTGTACTACTAGCAAGGCTGTGCCGTTGTCTGAAAGTCCAGCAAGAAGTTCTCATGTAACCTTCTTTCTATATAACAGCAGGAATAATACATAGAGTTGTTTTATCTTGAGAAAATCTTTTAAAAGCTCAAAATACCAAAAAGGGAGGATCTTCTCTCCAGGGGTGGGATCTGTTCAGCTTGCAATGAGTGAATCCATCTGGGGTCTGTCTGAGGGTGCATGAATGTAGGGTTGCCAGCATCTGAAGGGACATAAGATTTACTCACTCTCTGTAAGATTTACCCACTCTTTTTAGTCTGCCTTATTTAAGTGTCTATTTATTACATCATTTAATTATGGGTCTTTCCTAATCTCCTTCTGAGATCCAGGAAGAGGGTTACGCTATCTCTTTCTCACACTTCAGCTCTACCCTAATGTAGAAAAACCTTGACCAGTAAAGATCAGTTCCCTCAGCTGTGGTGCACACAGCAATGCCCCGGTGGACATGGCACTCAGGATGTTCCATGAGAGGCTACCTAGTTCTTCATAGGAAAGGACTACAAACATACAAAGCTTTCAGGAGTGGACTGAGGAAATACATGAGAGCATTTGACATTTAGTTTTGTTTTCCAGTACATTAAATAGAAAATAAAAAAAAAAAGAAGTAAGAAAAGAATTCCAAGTCTGTATGTTATTTGTTCTATTTTTCTCTCCAGTAATACATACTAAGGGGCTGGAAATATCCTCCAAAATATCCCACTGGATAGGGAGGGAACCATCTGCTGCAGATTCTGGGTCTCACATAGGAGTGGGAGCAGAAACAGAGTTTTTACTGTCTTTTCCTTTTCACCTTTGTAATTATTGCATTATGCTTCCTCCTGGAGACAAATCAAATTCCCAGCCAAATATAAATGACTAGTGTCAGGCCTCTAAACACATACACAAATACTTGTTCTGAACCTTTGAAAATCATAGAATCATAGA
>VYXB01003622.1:2958-49424 GCA_013397135.1 Pachyramphus minor
TTTTTGCCTCATAACTCACCTTCCTTAGCAAACCACTTCTGTCTCATTAAACTGAGACAACTAGCAACAGCAGAAACTTATTTTTATTTTTTAACACAAGTTACTTTCACCTTCCATTAGGCTCTTCCATACAAGATGGAATGCTAAAGTTCTTTTTTTTTTTTTTTTAAAAAGAAAAATTGGACATACAAAATATTTTTCCTGCTTAGTTAGAAGCCTTGTAAAAATTCTTGTAGCTGGGTAACTATTTCTGTATCCACAGTTTCCATAAGGGCCTGAAAACCTTGTTCTCCCACTAATTCCTGCTGTGCCTTTAGCTTCTCATAGATGAAATGCTGCAATGACACAGTGTGTACAGGGTCCTTCAGTGCAAGCTGTGGAAAACATGTAAGAGAAAAATACATAATAATGCATTAGAAATGTTCTGTGACTTAACTAATTTCTGTTACAACTTCAGCTCAGGGAAAGAAATCTTTTTTTTTTCTTTGTACTTCAGAAAACAAAAACTTCTGAAAATTATCAAATTAATTACTATAAAGGCAAAGATCAGTTTAAAACTATTTGAAGCAGTGTCTTATACTTTGCTCTAAGATTTCATGCTTCTGTAAGATAAAACAATGCAAACCTGCTTTATAAGTTACTGAATGAGTTTTCTGTAACTCCTAAAAATCACATCAGATATTACCACAACAAGCACTTCCGTGATGGCATGAACTATGGTCAATTTTATTTCATTAGTAAGAAAACAAAACACAGAAGAAGTTGAACTAGTTTAGACCAGTTTAACAACAGTTAAATAGGAATAGAACATATTAAACCTTAAGGTTACTTTCTTAACATTACACCTAAACCAGGAAAACACTGAGTGAATCAGCCACATAAATATAAAACAGATTAAAACTTCCAAAACCACTGTAATTACTACAAAAGAGAAGTTAAGTCTTATTTCTTACAGACAACTCCAGTAAAAAAGCAGGCTGGTATTTGGCATCTTCCATCACTGTTTACAAGTTCTTCTTTCTTATTATGGTCACCACACCTTTGATATTTTAAATCTCTTAAACATTCCCTCAGTATTGCTAATATCGGCTTTTTAGACTTTGATCCTTCACCATTTTGAACTGTATAGCTATTTTACATTTCAAAGGTAAGATATGATCATTTTATTACCTTATTAACATTACAGTCTTTTGAAAAGGGAAGTAATTGTAGTAATAGTTTAGTATTCTGTAGTATTTTTTTTCAGTAAATGTAATTTGAATATCTAGAATAAAAGACTTTTCCATTGAAATTTCTAAATCTACTCTAATCAAGATTTGCCAGGGTTAGTGACATCCTTTTTGTAATAGCACTAGCACAGTCTACAGGGAAAAAAAGAGACTGTCTGACCAAGCAAAGAATGTCTGTTTCTGAACAATTTGCATTTGTTCACCAACAACTGCAATTTGGGACACATAATGCATTTATAATTAGTTAGTTTCGGTAAGTTCATAGTTCTGAATACTCACGTATAAAATTACTCCAGGAAATTTTGCACAGAAAAACAGGTATTGTCATTTAGTTGCCATTTAGTTGCTGCTGTGTTAGGCTTACAAGGATGAGAACATTTGTATATGGCAAAGTTACCTTAGGAAGTGATGCCAAAAAGCCTTTCTTTTACAACATTTTAACCTACAAACCAATTAATCTATGCATTTAGTTAACCGTATGACTTGTGTAATCCTACCATAAATTCTTGTTTAACTTAAAGTACTCAGAACTAGAATAGGAAGCCAGAACAAATTGCCTTAAAATATCAACTTTGAGTTTTCTTTCTCTTCTACCAAGAAAAATTGATTTAATCAGCAATTTCAGATGACAAAGTTTATTCTCCACATATCTTTAAAAAAAAAAAATGAAAAGAAAAAAACTCCAGACTTAGGTCAACGTAAGTCAACTTCTGCCTTCTCATATGTCAATGTTCACTAATGAGCCTCAACTTAAGCCCAAATTTTTTTCCAGTTTTGAAAAGCTACTAGAATGCAACTATGTGTGTAATGCTCTTCTAGCACCCCAGTGGTGATCTTCAAAGTCTGACCAAAAGTGCTGTATTGTTTTGAAAACAAAGGGCGTGAATTCTTGTTTATTTGCAAAATTTGCTGGAATGTCAAGGCTGAGCTTTCTCTAGCATCTCTTACAATAATATTATAGAGATGCTCTCTAGTGTCTCTCAGATGTCCCAACTCCCCAGGATGTGCCTCATGGCTGGTGATGATGGGTTTCCAAACAATCCTCTGAATCATGTCAGCAATAATATGGAAAAGTAATTAATCTTGAAAAAACAATCTAAGTGAAGAAGATGACTAAACTTAATATATTACATAATTTAAAATTATTATCTTTTATTCCTAATGGAGCTGCCAGACTAGCACAGTTTGGAGTTCAGGAATATGCTACTGTATGCACTTCAATTTTTTACCTAATTACTGATAAATATTATAATTCCACATTTTCTTTTCCATAAAACTTCAGAGAACTGAGTCAATTTCAACCTTGTATGCAGGCTTCCCATGAAAAGGAACATGACCAAAACACTTCTGCTGCATATTTACCAACATCTGTTTTATCAGGACAAGTGAGAAACTGCACATAAATGTGGTCTCCCTGATACCAAAATCTGGCCATGCAAGCCCAATGCAAAAAGCCTGCTTGGTTTTTTGCAACAAACATAAATCCATCCCCCACCATTTAAAGCAGCAGCACTCTAAGCCAGTAGGAACTTCTGTAGTATGATTAATATTTGCTGCTAGAAGCATCACCTAGTATCTGTAAGCCAAATGGGACTTAAGAGTCTTCAGACTTAATTAAGGAGTTAGTACATTAATTTGTTTTCATTCAGATAGTCACATCAAAAGTATACCAAGTATACCAGAGTTTCCTGCAAAACCAATAAATTTGATTTTCTTTCATTCTATTTTTCTTGAACTTGTATTCAGAGCTAACAAAATAAATGAAACAGTTGGATATAATGAATTTATCAACAATATTAGACAGCCAACTGCAGTTTTCACTGAATAAGCAAACAAAAGCATAAGTTCGGAAGAACAGTAAGCACAGTTGGTCAGGGTCTGTATATATCAACATCAGTATGTATGCTGAGATCCCAGCTCTCCAAGCTCTGCTTGCCAGCATCAATGGCATTCTGCAGAATTAACAGTTGTTTGAACCAGTATTTGTTAAGTCAATATTGTTCCTCAACATCTTTAGACAACACTACAGTCAAAAGTCACACCATTTCCAATAACCAGTTATACACTAATTTGTACTAAAACAGTTATCTAATTACCACAGGTGATAACACAAGTAAATGGAATGGCATTAACATGCAAGAATAGGCAATAAAAGTCTAATAAAACTCAAAAAACCTGTGATGGTGATATATGAATTAAACTATTGAAAATATTTCCAGAACTTGAGAGATTCTCTTCAGCCTAAGTACTTTAATATTAAAGAGGCAACCACAGTGCTGGGCATAAAATCATACATATTTGCGATCACGGTTACTATCTTGTAACTGTGATGGTCTAGGAAAGACTAGAAAATAATTTAAGAAGGGAATGTATTCTTTATTATCAAAGTTTTCAGGAGATATCACTGAGACTCACATTAAGTCTGTTGGTAATTTGTAGATTAAATGTCTAAAGAGAAATTATACTCCAAACAACAAAGTATTACTTTTAGTAAACCATGTTATCACGTAAAACTTGACCATTTAACTTATTACAACAATTCATTTATTTTCCTAAAGATATAAAAGCACAATTCATCTAGTTTCTTCCCATGTGAAGGTAAAGCAAAAAAAAAACCTCACAAGGCTTCTATGGTTACATATAAGCATCATCTGACACATGTACCTGCACAGATTCTTCTAGTTTAAATAAGATAGATCTTTATGGGAGGATATTTTATTTTTCCTGTCCATAGTTTCAAATAAGGTGTTGAAAAAGTTCAACTCCCTTATTTTAACAATGATATTGGAGTTCTCAAAAACATACATTAAGGGCACGTAAAAATAAGTCACCCTAGGCCTATATATCATGCGTGATGCAAGGACATGAATCATTCTCTACCTGTTTACATGTTCCTCAATATACTTGCAATGAGACAAAAATATAGAAGTATTTGGAAATGTTAATCACATAAAATTATTATAAACTTATGAAGTACTGTTCTAGCAAAAACTCCCTAGTAATTATGAACTATGTGTAATAATAAAGAAAGGTATCAAGAGCAGGACACAGAGATAGATGAAAGTATCTAGATCATGTGCAAACATCAGGAAGTGATATTTAGTAAGAATCATGCAGGTTGATCTTTTTTCCTCATATTAATAGCCTTAAAAGTTGAAAAGCATTATTATTTTGAAAGAGAGAATCCCATTCATCTTTAATGATTCCTGTTTTATGATATTTAATCTCTAAGACCAGATACAAGTGCTAATATTTTGTTTTTAATCCAGTTTTTCCAAATCAAATGCTACCTGTGCTTTCAAAACCGTGATTATTATTTGACACTTCTGCTACTAGTGACCTACCTAAATGACCTGTATAAGTTTTGAAATAAATAGCCAAGTGTCAAGTCTCAATTTTGGCACCATCTGCAAAGCCATATACTGAGCTACAGTTGGGATTCAGAAAGAATTGATTACAGACATTCATAACAACTACAGTTTGCTTGCCTTTGTGTAATTTTTTTAAAGGAATATATTATATTGCTTTTATAAATATATTCCTTATATATTAGTATTTAAAAAGAAAAGCTTACGATGAAACCATGACTTTTTAGTAGGAGTTCTTTACACTAGATAAAGGTTCTACGCAAGCACATAAATTGTATTAAATATGAGAAATTTCCCCTGCCATGACATTTCAATAAGGTTTAATTCTCTTTTTTTTCAATAAATTCTTTTTATATTGTCTGAGTATTGTAATGACCAGATTTTGTGAACAGACAATGTTTATTTTGACAACAGCCTCCAAGATGCAAAGGAAAGCAGAAGCATAAGCGTTGTGGCTGCAAGGTTTGTCATCAAAGCATTTTCCTCTTCTGATTCAAGAGATGAATTTTTCAAGAACAGATGAAATTTCAAAGAACATAGATGAACCGAATCCAAAAATAATCTAGTGAAGCACATAATCAAGTCTATAACTGAATTAAAAAAAACTAAAACTCACAATTTTTTTCCTTTTGTCTTGCTCTGTGGGAGGTTCCTCATCATCTGTAGCTTTGGGCTCTTCAAAATGAGACATTAACATGCAGCTAAGAAGGGAATAAGAACAGTTTTAACATGCATTACCATTAAAAATTATTTTAAAGCTCTTCTAAAAACACAAAATAGATATGAGTTTGCTGAAAGACGATCTGTTAACAAGTAATTTTTTTCTGAGAACAGTGAATCTGAAGAAGCCTGAATGCATGTTCTCTGTCACCTCAATCCATGCAACAATCTCAGCTATTTTCCACATTTTAGCTTAAGATGTGGTTTTAAAATGCATTTCTGTATATCGAAAACAGGCTACATGGTTTTGAAAAAGAATTTAATACAGAAAAACCTACTGTTCCTGACTAGAATTTTCCATTCTTTTCAAGAAAGTGCTATACAAACACTCTTTCCTATCAATGTGAAAGTCAAAGCGGTACATATACAAAGCTAGCAAAGATTTCTCATAGGATTCATGTTTTTCTGTGAGGTCTCTAACATGAAGATCTGAAAACTAGTAAGGGCACTGCTAATGGTTTTACACGAAAATCTAAAAGCAGCAAACAAGTAGCAAGCATGGGTAGAGCCCTTCTCAAATCTTTGTTCACGAAGCCAAGGTATGATGAAAATCTAGAAGACACTGAACAATAATGTTTTAGGTGAACAGAAATGAGCTAGCTTCTGCAGACATTTACTTAGAGAGCTGTTTCTAGGTAGGTAAAGCAAAGGTTTTAAACTTATTTTTTTGTTTTGCTTCATCCTCAACTGGCAATATATACAAGTAACAGCCTTATTTTAACTATTACTTTTGTAGTAAGTGTAAAACCAGAAAATATGGAGAAAAAATAATTTAAATGTCAGAGGTTTTTCTGTCTCTTAAAGCAGTTTGAATGCACTTTATAAACACATTGATGAAAGCTATCCTTTAACAAGCATATCTTCCATTATCTTCACATGCTCCACACTGAAAGAATTCACAAACATTCCACCACTTTACCGAACTTTTTCCCAGAAAAACTGCCTTAAAAACCACTCAAGAGACAACTTGCCATTGTGTATTAGGTATGTTTTAATACATGAAGAACACATAATTCACACACTACAAAGCACCAAGACAGATGCACATTATTGCTCATTTTCAATCCTGCCCTACTTTGTATTTGTAATTGTTACATTCCACTATCAGGTAAAATGCCCCTCTAGCTAAGACGAATAATGTATTTTAAAGTTACTAAAAAGAGAAAAAGTTGTTATTTTATATGATTTTTATATGATTTTATATGAAAATATTCAGACTTATTTTTTTATATATTTAGTTTTCTATTAATATATGTTTAAAGCTGTATGAAACACTTGCTAAACAGCATGGCAAGCAGGGTCAGATGCTAACATAGAAACCATTTCTAATAAAGGGATTAGTTATTTTAAAATAATATTTAAAAATAATACAGCAAATTGCATTTCTCCTCTGCTTACATATGGTTTCTTTCAACTCAGTTTATCAATTCAAAACACAAGGAGAAGGAGAATAAAAGATGATGATAAAATCGGGGAAAATGTGAGTGTTGGTGAGACAAGACTAGAGCAAGGGAATGCTCCTCTTCCCAGATAATCCAAAGTCTGTAAAGCTTTCTTGTAATTATCACTACCATAAAAAACCTAAGTGCTAGGAAAACTCTGTATTGTAAGCCAGGGCACTGTGCAAACTTTCTCCTAACCCAAATAAAATTCAATCTCTTCCAAAATCTCATTGCTCTAACTATAACAGTTTCTTCAGAATTTCTGATTAGACATATTCATGGCCAGCTTAAGACATTTAAGTCACCACTGTCACTTAATCTGTACAATTTCCCTGTGGAAAATTTTCCTCTTCATCCTCTAGTGGCTGCAGTTTTGTATTGCTTCAGCCTTGATTTTCCCTACGCTAAACATGCACATTGTTTTATTTTCTGCACTACAGTAACTGGCTAATATGATTATCAGTGGAGTGCACATTTTTTTCTGAAGCAGTTCTGGCTTAAATCATGCTTCTTTAACCTGGAGAGCCACAACAGTGCACACAATTTCAGATGCTTGCTCTCACTTGACTTTCAGATGATGTCAAAATACATTACCAAAGTGTCAGAATCTTTCAAACAGCTCATTTAGTACCTGTCCATATAAGTATGTCCTTGGTTCAGTGCAGCTATATTTCATAAAGTAAAAACAAAGTCCAGACTTCAGAAAAGTAGTGACAAGTTCTACAAGCCTTCAGGCTTAAAATACAAAATTAATTAGGACAGAGTTTTATTTATTTCTCTATGAGAACTCTTTTCAACAAGTGCTGGCAAAGCAACATGTTTAGAAATACAAGGGACTCTGTAATATTGTCTCCAACAGTAAACAAAACACACTGCCAGACATGGTGCACATTCCCAGACTTTGGATTTACATCTTCTTTACTGAGAGTTCAGTGGGAAGTACTTTTGCAAGCAATCCTTCAGCACGGTTTAGCCTTAGCATGAGTGTGGACCAGTCTCATGGCACACTTGTGCATATACCACCTGTGTTAAGCAGAGAAAAACTTAATAGATTGCATGTGGCTGCTCTGTGCCACCTGGTTTCAGTGCAAACAAACACCCCCTTAATCAATCAATTAATTAGTTCAGATACAGTCTGTTCCTTGACCAAGTAATTATCTGAAACTTAAAAAATGTTCTGTTTCTTAGCATCAGAGCATCCAACAGATACTCTTTATTAGCATATAGTATCTGTAAGAACATCCTGAAGAGCATCTTTTTTTAATGTCTTACAACTCTCTATCAATCTAAAACTCTGTAATCATTACAGAGAAAAAACAACATTAAGATCTCAGTCCAAAAAATATCTTACTATTCACTGACTTTTTTTATTTTTCCAGCTTTGATTGGCTACCATAGGTTATCTGGGAGTCATTAGGAGATGAATGAGTGTGGTGCTGCGTTGAAGTGCACTCTGGGCAGCCCCAAAGCCCACCTTCCTGCCACAAGCAAACCCTTGCTCCAAGGTCTGGATACTATCTTTTGAGAGATGTCCTGTAGCAGCCATGTGTTAACTGGAACAACTGAAGGGAGAGAACTGTCCTTATGGAATAGGTTTACAAGTTCTCTAAACTGTGAAGTATTGCATACTAGGTACACTCATATGAGGCTGATGTTACACTCAAACTCTGAGCTATCACCCTATCAATACACAAATTAGTGGTATTGCAATTTTAGATATAACAGTCAATTAAGCAAAAAGCAAATCTAAGCATAGGAACATTTTAAGACATCATTTATTAGATAACTTAATGAACAATATGATATTATACTGTCATTCGAAGCCCTCCTTCCCCCACCGCAGTTATTTTCTCTCAAGACCAAAAATTTCCTGTCTGACTAAAACATTCACTCTTGAGAAAACAGAACTATTACAAGTATGTCTTAACTGCCTATAGATTTTTCAAATCAAAACACTTCAAACAAAACAGTACTGCCACTGTTAAACCTAACAAAACTAGATTTTCCACTTACTCTTTGTATGTTCCTGTTTCAGAATCTTCAGTCATAACATCATGTAGTCCTTCCACTGAAATGTTGATGATACCACAAAATTTATCTTGAATAACACTGTAAAAGACCAAAATTTATGTTGGATAACATTAGAAAAGAACAGGAAAATTACTTAGCTAAAGGAACTACACATGAAATTTGCTCAATAACTGTAGAGCACCATATAGCAAGAGATATTTTCCTTGCTTACTGCTTAGCTGAGCATGCTATCACGCAATTAATTCAGTACTTTTTTAATTACAAAATGGCTTCAAAATATGTAAGAAACATTATTCTTAAATATAATAAAATCCCATGTGCCACTGTCGAAAATTTTGAGATAATTTTAAATTAATAAAAGAAAATACACACTAGCATAGGAGTCAAGAACGGAGTGAGAAGGGCATGCCCCTGCTAGCAGGAAGGTCAGAGTACTGGCTTCTAATCCCAACATCACTTCTGGAATCACTATTCAGTGCATAAACCTACACACAAACCCTTGAGCAGTGGCAACTTGTAAAAATGGCACATTGCTTACTTACGTGTGTTTCTTCACCCTCCTAGGCAGCTGATTCCCCAGAAAGGGTGGAAAATCCCTGCACCCAGTTCTGTGCAAATGTCACTTTCCTGACTATAGAGAAAGGTGGGGCAGGACCTGCCTAAACATGGGCACCTCCTGCCATTTGAAACACTAGGCTATTGAAGACAAATGCAAAGGGCTGGTAAGTATTACTCAGGACTTGAGCACCTTTACCCAGCATGACCCGAAGGCCAGATTAGATACCCCCATAATGCCCAAAATTACACTAAACATGTTTACACTTGCCCCTGCCTTGAGAATTGATGGTCTGTAGGGTAGGGACATCGAAATATGATCTTCCCAGTATGGATAAAGTAGGTGCCACCAACTCCTAGTCAATGGAAAGCAGCCAACTTCTGCTTCTGCTCAATTTTCTGCTACTGTGGATCTAATGTCAGAGATGTGGGATTGTGGGACCTTGGTACTTGGACTTCTACTCTGTGACTTACAGAAGGGTGGAGACACACCGCAAGTGAAAAGATATTTATCTTGGGAAGACTGAAAAACTTACATACAGCAAAAAAAAAGAAAGAGCCTAACTGGTTATGGTAAACTATAACTTTCTTCCTGGGACTGCCATTGACTGAAGCATTTTACTGCTTCCTGTTTGTAATTTCAGGCTTAATTATCCCCAAAAGATGCTGCTGCCACCACCCAATCTGTCTGCAGAAGCAGACACATTCCGTTTATTTACAAGCACTGAATACTAAGTTCATGTATTGTAGTATGATTGTAGCTGATCACATATGAATCTACTTCTTAATACTTTTTTATTTCCTTTTCTTACATAGGATGAAAACTGAAGACACGGATAAACTGTAACCCCTTGTACATTAGTTACTGCATTTGAAAAACTTCTTATCAGACATGTAACAAAATTTTACATATATGACTGAGTTTATACAGAAATAGATGTTTTGAAAAAATGTTTATCAAGTTAGAATACTAAGCACAAAAAATATTTATTTCATATTTGTCTTAATAAAATTATGATTCAACTCACGATCATTTTGTTTCCAATTAATTACTTTCGTTCTCTTTTTATTCATTCCACTGCCAAACGCCAGGATCTGAACTGTATTTTGTATAATCACACTTGAAACTCCTGAATTGCACAGAGTGAAAACTGACACAATTTTCATTATTTGTCAGCTATGTATTTTAAAAAGATACTTTCTCCCTTGCCAAAAAGCTTCCTCATCACAGTCAGAACAGCAAAGCACTACACATTGTGAGAATTCTCTGTGAGGTTCTGCATACAGCAAGCAAACACTCTACCCATCTCACAGCACAGCTGAAAAAGTGAATGCTGCCTACTCAGCAGCCTGCATAACGAGCCCTCAGAGACAGAGCAGGTTTCCTCACCTACACACCTCCCATTAAAACTCTTCTGCCTCATGCTTTTGTTTGAAATGCATTTCTAGGAAAATGCCATTAATATGATTAACATTTTCCAACATGAAAACGGTAACAGCTGTCCTCAGATTTATGACAATAGAGGACAAAGGGCATTCAATTGAGAACAACTGTGAACACTGCATCCTGGAGAAGTAAACTATGCCCTGCTCACACACGCTATTTAATTAATAATACAGGTTGCTGTACACTACCTGTATTATTTCTTCCTTCCAAGCTTCATGAATCATAGAATGTTTGGGTTGGAAAGGACTTAAAATATTATCTAGTTACAACTCCCCTGCCACTAGACCAAGTTGCACAAAGCCCCATCTGACCTGGCCTTGAACAATTCCAGGGATGGGGCATCCACAACTGCTCTGAGCAACCTGTGCCAGCGTCTCACTACCCTCACAGTAAAGAATTTCTTCTTAACATCTAATCTAAACCTACTCTCAGTTTGAAACCAATCTCCTTTGTTTTATTACTACAGTTTCTAATGAAGAGTCCCTCTCTGGTTTCCCTGTAGGCCTCCTTCAGATACTCAAAGGTTGCTATGAGGTCTCCATGCAACCTTCTCTTCTCCAGGCTGAACAACCCCAATTTTCTCATCCTGTCTTCATAAGGGAAGTGCTCCAATTTTCTTAATCAACCTCATGGCCCTGCTCTGGACCTGCTCCAGGTCCTTCTTATGTTTAGGGCCCTAAAGCTGGACCCCCACCTAGGGGACCTCATGAGATCAAAGTAGAGGGAGAATCACCTCCCTTGACCTGCTGGCCATGCAGCTTTTGATGCAGGCCATGATTTTGTTGGATTTTTGTGTGGCAAGCACACACTTTTGTTCATGTTGAGTTTTTCATCAACCTTTATCCCCAAGTCCTTCTCTGTAGGGCTGCTCTCAATCCTTCTACCAACCTGATGAAGAATCCCTAGCTGCCAAGAAAATTTTATACTGGGAGGAGAAAAAAAAAAGGTTTTCAACACAGTAAAGGCACAGTCTTTGATCAGCTGCAGGGCTAATTATGGTCAACATATTCAGGGAGGTTACTTTAACTATCCAACATGTAAATAAATAGCGTAGGCACAGTGTTCTTTAACTCCATGAGTTTTTTCCATGCTTGCAGATTGGCAGAAGGAGCACACAGGGAAGCCCATTTCAGTAAACTGTTTCCAAGGATCTATGAAATTTCCAAAATAAATAGAGAATAGTGGTTGAAGACCCAAAACACTACCCTTGATAACTGACCTTGAAAGGACATAGAAAAGTCATTGATTTCTTTACTTGGAAGGGATATTTTAGAATTTTTCTTTTTTTTGAGGAAAACAAAGTTAAAGAATGTACAAGACCTTTCAAAATGAGGCAACTTGCCTGCAGCTTTTAGTAAACATAACACCTTCTCTTTTCTCCCCTTTCTTTGTTTTTTCCTTTAAATGGGGCATGCCTTTTCTGTCTACCAAAGACTCACTGAAATGTTTACCTGGTATGGAACCATTAAACAATGCAACTATTTTTAGAATACCAGATACATGTTGGTGAAAAATAAAGATAGTAAAGACTCATGCTTTAAAAAAAGCAAACCTCAGTTAAAGTTCAGTGGTAATATAAAATGCATCAGGCCTTATTTTCATAGGTGACAAAGCAAGCCAAGCAACTCAGTGTAGTACCTTTTTAAAGAGACTAAAATGAGCATGCTTGTTGCAAGAAATACATTAAAAAGTCATACAAGTACATACAGAAAAGATACACTGTTTTCAGAAGAAATTTCAAAACAGAGTAGTTAATACTGTCCATACTAAAATATTATACCTGAAGGATGGCACTGTTTAAATGGTTTCCCCCTTGAATTGCATATAATCGAGATCATCAATGAAACAAACATCATCAAGTTATAACTGGTTTTATATCTACCTAGTCTTCCTAAGTAAATGGGACAAAACATCATTTGGTATGCAGCAAAAACAAAAGGCCCACAATCAGGACCTAAAACACTCCAGACACCAGTTTCAAAGATATAATGAATGCATTAATTTTTTTATTACACAAAGTATATTTTATGCTGCCTGTTAATAAAATGCACCCTGACTACAATGAAAACAAAATTTAGCATTTAAGGCAGCTTCTACCTGAATAATTTCAAACCTTTTATTTCAAAGTTTGCATAATTTTTTAGATAAAAGAATAAAAGCTTTTCAAAGGACAAAACAGACCACCTCTGTTCTGAAAAAAAGTATTCATTTTTTCTCATTCTGTCTATAATTTCTAATACACTAAGCTATGTATTCAACTTTTTTATTATTCTGAGGTTTTATGTAAAAATTCACAATTTTTATTTCAATTACACAGATAAAGACTATAGATAAAGCTTTATCATCAGCTTAAAACATGGTGAATTTCTAGTGGTGCTTAAATAAAATGGACCCCCTGTCTCCTATGCATCTCCCTGAGAAAGGGAAAAGAATCTGTATGAGAAAACATACTTTTTTAGAGATTAAAAGAAAGAGAACATAATTTCTGCTTTTCTATATTCACCAGGGGGAAGCAATAAATAGTTTGATTTCATATCTTTACTAGTGTACAGATTTGAGAAAGATTAATTAATTCGTTATTCTTATCTCAATAGCTAAGGAAATAAGTAGAGGGACAAACAAAGATTACTTTGCACATACTGTGAGTGACATAACTGATTATTACACACACACACACTCCCTTAGGAGCTGCATAGTACTAGGGAGCTCCTACAGCAATAAAGTACCAGCTAAGACAACATTTCCAGGGGAGCCCTATGACTGACTAACCTGATCTCCATGAAACACCATATTGTTTTATGGGTGCAGACTCAACTCAGCTAAGTCTTCTAATGTATTCTCTAATGATTTTAATAGACATATGAACCACCTGTTTACATGAAAGGGTCTGTTTCCTGATGTGAACATTCAAATACAAAAGATAGTAACTGCAAAAGAAAGGCATTTCCCTCACAATTGCATAATGAATTTCTCAGTTTCTTGTTAGTCTAATCCCTATCTTGCCAAGCTGGATATTAGAGGATATCTTCACTACAAAGGATGGCTTCCAACTGCTCCAACTCCCTGCTTGCACAAAGAGCTGTGACAGCACTGGTTTCCTTTCAAGCCCCATCACTACAGATGGTGAGACTCATACCTGGCCAACAACTCCTACAGCAGCTTGTCAGTAAAAAGGATGCACCTGCAGGGGGAACATCTCATGCAGAGAGCAGCTGTGGAAATCAGAGCCTAAAATAACAGAGCTTGTCTCTGTCAGATTTCCTTGAGAATTAGGTATGTTCAGTCTCAACTAAAACTCCTCTGTAACCAAGGCATAAAAGTATTTCTAGCAAGGGAAACCTAACTAGTTTCCACCAAATTTCAAGTCCATTATTTCTAAAGACATCTAGGGAAAACTGAAAATTTAGAAATATAGGACACAAAACTCCTGTATATATTGTGCAATTGTGAACCTACTATTTACCAACTGTGCAGCTGATACTAAATGAAACCAAATTTAATACTTATCACAAGGAATTATGTAGGAGAGACAGAATGTAACAAAAATGCATTAAAGAGGAAGGGACTGCAGTGGATTAGTCCTTGGAAAAAAAAAAAAATTACAGCCAGTGTTTTCCCTCTTTAAAAGCCTCTGCCCATTAGACTTAACATCTGATCTACAAGTAGAAAATTATTTAAAAAATAGTTTCCAATAAAGCAACACAAACCAGTTTAAGCTTTTGTTCAAGTAGTTGAATTGAGTGCTCCCTACAAGTATTCAATCTATTACACAGTAAGTTACAGTAAAATACAGTATTACTATACACTAGACTGGTATTTCATTACATTCAATTGAGACAGATAACAAGCAACAATGAATGCACACTTGCACATTCACACCCTTCTCAGTGCAGTCAAGGTTTATATACTTTTTGTATTTTCAGTCCTGGAAAAGAACTGCAGATGGACAAACACGATTACAGGAAGCTGTACAACCCAGCCAAGCACATGAATTACACCAGCAGGAAACAGGCAGGATAGAAGAAGAACCTTGAGGGCAGTTCTGGCTCATCTGGAAAATTGCCAGTATCCAGGCTGGAGCCTGGAACAGTAACATACCTCTACACAATTTAAATCAACACCATAGAGAAGAGACTATCAAAGTATTGTTCCCCACTTTTCCTTGAACAAAGTGATCTAACTGTAAACTAACTTATAAACCACATGGTTGAAGTCTCTAAGGCATAGGCCTGTAGAAGACAAATAGTATCTACAAAAGTAAGTCCCAGTAGTTGAAAATAAAGCTACCATACAATAGGCATAACCTGACAATATCAGAACATCAATATTTGAAATAGAAATAAAGTGTTAAAATCCGTGAAAACTAAATAGGAAAATATTCACAGTTTTAAGATGAAGCCTTCACTAGGAACATGTATTTTGACCTGACACTTTCAAAACTAAACCAAAAATGTTAGCAATTAATTTAGCATGATGTATTTACAGTGCACGCTATTCCTTCAATTTGTACCTCTTATCTAGCCAAAAAGTCCCTCAAACTATTACTACATAGATGACAAAGTATCTTTTATTGAAAGTAATTAACCAGCTCTATTACCTTAGACATAAACTTCGTCAAATTTTCAATTCAACAGAAATTTGGTTTCCCTTAACTCCAGTTTGGGGATTTAATAAACCAATACAGATATACACTAATAAAAAAGTCACTTTAATATATTCATTATACAGACTGAATACACAACTTTGTACATTATGTTATAGGTATTAATAAAATTTGTCCAGTTTTAAATTTTTCTCTTCCTCAAGAGTTGGAACATCCTAGCAGTAACTACTTTCCTTTTTTTTTTTCCACTGTGGTTACTAATAGGAGGAAGAGTAGAAACTGCATTAAATAAATACATAAAGCACAGTTTATTTTCTCCTTCCCCAAGACTCTTTAGCTTTGTGATCCTGCTCAGAACTGATGCTTGCTTCAAGTTAGCTATGGAATTTCTACAGGAACGTAAGTATTGCCAATTAAATTAAATAAAAATGTACTTTATACTGCATGTATACTTTACCTATAAGTGAAAGATTCCTGAAAACAGGGACAGAAGATAATAAACCAATCCATGTCAGATTCAAATGACACATAATAAAAAAATAAACTTCAAAACATTCAGGAAGCAAAAGATGATGCAGAACTCAAATTGTGCCATTATCCACAATTATATCAAGCAATGCTTTTAATCAGTGAAGGTACGTTTAGAAAATTGAGTTCTTGATTTCTTGTCCTTTTATATCACAGTAAGGTTAACAACAAATAGATTGAGATAAATTACAATGATGAATGTTCAAACAGTATTACCTGTGCCTGACTTTCTGATGCTGTTCGCTTGAGCAGCCGAATTTGGTCCATTTCTGAATGTCCCACTGATTTCTGAGTTAGAGACTGCACTGGGTCAGTTATGTTATATTGGCCAGGCTGATAAAAGCCATAATATTCTATTCTCTTTTCCCCAGAGTTTTCCAGCACCTTTAGTTTCTGCCTAAACTGAATAATTTTACAGGTTAAGAACAGGATTACTGCACAAGCCAGAATGAAAAAGCCTAGCAAAATGTCAAAAGCCTGATTCAGCTTTTCAACCTGTTGTGCACAAATCAGGGATGTTTTTAATGACACAGGAGCAACATCTTTTGGAAATAAACCTTGTTCTTCTACAGTTCTGTTAGTAGGTATAATCTGTGTTGCTATTTGCACTGGTAATGTTAATAATACTGTAGCTGCCTGTGACAGAATTTCAACAGCATTTCCTTCATAGGCCAAAGGGGTAGCAGATGTAGTTGTAGCTCCTTCCCAGAAAGCAACATATTTAGTTTCTGCATTGACAAACTGCTCAAGTTTCTGCCTGTTTCCTTTGTGCCACGCCATCAGCAATGTGGTAGTGCTGCGACGGACACCAACAGATCCCAGACTCCAAGCAGTCTCTGGGCTGGCAGTAGGGCTAATGCAGTTTGAAAACTGAGTCCACTTAACGTAATGCAAAGGTCTACCATGCATACTCTGGGGATTCTGACAATGAATTCTTACTGAAATGGGAGACAATGCCAGCCAATTAAGTAACCCAAGCATTTTGCAGCTGCAGTTCCAAGGATTAGAATTTACCTGTAGATGAGTTAGAGATACTAAGGGCTTGAGTACTTCAGGCTGTAACTCTGTAATATTATTAAATGCTAAATTGAGTATTTTAAGCGACTGTCCCATTTTTTCAAAGGTACCATCACCAATACTGGCTATTTTATTTCTGTCTAACTGCAGATACGTTAAATTGTTTAATGAAGTAAAAGTGCTGGAATTTATATTTTCTAAATCATTATAACTTAAGATTAACTGGCTAAGGTTGTTTAATCCAAAAAATCCATTTACAGCAATACATTTTAGCCTGACATTTTTCAAAGACAGATATCTAAGCTTGTTAAGTCCTTTAAATGCAAAAGACTGTATTGATCCAATAGGATTGTGAGACAAAGAAAGTCTTTCAAGATTTTTGAGCCTTCCAATAGCATTCGATGGCACAAGTTTTAAGCTGTTACCTTCAAGAAACAAATATGCAAGGTTTTCAAGATGATGAAATGCTGAATCTGATATCCGTGAAATCCTATTATTGGCTAGGTTTAGTGTTTGGAGACTTATCATTCCCAAGAAAGTCCCACTTCCAAGGACACTGAGACGATTTCTTTGAAGCGATAAATATGTAACAGAAAGAAGATCACTAAATAATCCTCTGGGAAGAAAAGCTATTTGATTATTCTGAAGGTATAAACAATGAAGATTAGAAAGGCCTTCAAAGATTCCTGGATCTAGGCGTTTAATATTATTGTTATTTAGATGCAAGTAGCACAGTTTGCGGAGTTCCACAAAAGCTTTTGGGTGTACATACAAAATACTGGAGTTATCCATGTGGAGTGCAGCAAGCTTCTGAAGCCCTCTTGGTTCACTTGGAGTGACACGTGATATATTATTTCCACTGAGATACACAAGAATTGTCGTTTTTGGTAAGTTCCAAGGGATGCTTGAAAGCCCTGCATTATGACAGCTAACTTGTCTCCCTGTGCAGAGCTGACAAGCAGATGGACAGCCAAAAGCCTCCTTCTGAAGCAACAACAAAAAAACCCAATTAAGTATATACAGGAACGCTCCTGAGCAGGGTGGAGAACTTTGCAGAACACACATATCCCTGATATTGGCCTTCTTACTCATCTCTGACTTTGCTAGTAGAGATAAAAAAAAGTATATGAGTATTATTAGATCAAATATATTAACTGTATAAATATTAATTATTATTAAGTCATTAAATCTAGATGTATGGTCTTTAAAATATTAACATTGCTTTCAAGACTGGTAGTTTACACATTCTCCTTTTGTGACAAACAAGCAGTCTAAAACTTAAACTTACTAAGTCTCAGCTACACTGAAAAAAAATTTCAAAGTAAATGAACAATTAAGTGAATGTACTGCCAACCTAGTCAGAAAATATTTAACTGATTGCAGCATAAAAGCATCTAGGCTGCCAAAATAACAGCTTCTAATTAATTAAAAATACTATTTATTAACTTTTTTTAATAATTAGAAATTACTAAGAAGTGTTTCAAAAGCACTCAAATAGAAATGCTGACTGTAAACAAGCTTCCTTTCACTGGCGGCTCATTTATAATTTGAATTTTACCTTTATAAAGCTCAGTTACAGTCAAAACAATTCCTTACCCCAAATCTGAAGTTCATTATTTCCATTATTTTGCCGTTTGCAGTTCATTGCAGTTATAAGCTGATTGACTATACTCATCTGTGAAACCTTCGTAAAGGCAGTATTGCTGCATACCAGATCACTCACATTTTGCCCCAGGATTTGCAACAGTTTGCTCAGGAAATTAAGAAAAAAGTGCTTAAAGTCATGTTGTCATGGATACAGGAAACCATGGGACAGGAAGCCATTTTATCTGTGCTTCAGAAGCATTGTTGGAAAGGAAATCTCAACGATTCTTTTTCTAGAAAACTAAGAACTATCTTGGTCTGTAACTGCTGCTTTTTGTTTCATACTAATTGTTAATCTACTGATTTAACTAGGAGAGCTGAAAAGCGTTTTATCTTAGTTAGCTGTAAATTTCAGAATAAAGCGTAACTATTCATAGCAGCATTACTGCATTATCTGTAACTTCTTTATCTTTTAGCCAGAATCTGAAATGTTGGGTTGTTTTAAATCAACAGCAATAATTACTGTTCCACTGTTCTCTCTCTGTCTACAGAGCCAAACTACATCCACCACACACACACATATTTCAGTGGCCCAGCCAACAGAATATGACAGTCTGAAGGGAACAGCCCCAGTGCCCCCCACATTCTGACAAGGCACAGCCTGCCAGCAATCCCAGGGAAACCAGGAAATCTTAAGAGATGGGAACCACACAATGTTGTACTAAAAACTGTATTTCAGACTTGACTCAAGCACTTTTAAAAGTCTCATTTTAGGTCATCTTTTTAAAAGTAATTTATCCACAGAAGACTGTGGTTCTGTGAGCCACACTTTTGGTCTACAGCTCTCATTTCCTGCAGTGTCCCTTGTATAGATAAACACTTAGTGCAACTGTGGGCCATAAATATCCCCCTTGCCTAAGGACTGGAGATTACATCCTCAGTTTATCCATCACAGAGTCAAAATACTTGTGAAGTCCAGTCACACCATCAAAGCGGGAAAGGGGAGATTAAGCCTACAAATAGCAACATAACTGTAAATCCATGATTTTACTGCAACAAGACCATCTGTTCAGCAAAACAAAGAGGACAAAGCCCATTAGTAGCCACAGCCTAGGAGGAGGCACAAAAGCAAGAGAATTAAGTCACTTCAGCTATAATGATCTCACACAGGAAGCATGAGTCCACTTTAGGGATGAAATATATCCAAATGTCTTTGTCTATACAATCCAAGCTGAAATTCATGAAACATGAGCAAAACGAACAGAACAGACAAGAACGTGCTTTTGAAGAAGGTTTCTTCCAAATATCTTATCTGAAATAAGAAATCAGTAGGATCAGTAAAATTGATGCATGGGCCATTTTAGACAAAGCCTATAGCAGTGACAACAAAGAATTAGATCTGCATTTGGCTTTTTTTTTCTGAGACCAACAAATAAATAGGGAAACTAATTGTTCTTTAGATTTAACTATTTATTTTGCCACTTTAATTTTTTGACAGTATTTAACATAATTGTTGATTTAAAGAAAAGTAAAATAAAATGTCATGTCATCTGCTTAAAAGGAAAGCACTGTATAGTTTTGACTGTTCACAGGAAGATTGGTGAATTATCCTGGATACGGAGGACAGAACAGTAGGAGTAATTGAAAAAGATTAACCAGATCAAATAAAAACACATGAGGGGAAAGTCACAGATTGATCAAAAACAAAAACTGACTTCAAACAGGAAATTATCTTCTACCAAAGATAGGTAGGGAGGCTTCACTACCTATAGCTTATTTATGCTGATACTTATACGTTGCAAAAAAAAAAAAAAAAAAAAAAATTCTTCCAAGATGTGCTGTGTGAAACAACCCCTTAAGGCTCGAGGAAGTAAGCCAAATTAAAAAAAAATTGTTTTACACAGCAAATCTTAATAGATTTCACTTTTTGTCAAATGTCAGAAGTAACATATGTTTAAAGACTAAGAGAATTGATGAAGCTCTATAGGACATCAAACAGCATGAAAATTTAGAGAAACCAATAGAGTAGTGACCAGATAAGTGACATAATTTTGGGTAAAACCATAAAAAAGACTGGGATACACAAGTAACTTGGATCAGCATTTCTCCAACTGGCTTGTACTTAAACAATAAAATTCATTACTAGTTGAAACTAAGAAATAAAGCAGAAAGCCCCACGCATTTATTTCCAACAAACTCAGGCAGCTCTCATAGTAATATATTTTACTCATTGCAAATTTTGTTCTCCAGTGAGAGACATACTAGGTTTGTACCTGAATACAGCTTTATGTGACAGCAGAGAAAATTATTTTTGAATCCCCAAGTGAATTTAACTTAATATGCTAACATTGAAAAAAGTTACTAATGTCAATGCTTTTTAACATTAAAACCTAGCTCAACAAGGACTCCTTGTCCATACAAGCACGAAGACTGAGTAACAGGAATTTGTCAAACTGTGCATAAAACAACAGGTCAAAGTAACTGAAAGAAAAAACAAGCACTGCACCCAGTTCAGCAGCCTTTCCAAATGTTAAAGTAAATGTAATGCATATTAGCTAACATAAAACAGTCATGTGAATCCCTTTTATGTACGGCAGAAAATATGGAACAAGTTCATAAACAGGGTCTAAAGTCAACTTCTGAAAAGGGATTTCATTCTCATAAGTACTACAAAATTATGTTAAAGTTCACCAACAAGGACAACCAACTTTTAGCACTGTAATTACTCCTTCAAGCTTTTAACATTGAAACTGTCTGTTGCCCTCCCACTGTGTAATTTAGCAAGTACCTCCTCTTGCAAGTCTTCCTTCCTTCTACTTTTATTCTCCACAGGTATGCTATCATAAAACTTCTTGTTTTGTTTTCAAATACTTACTTCCTTCTGCCCACATTGTCTCCAGAGATGACCAAAAAATCAAAGTAATTCAGATACTAACCTACTGCTTGGGTAGCATACACATCAACGTAAGGTGACCTGTGGACACCTTACTAAATTCTCAGATCCTAAAACTTTTCTTTTTTGTATTTATTATATAGTTTATCTAAAAATTTCTGACTGCCTCAAATATTGCAGATTCCTTGTAGTACATCATATTTCTATTTAAGTAAAAATCTTGATTTGCTGCTTCAGTTACTGAAAGTTTCTCAGTTCCACAGAGTGAAAACCACAGAATTATTTTTCCCATTGAGGAAAAGAAAACAAGTTTCCATTCTAGAATTCTTATTTGACTTTAGACTCTAGTAAAATAATACGACAGAAAGCTTTTCTGAAACTTAAGACCTCACTTTGAGAAAGTGTTAGAGTGAATTTCTTTTCTTCATTCAGAAAATGAAGTCTTCTATGGAGCAACCAGTAGGTAAATGAACAAAACAGTAATATAAAAACATTGGTCATCAATGAAATCCGTAGGTCTGATATGCTGACTATATTTATCACTTTAGCCGTTGCTATTCATTGCAGTATTTGTAAATTCTGCTCAAACTATTAAAGCAGTAAGGAATGTACTCAATATGAATTTAATTCAAAGCAAAAGGCTTAAGGAACTCAAAGCTCTTTCCCAAATTTCAACAAGAATATATAATTCACCTTCTAGAAATTGATTCAAAACTAAATCCAATTGCAAAGCAACAGTCTGCCTGCTAGTCTAGGAGACAGGATGGGCATACACTTGGCATCAGCAGCTGATAGCTTCCAAATATTTAACAAAAAGAGAAAATTTCAACAATTCCTAAGAACTACTACAGACAATACCCAACACACAAAATACACAAGCTATGCTTTAAAAATACAAACATTCTTTACACTTAGGCACTTTTTGTAATATCAAAAACTGATGTTCTGTTTTAAACTTTTACTTTCTCATTAAATTGTATGAATATGAAACTTTATTTTTCAAGACACTACTTATTTGCAGAAGCTCTTGTTATGACATGGGTTGTGGTATTAATCACTTTTGGTATCTTACCATGATAGTCTAGCTTTGCTAAAAAAAGTCACCAAAAATCTCAGCTACTCTATGGCAGCCTCAAATTTCACAGAGCATAGGGTAGAAAGATAAGCAGATGTACCAAAATGGCTCAAACAAGCTCACAATAGATAAGCATATTTGACTCAAAGCGGTAAAATTAAAACTGCCACTACTCATGTACCACAAATCAAGATGAAGAAAGATAAGAAATTAAAATACTTCATATTTCAAGTTCAGCAAAGTCTCCTCTACTGTAGAGTGGTTCCACTACCTACCACTGTAGATTGTACTCTACAGTGGTAAGTCCATCAAAAATGAACCTGTCCTCGAGGACCAAAGTTAGTGGACTGTTTTGGAAAGCACTGACTTGGGAGCAAAACCAAACTTGGCAATCTCCCATTCAAGAATGACAGGCACTGCACAAATAACACTTGCAAAAGGAGAGTGCTTAGCTTTCAACACAGTGTAAAATTCTACCTGTGGTTACAGTTAGGTACCACACCAAACTCTGCTAATCACTGACATTATAATTTTCCGTATTCTGTTTCCCTTTCCATATTAGAGAATAAACATTCCTACCACTCTTTAGCATCTTTCAGTATGGTTCATGTTCTACTAAAATACACAGAGAACAACTATTGGAATAAAAAAACCCCCTACTTTGCTAAATAAATAATTAAAAGCTTTCAATAGCACAAAAGAACAACATTCCAAAACACTGTAATGCTGACATTATACAAAGTGACAGAAGTGCAGAAAGCAAGCTGATTACTTCCATATGTATCTATCAGTATGAGAAAGGGACATAATACAATTTTAGCCAGTTTGGTCTCAGGAAATTCAAAGGATACTGAAGACGTGTATGTCAAAATGCAGAACCCTAGACAGTTGTGGGGCCCGCACCCTTTCCACAATGGCCTAAATAAGAAGTAGACTACCACTCCTGATTATGTTCACTGGGCACTACTTTAAGGACCACAGAACATCTAATAAAACTCAACTACATCTTGAAGTGTACTCTTGAAGCTGTAAGTTCACAAACAAGCCACTCAGACTGTAGACAAGCTGCAATATGACTGAACCAGACCAGGGATCCATGACATTTGTTATTTTACTCACCCGGGTTGCTGTCATCTCTCACGTCTCACACTGTAGCTCAGATAAGATTTTCCTCCATAGTTGTTGCATGTTTTACAAAATTCCTCTCCGTTAGAACTACTGTATGTCTATGCATACTTCCCTCAGGTACTGAACTTGGAGGTGCTGTCAACTCCACAAGTGTATCCTAAATGATTACTGCCTAAATCTTGTTACTGGACGCTATTGTTATATACAGCAGGTTAAAGACGAAGGTCTTGAACGTATTTTATGAAGAGCTTTTACTGAGAGCTTTTAATAAATGAATAAAAATGCACATGGACAGATATGAGTGACAAACAGGCAGCAAGAACACAAAGCATGGAAGATAATGCTGATGCATGTATCTGTTAAACACAAAAATCGCTAACATTAATTGAGTAGACTTGGATAACAAATGCAGATACTTATACAGTGTTTAATTTATGCAAAATTCCCAAGCAATACCAGGAAATTACTGCTATGTGAAAAGGTGCTGCAAGAACTGATCAGGAAAGCAGTATTGTTCTTTTTTTAATATGAATTTCTAAACAGTAGCATGATGTGCAACTGTAGGAAGATCAACAGGATGCTAGATGGAAGGATTAAAATGCACACGTGACTAAGATGCAACCCTGTTGATAACAAAAACATGTTATTGCCTGTATCTCTGGATTATACCACCCACACAAGAAAGTTACAGTATGGCTTATAAATTGTCACTTTCTAACCTGCTTAGTCCAACTAAATGGCCCAAGAACCCCTGTGGACAACTGCTGTGCAGCAAATCCCATCTTATCTGCTCTAAAATCCTCCACTTAAGATACTGTCAAAGGTGCTGTGTTTGAAATAGAAAACTATTTGTCACACAGGTTTTAAGTTAATAAAGATGGAAGTTTTATCTTCCCCTAAAATGCAGAAAGTTCAAAGTCCACATATGTGAAATTATAAACATGATCACTAATTAGCAAAGTACCTAAAAGCAATTAATACTATAGAGTTTAGAGGGAGAATAAAAAAGGTCACTGTTTAATACTTTCCACAACATTTTATCCATAAAATAACTCAGAGGGACACATGTTATCTTCATTTTTCCTCCAGTACTTTTGTCTACTCCCTCCCATTCCCCTCTAAAATAAACTGATGCTTCAGCTATAAGTTGAAGGACTCAACCGACAAAAGGAAAAAAAATCCTCAAACAGTGCTAGACACAGTGCAGATGCCTGTTCCCCTTATAGCAGAATCTTGAAAATCTGAGTTTACTACTGGTACGAACCCTGACCGTCATACAGCAGCAAGATGAGACAAGAATCTCACCCTCACCTTGGCTTTCCAAGACAGCCCATCAGCCATCCTAATAAGAAAAAATTCTATTCTATCTCTGCAGTTAAGAAATCTTGAAATGACAAAGCATCCAAAGCAATATCTAATCAGGAACCTGGTTACTGAGGCATTCCAACAGCAAAAAATTGTTTTTGTTTTTTTGAAAACATTGTATTAAACAAAACATTCTGTTTAAATACTGTATTATATTTAAAACTTTTTTGCTTCAACTCTGCAAGAAGCTTGCTTTTCAAAACTTATTTTTAACAGAAGTTTCAGATGTAGGATGAAGCAAGTAAGTGTAATATAAATCTCTGTGATATGGCAAAACCAGAGTGAGTCACATTGTTCTAGTAAAAGAAAAATATCACTTGACAGAATCAGTTTCACACATTGACTGAAGGTATGTTTAGCAGTCTATCAACTGCATAAGTGAAATTTTCATAGCTTTGACATAAATATGTCCACTAAAGAGAGGCTTTTTATTTGAGAAGCAGCTTTCTTAAACGATTTGAGTATCTGAAAAAATAAAGCTGTCATGTGCAGAAGGTTTTATTATGTTGAGGACTGCCAGAAATAATTGGCTTTCACAGCAGGAAATCTGGAGCAGCTGAAGGTAGTTCAAAATAACCTGGTTATCTAAAGAAATTCCTTTTTTCCTTCCTTCCTTTAAAAGAAACTTCACAGGAAGACAGATGTAGTTCAGCATCTTAAATTTTAGCTAAAACCTCTTCAAAGACATTTCCAATATACTCATAAGCAACATAACATTGTTACATTTAGTGGGAAAAAACCCCTCTTTCTTATAAAGCAGCTGCTTGATTCACCTTTAGCTAGATGGTTATCCTAGTGACCTAAGACAAAAAAGGGAACTTTCTGTGCATATTAAAAGCAATGAATCCCCTAAGTTTTACATGTAAGAGTTCCCCGATTTTTTTAGCTAGAGACTACATATTGCACAGCTTCACAGATACTAACATAGCTTTAGGATTTGTGAGCCACACCTGAAGTCTCAATGGACAATACTTGAGGAAGTCTAGCAGACTAAATGTAACTCATGCAGTCTTGTCTGCCTGAATGTCAAACAGATAAGAATAATCTGAAGGTAACTATGGACTGAACTCTCACCTAAACATGTTATACATGAATTCTAGTAGTGACAAGTTAGGAATCAGTGTAACATTATTCATCATTTCCATTTAAAACTTTCCTTTTGTATGTATATTCAGCAATGATGATGGCTACTGAAAGGACAATAGTAAAAGCTTCTTGCTATAGAAATCTACAGTGCAAAAACTGTTTCACAGTCTTTCACAGCAACTCTTCCATTTAATGTTAAAAAGGGAAAAACCAGGATGAAAGTTCAGATCACCTACAACAGGAAAGAAAATTGACTATTGTTCTCTGTAAGGGACACCCAAATACTAAAGGAACTACTTAATCACAGATGAGAGAAGCAGATAGTTCAATGTGAATATGAGAATGGACAATAAAATTTGCAGCGCTTGTTTCTCCCTTTTACCAAAGGGCGTTTTCCAGGAAATAGAAGAAAGGTTACTATAACGCTATGAAGTCAAATAAAAGGGTAACATAATGTAGCATGGAAATTCTATCTTTTTAAGTTTCTCTTGGGAAGAAAAGAGTAAATAAAACTGCTTATACTGGAATATATAGCTGAAGAACTTTGAAATAGTTTAAAAACTATCTCAAGGGCCTTTCAAGCATTCTTGTTTAACACACTGTATATTTGCTTACCCATTCAGTGATGGCAGAAGAGAAAGCAATGCCAAAGCAGACAGTTTTCTTCTTTCTGGCTGAGTGATATTATCCATCCGATCAACCCACATTTCAATCATGTTACCAAGAATTTGGTCCAACTGCAATGGGAAACAGAATGTTTCTTTTTATTTATGGAGTGTTTCAACCTATTTAGAAAATATTTTTTTTATTTTTCTACTAACTGAATACATTGTTCAGTCTTGGAATACAGTTATGTATACATAATACACCACACAGCTATATATAGCTGCCAGAAATAGCAAGCAACAGTTATTTTGTAAATTTTCTATGTAACCTACAAGTTAGAAATGCACTTAATTCATGGATAGGGCACTGATTCAGAGTAGTGAACTACTCAAATAGTTTTCTGCTAACAGTCTAATACATACAAAGCATGTGATAAATTAAAAAAAAAACAAACTATTTTTTACCTTTTGAAAACTGTGTTATACTCAAGGATAAGAAAATTACTAAAATTCCACTTAAAAACGTAGTAGAACATTCATAGCAAAAGAACCTCAGTAACCTCATCAGTGAAACTGTAGTGCATTGAACCTGACACTCTAAAATCTCAGGGGAGAATGGTTAGACCATTATCCATGGTGCAAGACCCATCAAGCCAGCACGAGGAGAAAATCTCACCCTCCAAGAGCATGCAAACTAAAGTGGTTTACATGGCTAAGTCTAGGATGTTTTAAGGTAATTGTGGGAATATGTAAAAATTGTTACAGGAAGGAACAAGGGGGGAAGGAGCAAAGGAGGGGAAAGGGCCCCGTTTCAAGGTGAAGTGTGGAAGAACAACCACGGAAAACAAGAGGAAAAAGTTCCTTCCAATCAAAAGAAAGCATGACTTCCCAATGTAATACAGCCCAAATACCAAGACACAAAACCCCCAAAAGGACAATAAACCTTACCTCCTGACCCAATTCACATGCCACCTGGCTCAGAAGTAATGAAAAAACCCTTGCATTTTGTAGTAGAACTCTACCCATGATCCCCAGATAAGTAGACATGACCACCGGGTACCTCTGAAACAAAAATAAACCGAAACAAAGGGTGCTTAGTTTAACTAAAAGAAAAATATTTGACACAAAGCAGCAATACATGGAATATACTTGCAGGCATCCCTTATATCTTTTATTAAATTTTAAATTATAAATTGTAATTTAAGAGCCTCTCAGAGGACTAAGTGAACAATTCCGAACAGCCAAGACAGCTTGCAAAGTGATTTTATTTTAAATTTAAAACCCCGTATCTTAAGGAACAAACAGTATATTACAGTGATAAAAAATTACTTTTGAAGTTGATTATGGTTCAAAATTACTGCTTACAATTTCAGTAACATTAGGAAATGCTTAGTATTTCTGAAGTTGTTACTTATTTCAGAGACAAGCTATAATACATTTGCCAATAATTTGCAGGTGTTTCAAAATTAACCGTGTAAATGAATAAGTTCATTAATTATCTTTTGTTATTACTTTTAAAAGAAGTTACAGAGTCTTGTACTAAATTCAGCCTGTAACAATAAAACTGTATGGTTACATAATTGTAACAATATAACAGCTAACCCAGATTAATATATTTTCAATGGGGTACAATGAATTTATTACTCTTAAATTGGGAGACATTTTAATAATCTACTCTCTATCTTTGTGCTCTGTACAGCAAAAGGTACATTGCTAGGTAGTATTACTTGGCCTAAATTTGGAAATCTTATTTAACTCAATAATAATGGGACCCAAATATTGATATTTGAAAGTCTTCAATACTGGAAAAAAAGCAAAGGTTTTGATTAAAAAAAGTCAAAAAGCATGAAGAATTCCACCCACTGATTCTGCTGACTTAAATACTTTAATTTCTCTCCTGCTAGGACTGCAAAATTCAACACAGTTAAAGCATATTGGATTTTTCTCCTTTTCATCCAACATGGCAGTTTGTTGAAGACAAAGAGAGAAAAGGGAAAAGTAAAGACACCTCTGCCAACGAAATCTTAAAAAATCTTCTGTCTCACACAAAGTATTCTCACATTCTTCAGCTCTTTACATTAGATATGTCAATTAGAAAAAGAAGGTCAACTCAATGGTTTTCTTGTCCAGTTAGTTTTTCTCTGGTACAGGCACGTTTAAAAAAGGGTAATGTGTGTCTTTAAAATACCCCAACAAAAACTCCAACACTACAAAGGATTAAAGTAGGCAAAGACTTACAGCAGCTTCTGTGTTAACAGTGTTAAGTGTTAATAGTGAAGGAACAATAGAACAGTAGAATAAAATTTGTTCTATTTTATTAAAACAAACACTATGTAACAAAACAAGTGATGGATATGTTGGTTTACATCTATGTTACTTTTACAGACTTTTAAAATAGCTATCAAAAATCTATCAAATGTTCTTAAAACAAGAGAAAATACAATATCAATATGAAAGAACTGGCCCAGATAATGGCCTTTCACTTTCAAAAAGAAAAAGTAGGCAGTAGTTAAATTCTTACCTCCCCGTCTATAATCCCCCTGCATACTGATGGCAGAAGGGGTTGAAACATTTGGGGGCCCAATACAGGGTTTACTTTTAGGACATTTTCTACAACCTTAAGAACAAAAGCAGATTAGACAATTAGTAAAGTACATTCATAAATCTCAACTGAAGCTTTAGAACCATGTATACTGTGTACATATATAAAGTGCTTGCAGGATGTTTGTAATTAAATATCAGCAAACCCCACGACTGCTGAAGGTATATTCTAGTGAAGTACTCAGCATACCTGATCTGCATACATGGACCTCATGAAAACTGACATGCCAAGGAAATCTACCTTTCCAAGCGTCTCATGAGGCTCCCCATGGCCCTGGCAAAACTGATGAGGTGGTCTGGAAGGAAGAACCTCGTTAAGGTTCCAGGAAAAGCAGCAGATTAAGGTGGGTTGGCAGGGCAAAGTGGCATCAGTCCAAGGCTTATTTCCATACATTTGTTTTATCACTTTTTTGAAGAACCATTGATGAGGACCTACTGTCTCTCTGCAGGTGTGCTCTCAGAGGTGCTATTTTGGGTATCCTGGGTACTCTTAACTTTAATGCCCCATTAAGCTGTTCCCTAAAGTTATTTTTAATCTTCTGTTTTTCAGTTTTTCTTTTGCCCAGATGTTTGGCCTCTCCCCTTGTAGTAAGATGGAGACAGCAAGAGGCTGTGAGAATAAGGGGCTGATAGCTGCTCACCCCCACTTCTAATAGAGACAGAGACCACACACATATATACACACACTGATGTGTATAAAGCATATAAAGGTATAACAAAGGTACCTCCCTCACACATTCTTAGTCTCCACTTAGTTCCATCTCATGGGAACTTCCACAAGGAAGTTCTCTTGCTTTTGTCCATGGTCTTGTCCAATCCCCCCTAAGCTTTGTTCCTACCAGCTTCATTTAATACCCTCTATTCTTGCCTTAAGAGAGATATTAAGCATCTGACCTTTTTCAATGCCTCTCAATTTTGTACACCTTTAATATACGGAAGTATAGAAGAGGTATATTATATACAGAGGTAAACATAACTTTTCCCTCACTCATCTTTCTGGGTACTGGAAGTTTCAGCTAACTCATTTGTTCCCTGCACAGTCTTTTCAAACTTTATACTGTCCATCTCAGATAATCAGAAAACCAAGTCACATCAAACCTCAATAACCTTGCAATAAATTGTCTTATCAGTTTAAATTAGTATTTTTCAATCTTATTAATTTATATTTCTAATATCTATTTTCAATCCAGCCAAAGCTGCTTGTAGGAAACTGTTTCAGAGAATAGCCCCAGGTGTTTCTGTTCCTGATATTTATCTTAGACGTTTTTTTTATTTAACAAGTCAGCATAGTGAAGCCTGACAAAATATTATGCTTTTTGTAAAAATATTTGCAAGGATTATAGCTCAGTTATCCCTCTGGAATCAACAGGGCATAGTAGGAAGATGTTCCAAGTATACTCCACAAACCTTGCAGGTAATGCAAGGCCTGGGACTCAAGTGAATAAATGATTCCGTATTAGCAGCATCATTCCATTTTAGAGATCTGATTAAAAGCTCCTGCATAAAATATTTGCCCAATTATAGACTCTAAATATTAGATAGACTGAACTTGACATTTTAAATGTCAGAACTAGAGTCCTTAAGCTCCTGACAGCAGGAACTACAAACAGGGAGGTCTATCAATTTTTGTTACTTTCTGTCCTAGGATCCTGCAAGCAGTTGCATGACGTGCCAAAGAGGTAGATGGGATCCAATTTATTACCTCCATTGCATTTACAATTAACTGAATTTAAGTCCAAGTTTTTATAAGCAACACAGAGCCCCCTTTATGCACCCACTGGAAACTTAAGTAATAATACACTACTGCTACCAATCAACTATCTTTCAGTGTATATTCCAAATTTACTTCCTGAAATTCTTCAAAAGACACATTCAAAGTATCATTCTTAATATTTGTAAACTTTACAAATTTCACACTTCTTTCATAATATCATTTAAAGTTCGTGTGAGTGTAAGGGTGTTTTAGAACTTTGAAAAACCTCTAAGAACTCTATTCTGGCCATTACAATAGCCACTTTTGCCAAAGGCAAAGACTGAACACTATGTCATGGTACATATGCAAGTATGCTATACAAAAGAATTTCACTGAGATTACATACATACAACATTCAATATAAACTGGGAAAGCTTGCTCTAAGACCTATTAGGTCTCTATACACATGCACAGACTTTAGTTTAAACCACCATTGACTCCAGTGTCAAAGCTTGCTAAATGTGTTGTCGTCTTCTATATATTCTATATATATATGTTCTATATGTTTCATCCTACTTGAAAACATTATATGTATGAAGCTGAGTATCTGGGTATTATTTTTATTATACTCCACCTTTAAAACCTGAACTTGGCCTTCAGTAGTTATGTCCTTCAAAAGTTCACAAAATGACCTGCATAAGTCAGTAGCATACACCTGAAATAAAATGAAGAAGGTATTATGCAAACATGTTTTATGAACTCAGCTTCTCTTCAAAGATCCTATCTGCTAAAATGCTCGTAATTCCTGAACTAATTAAAATCTAATATAAGTATTTTGTTGTTTTTTTAACACTGCAGGATTTTTGAAATTTCAGAGAATTTTCTAATGAAAAAAGTATGAGAATAAGGCATAATATTTCTAGTTCAACTCTTGTTAGAATTTATGATCATAATTTTAATCTAGTAAATAATTAGAATAACTATTACTACCCCTCTTTTCAGATACCTTAGTACTAAACCAATCCATAAAGCATTACTTCTAAATAATCATCTTTCTCAAATTTGATTTGGTTGAGTGTCCACCATGCACCATCAAGACCTAACAATAGAACAATAAAGTGTTTGTAAACACATAAGTATAAATGTATGTATGATATTTTTCAAGATGAGAGAAAAAACAGTTTGTCAGTAGGGAACTAGGAGATAATATGAATTTTTATATAATCATAACATACCTGTAAAAATTCAGATGAAGATAAGAAAATATAAGCATTGATGATCTTAAAGCAATTTTTGAGGTTTTCTGAACTCAGCTCTGGAAAAAACAGAAATCGCAATTCACAACCTGATCACCAAACTCAAGTACAACCAAAACGATTCACTTCTAAAAGTCTTTCTTTTCACAGCTTACAGTGCCAGATGCCAACAAGTAGAAAAAAGTTATCTTAGATCCAGTATCAATTACGTTCTCTCTCCCTACCAGAGACAATACAGCGGCTGTGTTTTTGCCACTCATCCTCATCCCTGATGGAATAAAAAAGTCTAACATAAGCACGTTTGAAGCATCACCCTAAGGAAATCCTATCTAGCTTAACTAGTTCTTGCTCTAAAAGCATCATACAACATCTTTCAGTTTTCAAAACAAGTAATATTCTCTTGAGGATGTATTTTTTTTCCCCAAAGGAAAGCATCACTTTTTCCCAGGATTCATTCATCAAATAAGGAAATCATTACAAGCATAGAATATTCCCAACTACCTCTACCTTTTGTAAGAATAGTTTCCATCCCTACTTATCTCTACCCCCTACAGCATTCGCCACTACAGAACCCAAGAGGTAGCTCTGGAGTTAAATAGTAAAACCACTACTAAACAGAGCAGTTTTATCATTAGAGATCTTGTATACAAAGAGAAATAACAGAAGACATCATCTTATATCTACCTACCACAACCTATTGACCTTTAGTCAGAATAAAGTAATAAGTGCTGAAAAAAACTATCAAGTAAAAAGATAACTTCTGTAATTTTATGAACACATTGCTCTGAAGAAATTAACCCATGTGCTATATTAGCTACACAACCTTCAAAAGCACAGCTAAAGATTAATTAAACATAAACATATTAACATCATAAAATTAAAAATAAAATTTTATACTCCCTTTAATAATGAAGCAAAAGCACCTGAAATATCAGTATTTCCTAAGCACGGAGTCCTAATTCTCATTACTAAGTTTATAGTTTGTCAACAACTCAGGTAAAACTACTGTTTTTAATTTCAGTGCTGCTTGACCAAAATGCTTATAGACATATTAAGGTAGTTTGAAAATATCCCACAGTGTTATTAACTGAATTATGGAAAGCTAATAATTGTATTCTGGGTGTAGGCAGAACAGGCAAGTGTTCCATATAATCAATATCAATAAATTTCAGGAACTTCTTAGAATAACCTCGGAAATTATAAACTGAAATTTGTCTTATCTCTTGGGTACAAGCACCTTTAATTTATTAAAAATAGAGAAATAGGGTAACTAGATAATAAGTATCAAAGAAGATGACCAAGTCAGATAATAAAAATCTGTTCCTCAATTTTTGATAAATTACAATTTTGCAAGCTCCTTTAGTAGTTGCAGCCACAGCAGCATTACTTAAAGCACGAACAACTAGCAGAAAAAAAACCATGAAATTTTATTAGTAAAAGACTTACCAAGGAGGGCAGACATGTTCTGAAATATTCTCAGGAGCTCTGGTGTAAGACATGGACTATTCTCCAGTGTCACTAACCTAAGAATAGATTACGCAAAATATTTTAGATGATTTATGAATAACGCTGAGCAATCATTTTGACAGATGTAAACACACTAACTTCCAGTAACCATCTATATGATCAACAATGTGTCACAATTACTGGAAGCATACTTCAAGCACAGCAATAGTCCTTACACCACACCCATCAGTATAGGCATGGTTCTTGCCAAGGTAGGAAAACAAAGAAAAACATGTTAGTGCCTTTTTATAATGACAACATAAGGTCTCAAATGCAGCAGCAAGAACATCTAAGCACCCAGCTTGGGAACTCACAAAAGGTGGGAACTCAGAGAGGAATATTTACAGTGCAAGGACAACATGTGTAGTGCTTTACACATCAAAGGAGCAGCTGTGGTGGCCTTTTAAAATTCCTGATGTTTGAAAATGGTAGCAATAAATTAAGCTTGCATTTAAAGCCACAGAAAAAATTCCGGTTTGTTCCTAGATCTTAGGCGTGGGATTACTGTATTTAAATAACATGTGTGATTATTTAAAATATCTTAGCTGTTCTCCTCCTCTTTGTTTAAGTAGCCGTTAGAGTCCCAACTGTCTCTACCAGCTCCATCCAAATTCCTCTGATGCTCTAGGACATCTTAAAATATCATTCTTCTGCACAGACATCAGAATACTAACCTCAAGATCAGTATTATTAAGAAAATATAAAAGTTCTGAACTCATATACTATAAAGGCCTCTGTCCTAAATTTTGAGAAGCTCTTGCACTTTGACTTGCTGCCACCAGCATTATAAATACCAGTTTTGCTGCACATAGAACAGATCATCTGTAGTTTAAGTATTTACAATTCAAACATTCATCTACAATTTAGATCAAACGAATCCCTCACTATTTTAAGACAAACTATGTATTCCTATTCTTTGGGAGAAATAGGTGTTGATTTCAGTCCAGGTAAGAGTTTCCTCCTACTATAGCGTCAGCTGCACCAGAAACAAACAAATCAGGCTCACAGTAGACTGATTAGAACATCACTTCTTGTTTTATGTTCAGTCACCAAACAGCCTGAGATCTAAAAGGTAACTTCTACACTTTATCCTTGTAAACTTCTCTTCCTGTAAAATCTCCTTGTAAAATCTCTTCCTGCAATCACCTTTGAGAACTACTGGGCCACTGTTCTCCTGTGGTCAAGCATATCAAATTGTTAGTTTAGCATGCACATTGCAGTGAGTCTAGACTTTTTGTTTTCCTGTTCATTATCATTACAGAACTGTATCTTTACTATCAAATGTCTGAAAATTAATTACCTACTTAGCTCAACTGTGGGTTTTTTATTAACTTCTTACCCTCACGTCATCTGAGGAAAAGTGTAATATAGATGAAGTCAAGGTAAGGTAACAAGAACATATAAATTTTAATATTCAAAGCTTTTTACAATTTTTTTCTTCTGTGGATACAAAAATAATTGTTTTAAAATTACAAACTGATAGAAAATATTCTTACCACAGCTCTAAACCATCTTCCAGAAGATAGACATGTGGAGGCTGAGAAACATCTGTACTTAGCTGAATAACTGGAAGCAGAAAAGGATAGAGATTTTTGCTGTCTGCTCCCAGTCCCTATAAAAATAAATAAGAAATGTAAAATATGTCAAAACCCTCAAACCAAGCATTTAAAGAACAGCACTGGGAAAGATCTGCAATGCTGTTATAGTCACATGTAAATGTGCATTCAAGAAATCAAAGGTTGAACTCGCATTCATTTCACACAACAAAATAGTCTGATACTCCTAAGCTTTCTCTCCACATGTTTTGAGAAAATTATACGCTTTTTTGAAAACAATCCTCTTATCAATAATCTGCAAGAAAAAACGAGAAACAATATACATTCTTAAAACATTCACTGGTCATTCTCTTTCTCGGAACAGTCACAAGTCTAACAAATACTATATGACTAAATGCTGAATATTCTACAGATCAAGAAAAAAAAAAACCTCTTTGCTCTTGCGGCACACAAAATCACTTGACATATTCTAAGAATCAAGAGCAGAGTTTGTTTTCTTAGCTACACAAAGATTCACAGACTGATGACAGTGATTTATTTTTTAAATGATCCATGAGTCATACATAAAGATTTCTTCCCAAGAATGCAGATTAAAGAATTTTTTAGCAATCACTTAAAAAGAAAACTCAACTTTTAAAAATACGCTAAACTAATAATAAATTAGAACTAATCCCAGAAGGAACAGAATTGTTAAACTGGTAACTGCCAATTACTGAACAGCATTACAACATATTGTAATGTTACTACCTAAGAAGAACTGAGACTAGTGGAATGCTGAATTCGCATAATTCCTATATTTTGATAATGGTTAATTTAAAATTATTTAATGTTTCCAACTTAAGGTTTCTTTCTGTAGTTATTTATTTACACAAATTTGCCTTAAAAGAGTCTTCCATAAATTTGTGTAATACAAAGAGAAATACCTTTTGTATACAAAAATAGCTATATTTTTCTCTCCACAGGGGCCAAACCCAAGAATTTCTATGATTTTTTTATGGTAAAAATATATTTCCTCTTGTTTAAACTTACTGCACTTTTAAAAGAACCCTTATTTCTCCTCCCATTGTAATGTTTAGTCATTCCCTTTCCACTTTCTCTCCACTGTTAACCTCCATGATACCATCCTCTTAGTCAGGCATTTCCCCAAGTTCAAGACTGCCTGCTTATTAATTCTGTTCCTGTATGGACACTATCCTCCATCCTCACAGCACTTCTCTTGATGTTTGCTGTCCTACTATAACTTTCTTAAGATGCAGGAAGGGTTGGAGAAGATAGGATGGCATACAGTCCGTATTAAAGTAGTTAACAGCATGGATTCTGCAGGCAGTATAACCATGTATTGTTTCATCATTAAGAAAGAACTGTAGGAGATACTGACAACATTTACATGACTGATTCCTTACCTGTACGAGATGGATTAGGGTGGATAGAATGGCACATCGCAGCATGTTGTGCTCCTCGCTCTGCTTCCAAAGGAGTGGTAAATACTGAACCAAACATCCTACATATGGTCGTATCTGAAGTTCAGAACACAAATTGGTTTCTTAGTGTGTAAACAAGTCTATTAATTTATCCCCAGCATAGTTTCTGAAAAAATATAAGTGCTTTTGTCAAGTAAAAATACTGAGTTTGGTTTCATTTACTCCTCTTTCCTCTTTCTAAAACACCATATTCTTCACTCTGTGACTGAAGTAACTTCTAACTGCAGAGCAGTTTGAAAACAACAAGTTACTTACAGTGGTATTTGTGCATAGCAACCAGGCATAAGTAGTAAATGGAACACAAAAAATACTTACAATTTGATAACTAGTGATATTTTCATAGTAATATATTCTTCACTGAGACGGTATTCCTAAACAAGAGCATTCTCTAAGACCAGAAACAGTTCCAATTAAAAAAAAAAAAAAAGCTGAATAACCTCTGAAGTTACCCGTCATTTGAGCAGGAGTCAGACTTCATAACTTCCAGAGATCTGTCCTAACGTGCATTTTTTCTATTTTGCTCTTCAATACTAAAGGGTTAATCTATTTGTCTTCTAAAGTATTTAATTATGAATTAACCTAAACAGATTCAAGGGTTCTTTCTCAGCTTCTTTTTAATGCTGCATCTCTAGCTGATCTGAAATGCAGGGAAATCTGGGAAAACTGCTGTCACCTTGACTTCTACAAGGGACAATTACTAAAGCTTCATTTGGCTCTCAGACAGGATTACTTGTAGAAAGAGGAGATAAGCTAAAAAACACGCATTATCTCTACCCTTAATACAGTAATATTGGGAAACAAAACACAGCAAAACCTGAGACAAAAGCAATCAACTATTGATTCTTTAATTCTGCAAAACCATCTTTCATTTCTTTACGTATAAGCTGAGGAACATACTTTAACATTAACATAATGTGAATTTGAAATTTTTCATGAAGTTAAGGAAAGTGGTGTACAGGCAACTGTGACCCATATCAGCACCAGCACCAATGAGAAACTACAAATTTAACTCCACGGTGCCTAGGAGTGCAAAGTATTTTGTTCCCCAAAATGTAAAATGTAAGATTAAATAAAATATTAGTTCAGTTCTATGATGAGACAATTAGAATAAATCACATATAAAACCCCAAAATTGTAAGAAAGAGCGTAAGACAAGCTGTTGAAATCCTTCTGTACTCTAAAAGATGAGTCAACATAAAAAATACAAAGTAACTACATAAAAGTAGTAACTGAGCAGAAGATTTTACCCAAAAAAGGTAAACGAGAAATTGAAAAGAGAAAAGAGGAATGCAAACAATGCAGGCAGCTATGACAACAATAACCAGTTTATTAATTTTTTTTTCCATTTTCTTTCACACCAAGTCCTCCCCTGTGTTCTTACGACAAAGCTAACACTGAAGTATGTAATAAAAGATACCTGCATATTGACTCTTTCAATCACGCAAGAGAGAACGTGAAGGACATGCATTTTAGTGTCACATTGTGTTACTTCCTGTAGTAGCTGAAAGAGCAATGTAAACATGGATTCCAGATACTAAAAGAAAAATAAAAAACTATAGATTAGACCATCAAAAATACAATTAGTGACATGAACTGGTAATTTTCCAATGTATGCTTACAACTCTAAGACATCCATACTTCAAAAAACACTTTTTCAAAGTGTGCAAAATATTACTCTTTCATTTTGAAAAATGCACACAAGGCAATCACTGCCTAAGCAAGGTAAAAAAATTCAGATACAGTTCAAACTAATAAAAACAAGTTATGAGTTCAAACTCATAACAGTTCAAACATGATCAGTTTGACCATACACCATTTTCGTGTTTCGGTAAAAATATGTCGTGTAAACATGATTTCACAGGTAAAACAGGTTGTCTCTCCAGAAGGAGCACTTTGTTAGTGTCAAAGCCTCTGGGCTGGTAGATAAATTTAAATATTGAGCTGAAAAAGACATCTTAAAACAATTCCAGTATTTACAGTCTAAATGCACTCTGCATTTTCACTTTTTTTGTACTAAAGAGAGTTGAAGTCTATGTGAAAATCATAATCAAATGAGAAACACCTGCTAAATTTGAGTGATCAAAGTATATCTTGCTGTACTTATAATTATTTACTTCATGACTACAGCAATGACCACTGTAGAGAACACAAACATAGGTGAACAAGAAAATCTGTGTTTTTAGGGCACTATTTTAACCAACATTTGTAATTAGTAGTTTTACGAAACAGCAGGTTGGAAAGTAGTGTGAAACTGGCACACAGGAAAGCCACACTGGTGTGGAGACAAATTTTTTAGATACAGTATTAATATTGTCTTAGCAAGAAGAAACTTACTGTCTGTTAACACATAGTATATACAGTACTAAACACACTGCTATGAGTCTAAATTTTGGTCTATGAAGACTGAAAAAAATAATACATACATATACATACCACCCCTCCCCAGCCCTAATTAATAAAAAATGTGGTTTAAAATTAAATCAGAAAATATTTTTTCTTGCTTTTCTCTATGAATTTATCTACTCTTCAGAATGTATAAATGCTCTTACTGGTAAAAACTGGTCAGTTCTGAACTCAAAGTCATCTACAGGTGAACAGCCATTAAGGAAAAATAATACAGATTGCAGATGGATACAAAACTAAAATAAGCAAATATTTCATGGATACACAAAAATTATACTGTGAAGAATTTGGTAATAAGTTTGAAATTTCTTATTTCCCAGTAACTCTGAATTAAGAACTAATCAAACATCTTTGCAAATGAAAGGATATTTAACTTCAGTGTTGTAGCTGTCTCAATACGGACCTGAAAGACAAAAGTCAAAAGCATAACACATATGTCTATTAAACATTTTGATTATCAATATCATATCAATATCAATATCAAATCAGTTGAAAATTCTCTGTCTTCTGTCATCCTCTAAGAAATGCAGTTCAACTCATTTCCATTCACTTTCATTTTAGTATACTTTACAATTTAGGCATTACTAAGGTGATGGAAGTTGGAGAAAGTACTAAGGTAAAATGCTCACAAAGGACAAGAAAGACATCATCTTGTTTCATTCTATCCATCCTGTGATAAAAACTCTAGCAACACAGGAGGAGTTTAACTTGGAATTATCTTATGCCTTGCTGTAAACCAAGAAGCACAGAATCAAATAAACTCAGCAAGTTAGATTGTTCTTCTTGGTAGATGTTCAGATGTTTAAAATGCATTAAGTAAAAACAGTTGACACAAAAACACATCCTGCTCTGCTAAAGCGGTCTGGAATCACAGAAATAACTGTTATGACTGCCAATTACTAACTGATATGTACCTACCAAACTAGCTAAGATTATTTGTTTGGTTTGTTTTTTTTTTTTTTGTGGGCTGCTAGCCTTGTTTGTTTAAAAATAAAAAAAAATAAACAATAGCAAAACAAGCTTCTCAACTCAATCTCACCTGCTGGTAAGACAAAGCTGTAGCTTAAGCCAACAGATTTGTACTAAAGCAGGATAGCAACCAATGCCATTTATCATACCCTGCTAGCAGGTAACTTTAATGCTTAAATATCCATAGAATCACAGAATCATTACGTATGAAAAAGACCTCCAAGATCATCTAATCCAATCATCAAACCAGCACCACTATCACTAAACCATGTCCCTAAGTGCCATCATATCCACACATTACTTGAACATTTCCAGGCATGGTGACTCCACCTGTTCCAATCCGTGACAACCCTTTCTGTGAAGAATTTCTTCTTGATGTCCAACCTGAACCTCCCCTGCTGCAGCTTGAGGCCATTTTCTCTTATCCTGACACTACTAGTTGCCTGGGAGAAGAGGTAAAGACCCACCTGGCTACAATCTCCTTTCAGGTAGTTATAAAGAACTACCAGATAAGGTCTCCCCTGAGCCTCATTTTCTCCAGGATGAACAACCCCAGCTCTCTCAGCCACTCCTCAAATGACTTACTCTCTAGAACCTTTACCAGCTTCATTACTCTCCTCTGGACATGCTTCAGCCCCTCAATGTCTTTCTTAAAGTGAGGGGCCCAGAACTGGACACAGCACCCGAGGTGTGGCCTCACCAGTGCCTGGTACAGAGGGACAGTCATTGCCCCGGTCTTGCTGCCCACAGAATTTTTGATCCAAGCAAAGAGGCCATTGGCCTTCTTGGCCACCTGGGCACACTGCTGGCTCACATGTAGCTGTTGTTGACCAGCATCCCCAGCTCCTTTTCCACTGGGAAGCTTTCCTGCCACTCCTCCCCCAGCCTGTAGTGCCGCCTAGAGTTATTGTGACCCAAATGCAGAACCCAGCACTTGGCTTTGTTGAACCTCATACCATTGGGCTTGGCCCATTGATCCAGCCTGTTCAAATCCTCTGCAGAGCCTTCCTACCTCCAACACTCCTGCCCAACTTGGTATCATCTGTGAACTTGCTGAGGGTGCACTCAATTAGTACTGTAAAGGACTAAGTCACAGAATAACCTCAGTTTATCTACACTAAGTGTCCATTTGTTTATAAATGACTAAAAGACATTTCACAACTTTCTTCATTAAAAAAGAGGCTGCTGCTTTTTCAATTCATTTTCCCACCAAGGTCATCACTTACTGAACGTCTTCAGGGCTTGTTTAATGTTTTTGACATTACTGTTCAACATCTCCACAATTAAACATCACCAAATCTTCCCAACGGTTTATCTTTTGAAGGACACAACAGACTTTAACATGTTATGAAATTTTCAATCAAGTTCACACAACGTAGGGTATTTATGTTTTACAAAAAAAAGTTTAATCCAAAACATTAGTTATTTATACTTACCACTAAGTCACGGTCTTGAAGTAAATTACGAATTGCTTCATATAAAACAGGTCTCAAGTCCGATTTGAATTTTACAGAAATCCACTGGCCAATCAGCCATATTACTCGTCGGCGTATTGGTTTATACCTTTAAAAGTAGGAAGAAAAAAATTGCACTTGTTACCTCATTATACTAGATGTTATAGCATAGTTTGATGAAAAAGAAATCCAAGGATCATGATGAAAATGTAATTGTCCAAAACAATTAAAAGATTTAGTTTGTCAAAACCTGTTAGTGCAGAAATCTTTTTCATCAAAATTCTTCAGAAGGTGGCACAGGAGACACCCGCTTAGTCTGAAAAAGTAAATCATCCTAAATGACTGAATCTTGAATGTCTCACTAGAGATACAGTTTATTCTGCATACAGGACACCAATTAAAACAAAAAAAGAAAACAAATGTTACATTTATTACTGACATCATGACATCTACTGCTTTCACTATAGCTTCCAGCAATTTCCTTGGCATTCTTTCTATGCTCAAAAATTTTAGTTCAGATAAAATTTAAAACTACAAATTTAAGGACTGCATTACAGCAACTGTCAAAGTAGTTCAAGCCACCTAACTGAAACTATTCTAAGAACTGACATTACCTAATCTTGCACTACTGCCACAACAAGGGCACAAATCAGTGCCCTTCAGAGTCAATGGGAAGAACAAACCAGAACAACAGTGATTGAGAAAAGCATTTTACAGAGCTGCTATTTTTCTCCGGTGATCATGTAACTCAGATACATAACTGCATATGTATAAAGTTAGGGAAGATGAACCCTATTCAGAGGATTTGAACTAACAAATTATTGTTATCTTACAGATATTTTTTATTTTATGAACTTTTTACCTTGTAAGCCATCAGAAGCAATTTAAACTGGAAGTTATTGAGGCTTCTCTACATTTAATAAACGTGTTTTATTAAACATTCCCATAACCACGAAATTATAAACAAAGGTCATCTTCAGAGAACCTGAAAGTTGTGGAATTAGCAAGTACACAGCAGTTCATTAGACTGGAACACAAAACTAATGAGGAATAACAGTCCAGTGCTGCTTGATAATTATTGAGTGACAGTGAAGCATGAATAACCCATGCTGAAGCATGACTTACTAACTGCCCTACTAACACCTTCTATTTCTTCAAGAATCTCATGATACAATTTTTGCTACTCTTAGAATGCCACTTTTTACACTTAACCTTGTAAAAACCAGAATATTTAAAAAAAACCCAAGTAATTTTCTTGAGATTTGAGTTGGATAGTTTTGAAAACACAATCACATAAGCAAAAGTTTTAAATGACAAGTACATAACTGTCTGCTGACAGCAAGGATTTTCAGCTCTGGTGTTATCTGTTGTTCAATCGATACACCCTACCTGCATCTCTATATTCTTTCTCTCTCTCTCCCTAGCAAAGAAAGACAGCATGCTTTCATTTTTTGGGGTGGGGGTGTTTGGGTTTTATTTGGTTTCGGGTTTTTGGTTTGGTTTGCTTTTTTGTGGGTACTTTTGGGGTTTGGGTTTTTTTAATTACTTAAGTTCCTAAAAATTCTTCTGCTCATACATGCTCAATTTTGAGATTCTACTTTTTCTACATTCACTCCTTCTGGGAAAAGCTCACCTCTTAGAACATTAGTTTTTAGAAGAAGAGTGCACACACTGACTAAGCATAGGTCCACTACTGAGTGTGGTGGACCTAAAGATCAAATGGGAAAAGTGATCATATTCTAAAATAATACAGCTTCTGTTGCAATAGTCATCGAACAATACGAATAGTATCTTTAAGGTGTCTGCACAGCATCAGATATTCAAGTCAAAAGTATTTTGCTTGACACTAAATTACTAAGTGTCACACTGATACTTTCTCTCTCAGCAGGAGATGTTGTTTTACAAATGAATTCTTGCAAAAAAATTGTACGCAGTAAACTACTTTCATATTTTGGAAAAGTTTCTTTACAATCAGTACAAAACTAAGTATCATGGCAAGTGACAAATTTGGCAATGCAATGTTTCTAAGAATCCTTAAGAATACTTTTATATTCATCCCATATTTCTTCTGTGGATATGGTCATGGTTGGCAGGTTTACTATCAACAGATAACGATATTCAATGAAATTTAATGAAAACACCACATACCCCATACTCAATGCTGACAATACACAAATTTGTGTTCCCAAACATCAACCCCTTTTGAGCAACCATCCTAACCCCTGAGGGAGAGCAGATCATACTCTCCAACCCACTTTATCTGAACTGCACATGTATTCCTGAAGCCGCTGTTAAAGCAGGATTCCATTTGTTTCCTTATACCCTTAGCAGCTACTATAAATTATAAATGATTTTCTATAGTGGGTTGGTAGTCAGCTTTTTTATTTCCAAATGCTAGGTATAAGGAAACAAATTAGCTTATGTTTCAGATAACATAACATATGTTTGGTAAGATGAATTGCAAATGTAGAAGAAAACATAGTAACAGTCTTCAAAGGACATTAGGGTCAATGTTAATGACTCTGTTAAGAAAAACAGGACATAAAACCGTGATTTGAACTCGTCTGATAAGAATTAGGATGAACAGTAACTGTCCCTTCCCCTGGGGAAAGAGTGAGAGTTTGAGGAACAGGAGGAATTCTGTCTTCTAGACAGTTTTAAAGAGGGCCAGCTCAGTCTGTACTGAGATGCCAAAACTGATCTTTCAAAATACCCTATGACATCCACTAAACTAAAAAAGAAGTACTCATGTGAAGGCCATCCAAATGAAGGGGACCTTGGTTAGAAACAAAAACCACAGCAGATAGACTGTATAAAAATCTTCACATAGAACCAGCCTGTAATTATTCGTACTTCACAACATAACCCAAATCCTTACTTCCCTTCTTTATTGCAGGCAAAATTAACTGAAGTGAGTTACTGGAGGCTTGCATTTAAAATAACAGAAGAAAAAAAAAAATCACTACTTTGGCTAAATTACAGTTTTACAGAGATTATTTCCACAGATTTCAGTTGGACTTTGTTGCCTGAAGAACTCTGGGGTCTCCAGAGGCCTAAATATCTTTCTTTAAATGAGTAACGGTTGTCCTGAGAAGGTTTAGTCAAGTCAAATATACGCAAGAGGACAGACTTAATGTACTTTTCCAGAACCCAGAAGTATCCACCATATAGTAATTTAAACACAAAGTGTTAAGAACACCATCACTTCTGTGACTGTAGGAGTTATCTGTATGTATTTTCATACCTCTGCTCATTTAGTGGATATGTTTAAAGGTTGAATATTTTACAATGCTGCAATTATTAAACATTATTTATTATCAGATTTGTATCAAAAGTTTATATTTAAATGATGAAGGCATAACAAACCAAGATGTTTACCTGTCATAAGAAACCTGTAGTTCTGCTAATAGTTGATTTTTAAACCACTGATCAAAATCCACACTATCAAATAGTTCATAAGCAGCCAGTCCAACCGCATTATACACTACGGAAAAACAAAAGTTATGCTTATTGTTTGCTTAAATGTTCATTTTTTCATACTAGATAATCAGATTAATTTGAGAGTCAAACCACATTTTTGATAACCTGAGCATAATAAAGAAAACAAAAAAACCTAAAGCATAATTTTCTTTAGAAAGCTTTATCAGAGCACAGTGAAGGGAACTCTGGAGGAAATTTTAGTACAAGGAAGACATTACAGAAGAAAGCTCAGAGTCCTGAAAATAGTTAGAAGCTGAAAGAATAATGAGCATCTTATTCCAACATCAAGGATGTTAGGTTCCATCTGATACAATTCTGTTCTTTTCCAATAAAATCTTCTTACTTGTAACATGGACAGAGTATCTCCATGGAGGCACTAAAGCTCATTTAGTTGCAGAGCAGAAAATACAAGACAGTAAAGAGATTGTCTAAGGGTGTATTCCACAAAAAAGCCAAAAAACATTTTTGCACAAGCATTTTGAAAAGTGCAGACTGACATCAACTGAAAGGATAATGAGGATTTATGTCCTACTTTCCAAATGTTTTTTAAAAAATCTTGTAAATTCTTCATGCAATTTTTAAGGACTCAAATACATACACAAAACTGGCTCATTTACTTCAAAGGTAAAGAAAATTTTACCAGCATCTTTGATCAGTATAGCATTGGTATCTTCTATATTGGTAGATCCTACAAGCCAAAGTTAAAATAAAGAAAAAGGTCACTAAAACAAGGAAGGCAAGCAACTTCACACTTATATGCCCTATGTAAGTAAGCCATGAATTAAGACTGTTTTGCTGCTTTTATTTCATTTACAATTTCAGACATTTCAGTTTTGATGCTTTCTTTAGTTAATATACTAGAATCAAATCTCTGCTTTCACACCCTGTTTTTGACTTACTACTTTGGAGATTAACCTTTTAGTAGCAACATACATTTAAGTCAGAAGCATATATTTAAAATGAACAGACTCAAAACCTGCAAATTGCAGATGACTGTCGACCACATAGTAATATTTCCAACAGGGTCCTAGATGTAGTTCCATATACTTATATATATATATATGCATGTAAACTTACAGCATGTAAGTGAAGATTTTCCAGAATTTTAAGAAGTAATGAATATTTAACATCATCTAGTACTTCAACGGCAAATCTCAAGTTAAAAACATGTAGAAGTGCTAATATGGGCCTCAGGAGAGGAAAAAAGTATATATTTTAACATGGTAGTATTAATACTATGCCTGTAATTTTTGGAAAACACATTAACTGTCAACCCAGTTGTAAGGAACTTTTTACTATTCCCAGTATCACAGCACAGCTATCCTGATCAACTCAAATACAAAATATTGTAAGTCAGCTAAGATATAACCTGGGGAAATAACCTAAACTGA
>VYXB01003622.1:49440-68266 GCA_013397135.1 Pachyramphus minor
TATTATCTTTCCTGGCCATTTTAAAACTTAATTTGGGGGCAAAGAATCACACAGTAAAACAGAAAGAAAATGTGTAACATTCCTCAGCTATGAATACTTACTTCAGTCATCATACAGAAAACAAATTTTTAAACCAGATTCTTCAGATTTGGAAAGTCCTCTAGACTCTCCAAAATAACACCGTAACAAATTTTTCTTTAAAAGTTTTATTTTCCCCCAGGATTTTGGTAGACACAGCATAAACTGCCTTGCAACATTTGAACAGGAAATTCCTGACAAAAAACAACCTACAGAATTCATTAAGTTCATGGACTACTCTCTAGAAACCCTGGAACCTCATGAAAGCAGAAACACCCCAACCTTTGTCAGTCACTTAAAACAGTTATGATGAAAAGGAAAAAGTCCTTAGGATTTCCTCCTCCTAGACACACATCGCATTTTCCTTGTGGTAGGTTTAGAAATAATTCTAAAATATTAACATATCCTTTCAAAAATACAGAGTGAATGCACTCTATAAAATTAGATATTACGAGTTAAAATTGTTTAACTGTTCATGAAAGTAAATGTCAAGAATTCTATATCTTACACTTCCTTTATTTTTTAAAGAACTTACCTTGTAGACTGTGAACCATTTCTAAAAGCACTGGGGTAAGAATCTGATTATATTCATGGAAAATATCAATAAAAAGAACTTCTGTGCATGGCTGAAAAATGAAAACATGGTTTAGAATCTCCTAAAGGCAACTCAAATACATTTTATGCTAAAATTTCAAGTGCTGAATATCTCGCACTAAAGGTCATAATTTAAAACACAATATACTGCAGCAAAATTAGCATTATATGAAATACCATTCTTCCTACTATACATTGTGTTTAACTCCAGGAAGAGTTTGATGGCTGCATCTGTATCAGCCAATTCTGTAGCAGAAGAACAATGAATCAGTGGAGTGAAACAGCTCGTGTTGAGTAGCCAGTGATCATACTGTAGGTATGTTACAGGCTGTTTTTGGATTAACTCTAGCTGAGTGATTTGGACTAAATACCCATTTACAGCTGGAACACACTGGATGCAGAAGGTTGGGTTTTTCAGTTTTAAAATTACAGTAATGCAGCAAATAAACTTTGAGATGACTCTGCAAAGTAATCACAGCAGTGACAACTGGGAGATTCATTATAACATCATACCTATTATCTGAACTAAATTAACTAACAACTAACATAATTAAATATAATTAAATATATCTATATATTTGAATATCTACAATCTGAAACCTTCTTCATTCGTCATGTCTATTAATAAAGTCATAAGTGATAACATCAGTTTAAAGAAGAAACAAGAAAAGCCAGAATACTGGCTTTAACCACCATCCGACACTACATAATACAAATGCTGAAGCAAACTCCTTTTCCCTCCCTCTGAAAATATCCAGTGCATAGTTTCCAGTGTGTTTCAGCACGTTTAAACAGTGATAAAGGAGCAAAGTTAACTTTTAGTAATTCTAAAGAAATTTCCCTAAGGATTTTTTTTAAGAAGCACCATCTTTCTACCAGGTATTACCTCTCTTGGTTACAAGACTAACAAGAAATGCATCCAGGAATGTTTAATGGTTTTCCTTCAAATTGAAACACTTACTCTGAGACTGTACTTCCAAGAATCTCCTCCTGTCTCTTCTACAGCTATTATTTCACAAAGAAAGAAGAAAGTATTATTTCAACTATGGTTCAAATAAAGTTTGGTGTGTGGATTTGAGGGTATCATAGAGTACTGATAAATCCCTAGTTATGAAAAGGATCTCTAGAGGGAATGTTTCCCCATATGAGAAGATTGCAGGAATAAAATGGTCAATATTTGCAGTAGACGATTTGTAGAGACAATGCTGATATGAAACATTTATACCAACATCTAATAAAACTGCAACCAACTATCCAACATGTTTCTTACTGAAGCTTTCTGGATCCTCTTCCCACATGGTCAATTCTTCCTTTGTCAGCAGGAAATAGTGAGTGACTAATCTCCTACATATTTCCATTAGTGTTGGGTACGTGAAAAAAGCTGTCTTTATCTTATGTGCTTCAAGAGTTTCAGGACTGCTGTCTGAAATAAAACACAGAAAACTCCAAATTACAATTAAGTGGCTTAATGATCAAACACTAGTCTAGTAAAACTAGAAAGAAATCAATAAATAAAACCTTCTTATCCTCTGAGAAAAAACATATTTTCATGACAGACTTTAATGGACTTTCAGGTGGCACTTTTTTAAAATCAAGCTAAAGTCCAAATTAATTTACTTTTAAGAGAGTTCTCTGACAGCACAATTAGACTGAAGGGTTGTCAGAACGTCACACGGTATTTAAATGCCTTTCAGCTACTAGGTAGATGAGAAGAACTGTTTACCTCATGCCTTGGGCACGTATATTTCCTTTTAGCATATATTTTTTTAACTGAATTTAAAAGCACACAGAACTCAAAGAAATTCCATTTATACCTATTCAGACAGTTTATCCAAATACAATCTTAGAAATCAACTGGGATTTTTAGGAATTAGTATTGGTTAAAGAAACCAGCAATAAAGACAAATACTGTGTTCTGCAAAACCAACACAAGCACTATTTGTCAGTCAAATTAAGAAAAATAAGTTTTCTGTTTTACACTTTTTTGTAATCACATCATTCTCAAAAAGTCAAATTTTCATCAAAATGTGCTATATTTCTCTTGTTTCAAGTGACTACATTTCAAAACTCAAGGCTCACTATGTACTATGTACTATGTACAGCAGAAGTTTCTGTTAATAATCAATAGACTTAGGGTATTTTAAAATTATGGAGTAACTCTGAAATACATCAATATTTTAAAGAATTTTAAACACTGGATTCATGTAATCTTTTATGACACATACCAGTACATTCATGAGACCGTTTTTTTTTTCAGATTTAGAAAGAGAATGTGACATGTCTAGCTCGTGTGGAAGGTTGCAGTAGTTTTTTAATCTGTATATACAGCAGTTTCAAATGAATTTTCAAAATGAAATACAGTCCTACAAAATAGGACATATAAACTGTTTTATATTCAACTGCATCTCAAATCCACTGTGTTTCTGTATTTCAGATTGCTGGTATTAGTTAATACAGCAAATACATAATTTTATCAAACATATCCCAAGGGAAAGATGCAACAAACTCATATAGAGTTTGGTTTATTTTCATCAACCACAGTACTTTTTAAAATTAATTCAATGAAAACTAAAACAATCAAAAAAGAAAAGATATTCATGATCCTTTGGTATTTAAATTTCCTTTGGCAAGTCACCATCTATATAAATTAATACTTCAATAATTAAAATAAGAATTATTAATATAGAGACCAAACCTTTACTAATTATTAAGACTCATTATAAAGGATTTATAATGTTGGTAAAATGTTTCTCAAGACACAAAAAGTGGTTTTAGTAAATAGCAACAGTACCTTCAATATTTTTGGATGGTTTATATGCATAATTTTTTACAATCATCTTAATGAGATTCATGCATTGTACAATAAACTGCTCAAATACAATTCCTTCACCAGCTTCTGTAAAAACATAGCTCACTGAGAACTCCAGTGATCTCTGAATCAAAGCAGTGAATGAAAAAGGATGTTGATCTAGGAAGTCCAAAAGCTAAAAAAAGAAGTAGAAAAGCAAGAAAGAAATCAAAACAATTTTTGTGCAAGTCTTATTAAATGCTTTAGTAAATTAATTATCAAAAACAAGTGTCAACTTATATAAAACTATAGAAAACTGACGATAGACAGGATATTAGAAAGAGATCAGTATCAACGGTTAATGAAGCATTATTTAACACAAACATTCTTGATTTTGGTTCAAAATCACTTCTTTAAGTTTGAGGACACATTTTCCGACACATTTTCAACTAGACCAGATTACTAGAAATAAATAAAATACCCTAGACATACTTGAAATGGTGAACATTTCAGCAAATAATTAATCCTTATTATGACTGTTGCAAGTAAAACAGCCATAAGGAATAAAACTTTTTTTCTCCCTCCCCCTCCACTGCAGTACAAGCTTCTTCAACTTATCTTTTCCAACTATCCATTTATAATGCACTGGTGGATTGATTTAATGTCCTCTACTACTGCAAAAATTCTTGCATCCAAATTTCTACATGGTAGAGTATCTATTAATCAAGTGTATTTTCTCTTCAGGTCTGTGAAAAAAGATGCAGTTTTGCAATATAAGTACTATGACAAAGATGAAAAATATTGGGTCATAGCATCTGCAGTTTGATTTTGGTGAGGCTGATGGGTGCCTTCCCTTTCTGATAATTAGGCTGAATATTTAAAATATATCTATGGCCCCTAAACAGAATCTAAAAATAATGGGAACCCTGTAGGTTTTTAACTTCAAAACAAAAACAAGTGACAACGCTAAAATTACCTTCCAATAATATATGCATTTAATGTACACAGAGTTAGCTGACAACTCCAAATGTATTATATAATACAAAAGTCACAGAGGGTAACAGTCTTTTGTTAAGTTTCTTTTGATAAAATTAAGAGTGGTCAGTAATTCCACAGAACTAACAGGGTCTTAGAAGTAATGATATAACTACTTACAAAACAGGAAGAAAAGTTTCTCTTCTTTATTCGTCAGTACCTTTACCATTGTTTTAGCGAAACTTCCAGAACACTTCTTTGAGCAAAATCCTAGCTAAATAATTTACTTATGGAATGCACTTAATATTGTTTGAGCTAAAGAAATGTATTCTTCATGGCTACAATTTACATCAGCATGAGTAAACAGACACTATTTTCTTCAAAAAATACATTTCATAACAAAGAAGTTTTAAGTTGCAGTACCTTCCATTTCTTTAAAAGATCTGAAATGTATTCACTTCAAGGCACATATATCTCTCAATGGGGACTGCTCCTCCAGAACTATAAAATATTCAGTAACTGAAAGGAGAATTTACTTACCACTTTAGTGAACAGAATTATAGTCTTTTCTAGACGATCTCTGCATATGTTTTCTGCTCTTATACTTCTACCTGGTAAATCAGACATTTAACAACTATCATTTTTCAGACTTTCCTTTTCTTTCTGGATAGCTAAGTTTTAGAAAATTAACAATGGAAAAGAACTTATTTTTACTGTAGTTGAGGCATTCCGTCAGCCAGAAAAAAGTTCTACGGCAGAATAAATTCAAAAGTCAAATTCAAGGTAATGAGCATCAGGGAAAAAAAACCCAACCACTTCAGCCATTTCTCTCAGCTGCAGTGGAATTCACTGTACTTGATCAGGCTACAGCAATCAGGACATCGTTACAGAAAATTTAATGATAGCAGTGAATACAATGAAGCAAGTGCTAGTACATGAAAAAAGTAGGGCAGCACTGAAAATATGAAAATGTCCTTTTAATAAAACTATTCTATATCCTTACTGCATAATATTATGCATTTTTGTAGAAACTCCACCTTAAAGAATAATTTATTATGGACACTAGAAAACAGTCTAAATTAAAACAAACAAAAAAAGAGAACAAAACAAAAAAAAACAGATAAAGATTTTAGGGGGAAAAAAAAAAGAAAAAAACCAAAAAGTGCCGTAATGAAGGCATACAGGCAAAACCCATGGTATAACAAATGTAAATACTAGTCATGTAAGGTAGTTGTACATGCTTTTGCAAAACAACTTATTGCTTAGAAAAGTGGAAATGGGAAGGTTCAGCTCAGATCTTGCCTTTGGACACTCAAAGCCCAGGGTCTTCATATTCTAGGGGACTACAATAATCACCAAATTTCAGGATGGGATGCCTTGAATACAGTCTACTCGAACTAGGCACCTATCTTGTAAAAAATGAAAGAAGGGCCAGAAAGAACCTGATTACAGTATAGTAAAAGGGGCAAACAGTGGCTGTTTCCACCTATTCTAGAAATGAGGTTCAAAGCCCAGATCAGCCCCTCTTACCTAACTACAAGCTCATCATTGAACGTCATCAAAATATCAAAAATATTAAAATTATATATAACTTCTATATAAAAAAAAATTCTTTCTACTCAGTTTAGACAACTGTTCTCGGAAAAAGTGTTGTTGAATCCTAAAATAATGGTTTGGCAGGCTTCAAAGGATTGAACAGCTCACATCAGATCTATTACAAGTGTACACACTAGGAAGGCAGAGTGAGTTCAGATGCAACACTGTCAAACATCTCATTTTTGCTCACTTCAGGTAACTTTCCTGCAAGAGCACTAACACCTGTCAACTATGCTTCTGAATCTGCTGACTGTGTTAACCTGTGGTTGCCTGTCTCAGACTACTATGTTTCCAGTTACAAAGGACAAAGATTTGAATATGGTTTTTATTTCCCATTTGACACATACCAAAATATATAACAAACTACTAGAAAAAGAAAAACCATAGAACTCTCCCAAAGAAGAAAACTCAAGATGATCTGGGTTTTAGTAGCAGCTCCATACTTTAATATGGATACCTTGTCAATTCATGACTTAACATTTTTTCCCCCCATTAGCATTATGACACCAAATATAATTCTGGTGAAATTTTAGTCTGTTTATAAAAAAAAGAAACTTTTACTGAATTCTTTTCTGACAGTTTCAGAGGATTTAAAGTAATAGCTCTGCACTTACAAAAACATATCTTGTACCTAAATAATTACTGATAATGCTCTAAACTCATTGTTTTCATCCAGCTTCCAATGTTTAACAACAAATACAACAAAAATTATCGAGATACTTACTACACTCCAGAAACTGTTTCAGCCGTTCAAACAAAGCATGTAGAAAACCCTGAAAAATGGAAGGAAGTATATACATCTTTTAAGGATGAAGCTTGGTTTGCACTGTATTATAAAAACAAAGTTGTGTCAAACTGAAGTAAGTTCAGATGTGGTACCAGCTCAAACTCAACCTCATCACTTTAAATTTATTTCATTATTTTGGACAATTAATAATTAGCTAGGAAACAGACTGCACAGATGATCCAAACGGACCTTATTAATACCACACAAACAGCATAGCATCTCTAGTAGAAGAAGCGATAGGTAACTACAGACATATGCTTTAAAATATGCTTATCCAGTTTTATCCTGTTCTCAACCTCCTAGTTTAGGCCATAGGTCACAGGTAGTCAATTCCTCCAGCAGAACAGGGTTAAGGAAGGTGTCTGGGTTTCTTTCTCTCACCCTCCCCTCTCCACAGGCTGCATATCATAGGCTTTTATCTCAATCAAACAAATTCCATCAATAGAATGTGATAGAACAAATATGGACTCACATTCACCACTAAATGAAAACATGCTTTTACATGAAGTGGGGGGGAGAGTATATGTAAGACATCTTTCAGTCAGAAACAGCAGTGTCACCATCATGTGATGTGAAAATTGGAAGGTGTACCTTTTTTTTTTAAACATCATGCCATTAGTGTCACAGTGTTTAGGATCTACCTAAGATCTGACAGCTCTTGATTAAGGCCAACTTTGAGAGCACATTGACTGATACTCCTTTACACAACAAAAATGTGTGCCTTTCAACAATTTTCAAACATAGCTATAACACCTGAATCATCACAAAAGATTTTTAATCTAGAACTAGAAATATATGCACTTCACTTACCATCACCTCTGCATTCCAATGAGGTTCTACAAAGCCATGAACTGTCAGTTTCCGAAGCACTAGAAAAAAAATATTTTTCTTAGCTATTTATCAGCTCTTGTTTCAACAGGTTTCAGAATACAAAGAAAATTCCAGTTGCTGTGGCTTTCTTCTAACTCCACATTTTAAAAACTATACTTAATTTTAGGTCCCTGGGTTCCTTATCCATATGTAACCTTAATCTTGTTAAAATTACTTTAAAATTCAGTACATTGTGTAAAATAATGAAGAGAACTCCAAGAATTACTGAATCAAGAAGAATTCTTTAAAAACTGTAAGTATTCAACTTCCGAATGATTCTACAGCAGGAAAAGGGCCAAGTACAGTCAAACAAGGCCCATAAGCCATCCTGAGAATTCTCTCAATTCTGTATTGCCAGCATATAGAATTATATATATTATATGCAGAAAAGCTGCATGCTGCACTTTCTGAAACAATTCAAGACAGGTATTACCTATATTGCAAGCAAGGCACATGGACATCTCAATTCTTCAAAGTCACAAAGTACAGTCAGGATATATATTTACACCTCAGATAAGCATTTGAGCATCAACCTAAAGATAAACTTTTAAGGTTAGCTCTTCACTGGAAACAAGGTGAGCTTAATGGAATTAAACTCGTAGCTCAGCTTCACCAAATAAGTGCCTAAAGACCTGCAAGCCCTAACTACAACACACGTAAAAGAGCATCCTGTTATGCCCTCCACTTTCTCACATCCTAGACTTTGACTTCTTACAACAAGCACATTGGAATGGTGCATACTGAGAAGTGATGCGTCCAAGACCACTGATTCCCCCTTTCACATGAGAAATCCTCCTCCTGCCTTGCTAAAGGTACAGGTAAAATAAACCAAGATTACTGGGCTTGGCTTTGTTAGAGAATGTGAACTATTGACCAAAGAAGTCTTAGTCATTCATCGTGAAGAAAGTTATTTGATTTAATATTATTCTATATTATTACCTTTCAATGACAACAAGGTCCTTTCTAGTGAATTTGCAGCTGCAGCTTCATTCCCCGCACAAATCTGCTGTAGGAATGTATCTGTATGATGATTCCACAAGGAACATGCAAAGCTATAAATATTTGATGTAAGCTGCAAAAGGAAGAAAGATCAAGAACTTTGTCATAGCAAAATAAATCTCTAAATTTTAAAAGCCAATGTATACAGTTAAATTATTTAATCCATCTTCTTGCATATCACAGGCCACTTAATGTTTAATTTGTTTCTTTGTTTACTGAGTTGTACTGATCCAAAAATGTTTTCCAGAAAAATATCTTGTCTTAATTTCAAGATGTTTTGAAAGACTTAGTGGTTTCCCTGAGTACTTGGGTCTATGACTCTAACCTCAAAGATAACTATTTAAGCCTCCTTTCTTACCTGGTTTTCATTAAATACAGCTGCTGGTGTATAATATGGTATGAAGCTTCAAAAAACAATCAGCTTTCCTCATAACCTCTTCTCCCGTAAGACTTAAACTGTCTGTCTTACAGCATAGTTAATATCTGAATCAGCTTACTCCAGGACACAGCAGTTACACACCGCTCTCTAACAAAAATAGTCCTGAACAATGCCTACAACAAAGCTAACTTTATTTTGTTGATAGCTGCAAAATCTGTCTTTTTCTCTCAAAATTTTTAAAATACAGAATGACAAATAGTTCCTAATAAGGTAGAACTGAACAAATCTCAAACTTAATTTATATTACAGTTCCCAGACAGTGCTTGCCTAATAAAGATATCTGAATTATAAACATAAGATAATTTCTGACTCAGTTATGGCAGCACTTGACAGCTTCATAATTAAGAAACTCCGCACACAGTCTGCTATACCTCATCAATAGAATCAAAAGCACATGACCTGTTTATTTGATTCCTTTGGCTGAGTAAAGGTTAGTAAAGGTCCTATTTGCAGGAATCAGTTCTCAATGCCTTGGACTCCTGGCAATTAAAATTTCACCTTCATGATTACACAGACAGAACTTCTTTTAACAGAGATAAATATGTAAACCTCTATAAGCAGTCTTTATTTTTTGTGCTTTAGAAACTCTTTAAAATGGAGGAATAAAATAAAATTTTGAAAATGCAAATGTAACATGTTTGGAAAAGATGTCTAACTCACTAATTCAGTTAACTGTACTGCATTGTTACATAACTCCAAATGTGTTTGGAGACGCAGAGCCTACAACCACAGTTAAATCTGTGTTCTAATCACAATGCAGATCCTTACAATGCAGAATGTAAGCTGCATGAGCAAGATTTGACATTTGCGTTCCCATCTTGCCTTTTAATTAATCCAGAGAGTTGGTCTGGAAAAAAACCCAAACATATTGCCACTGATGATAAAATAAAAAATACAGTAGTATGGAAGTCTACAACCCAGTATTTTTTAAAGACTATAATGCATTATGAATCCAGAGTACATTTCCAAGAAACATTATAAATTCATATAAAGTAAGATCTGCTGTACAGCACGATAAGGCTGATACGCAGATATTGTTCTGCAGGCGAAACTCTGCTTCTTACACAAATCACTCCAGCTGCATGCAAAATTAATAAATATCCCAAAAATATTTCGCCTAGAAACTGACTTTCAGTTATTTCATAATATACATACACCCAGCACCACAACAGCATTTCTGTTTCAAGGGCAGACATTAAAGTTCACAGACATGCCATAATGCCTTGCCAGCTAAGCCCAGGAAGAGGCAAGGATTATTTACATCATAGAAAAGTTTTCTGTCTGCAGCAAGCCGTTTGGATGACAGAGTCTTTGTAACATGATAAAAGGTAAGTAGTGCTCTGTGCTGTTGAAGATCATCCTGCACCTTCACAGATTCTACAAGAGTGGGTATAAGTTCCGGCCATTGCCTTGGGCAGTCCACCCTTGCAACTTTAGCAATCAGTACAGAGATCTGAGTAGCTATCTGCAAAAAAGCAAAACAAAAAACAGATAACACAAAGTCAAAGGGCATTTAGGAAATGTACAACACAGAAATTAACAGCCAAATAAAACCTGAATTAAAAAAATAGTATGGACTACTAGATTTTCGTGTGCTTTTCCTCAAGTTATTTTTAAGTTTGCTGAATGCAAATTAATGTGGAGTAAAAGAATTCTATTTACATAAAATGCTAAACTTGAGACCTTGTTTAAATTTTGTATAAAGATCAGTAAATTTATTTGTTCTAGATGTCACATAAATGAAGAAACAGATATTTGGGAATCACTTTTTACTTAGCGATCTTTTCTATCACTTTCTGTGAACCAGACTGCTGAATCCACATTACCCCTCATTCTGCTCTATCTGAGTTTAAGTTTTAGACAGAGCCATTCCCACCCCAAGGCACAGGTGGTAAGCCATGGTCCCCTCGCACTAGCTGAAGCTGAGACTCTCTTGCTCCAGATCCTCACACCACTGAGGTGCCAGGGGCACCTGCACCACTCCCACCATCTCACTTTGGTTGCTGGCCCAAAATCCCACTCACACAAGTTCTGCCAGTAGCTGACACCTTGTCCTTGCAGCCCCCCCCCAATCAACAGAGTGAGATTACACAGCAAGACAGGCAGGGGATGCAATCAGAAGACAGGACAGGAAGTGATTAGGCACAGGGTTTGTTCAGACACAGACCACCCATGGTTTACACTTGACTAGCCTGTCTTATGCCCTCTTTTTGTCTATTTCACACTTTGCCACCTTTGCAACTCCCTTTCCCTAAACATTCCTCAATAAATTTTGTATGGTCCCTCAAATTCCCACCTCGAATATCCAGAAATTTCACATTCTTATTTTCCCTGTTCTTATCCCATTTCCACTGAAAGGATCTTTGACAGGATTAGTGAAGCAGATGCAATGACCTTCAACACACCATTACTATATCACCACACTTCCAGGCTGGTGAAGAAGTCACCTTCTTACACTACCAGATGGATTTCAAGCAATTTACAGGTCTAAGGGGGAATAGCTGTGCCCTCCTCTACCGCTTCCTCATCTGTTTAATCCAGAGCCTCACCACCTCACAGAGCTTTCTACAATATTCATTCCTACCCACCTGCCTACAGAGATTTGCTTTAGGAAAAGGACATCAACATTCACAAGGAAGAGCTAGGAGTCTTACTGATTATTGGAACAAATGATGTCAATTGGCAGAGGGGAGCAAATACACTTCTCTCCATATGTCATATGAGAAGCAATCTTTCCAGGGAGGCCAAGACTACCTTTTCTTTGAGGATTGGCTTTTTAAGTTTAAAAAAGAAGAAAAAAAAAAAAGAAAAAAAAATCTGCTGTCAAGTCTGTTTTAACGACTATCTTGCTGCTCTGTTGCCTCCATATGGTGAATATCATCAGAGGGCATGGAAATTAGGCTCTCAACATATGGTACGTTCTCTTTTTCTTCTCCACCTCCCCTGGAAGTCAACTTGTATCATCACATATCAATACTATGTCTATTTCTCACATTTTTGTGTTGTTCTTCTTTCTATACATGCAAGAGTCATAATTTCTCTTCCTTCAATGATGCAAAAAGCACAAGCAGAGAGCAACTATCTGTGACTGGAAAAGAGCACTCATCAAGAACACAGAATATCAAAAGTCAGACATATCAAGCAGGCTGGGGACTAAATGAAAGGTTTCCCTGAAAGGAGACCTCAAGATACCTACAGACTGGAGAACTAGAGAAAGAAGGGGAGGTGGACTCTGTAATATTGCACACATTGTTTGGGTAATTATTTAGGCTGCTGGCATAAAACAAAATCCTCCACACCTTAAAAAATGACATCCCAAAAAATATCATAAAGAACACACAAATAAAAACATGAAGCCAATAGTCTTTAAAATGTCATTTAGAAAGGGTCTAATCTCAGCTGCAACCATAGTCTCAGAACTGCAGAACTGCTCAGCAGCAGTGGAATTTATAACTACAAAATATGCCATCCTATTGTCTTAGCAGGTAAACTGACTAAAAACTAATAAATGTGGTGAAAAAAGCGATAAAATTTTGAATTGTTTTATGAACAATGTAGTTAATACCACTTTTTTATATCTAATTTAGCTAATCACATACGTAAAGAACATGCAAATGAAACATTTGTTATGTACTACTTAGTAGAAGCATAAACACACACTCTATGGTCTGACTTCACATACTTCATAGTTCTTCTTGGTTGAAATAAAGAAACAAATAATATTTGGTCATATTTTTTACACTGAAACTATACCTGAACTACAAATTTTAAAATATTTTGTATATACCTTCTTTTTTACAAAATCACATTTGCTATTAAAACTTTTAATTCTAGTTAAAATTATCATTGCACAAGGGTCTTCTATAAAGACTAAACTACCATAATTTTGATAAATTGCTCTAATCCTAGCAATTAGATTAATCCAACCAAGGAATCCTGAAAAGTTAAAACTGAACGATTTGTAGAGCAGAAATTTATGTTCTTTTTAACCTATACCTTATGCCAATCATTTCTGTATTTTCTTGAAAAAGTTCTTTAAGTGTAGCTCAAAATACTAGCAAATACTTCCTTGCAGAATCTCATACTTACACGATAAAGAAAAAGTAAGCAGAAGGAAGGTCAATTCATCTAGTATAGGCATATTCTGAGTCCCTAACATTAGTTCCACACTCAACAGAATAAGAATTTATTATTATAATCAAAATAGAAGCTTACAGTTACTCCCTTTTTGTAAGACAAGACACTACCACACTGAAACTTCATTATGCTTACTTAAATGCATTAATGCTGTAACTAGATATGTAACAGCAATACTGCTTAGGTGGGTTTATCCAGCAACAATCTCAACAGCTTATTCCTGCTACACCACCACAACCACCACACTTCTTTGTATGGCCATACTGGGAGCCAGGTCAGAAAACAGATACAGCAGAAAAAAACCAAAAATCATTCAAGGAAAGGTTATTTTTGAGCTACATCCATTCCCGGAATCATTACATCAACAACAAAAAAACCCAACCAAAAAGAAAACATGTTTCCAACCAAAGTAATTCTATAATTTTACGAACGATGATATATGGAAATAGGTATTACTTCAACATTTCAACTGTTTGAAAGACAATATGAAAACTGCAACTTTATTATTATATTAAATACTTTATAAAGGAAGAAACCAAGTCATATACCAACACCACCATTTGCTGGGAGAGTAGTAAACATCGACCACTAACCTGATTCACTGGCTCATTAAAGTTGGTGATAAGTCCAGCACGCAATGTAGTTTTTTCTTCTTCAGAGAGAGCACTGTCAGGATATATTTATTAGAATACTAATTTTCTATTAAAAACTACTATTAATTAATTTGCAACTATCAAAAATAGTACCAAAACTATCAAAAGAACATTCACTGTTTTTCCACTATCTGAAGTATCTTTAAAAGAGAAGAAACACTGAAACAAAAACTTATGATACCTTTTAACCTCAGGTTTTGAGACCTGACGTAACCTTTGTAAAGACAAATGGCAAAAGAGAGAGCTGACAGAGTAAGATACACAGATATATATTGCAAAAAACCCCACCCAAAACTGTACAAATTACAGACTGATTGCTATTTGACAGTTCTTATACAGTTATTACTGCCAGGATTGATAACTTGAGCATGAATTTGTCCATGTATAGTAATGGACCATGACCAAGAAATGCCCAGAATAAGGCAATCACCTTATCAGATAAAAGCTCTTCTTGCAAAAGCAATAGGTTCTTTTCTATTACAAACAAGTTCTATATTTATACTTACAAGTATGGACCCTTTGAAAATTATACCTTTGGGTGAAAAGTATGGTGATACATTCTCCAAAAACTGGAGGGGAAACGAGTAAGAAGGACAAATTCTAAGCCATAAAAGGTTAATTTGCATTTAAGTGCAACTTTGCGTCTTAATACTTCATTTCAAGTGGCCTCTATCAATTTAAGACTACAAGTTACAATATCATATCATTCCTCTACTACTTCAGACTTTATATGACTCATGCAATTTTCTTATGATTTCTAGGTAGAAAACACAACACAGTGGTTTTGAAAATGTTTTATTGGCATTTATAGATTATACTAGCAGGGGAAAAAAAAGAAGAAAACTCCAACATGTTTTACTTCCGTGATAGCACCTACAGTGCTGTTTCTTCTTTATAAAAAGCCTTTAAGCTATTACCCAAGGTTGTTTAGATGAAACAGTTCCACCTAATATTGCAATGGTTCAGAAGCACGAATGCCAACATCACATCTCAGTGAAGACTAGTGGCTGGAAATAAAGAAGATTAAACATACCAACACATACCACTTCCTGCTTTCTGACCTCAGGCACAAATACAAACCTGCTAGTTTTATTTATTGAGGTTGAAAATTATGCCTAAAGCTCCCTAAAACATAGCTTTTACATAATCTAGACAAATACCAGATATTAATCTCAAAATAATAAAAAAACCAGAAGCAGGATTTACCATAGGATCAAATGTTTGCAAAACTGTTAAGAGTTTTCTCTTCCTGCCCCAGGGCCCTGCACATAACACAAGTACTCTCTATTTCCTAGGTCAAAGATTATCCATTCAAAGTACAGTAGACAAGGGGGCAAGTAATTGTTTCACTAGTGACTCAGAACTGCACACTAAGTCTTATTGTCACAGGTAATTTACAGTATTCTGGAACCACATTTAACTTTAATTTTTTTTAATCAAGATTTAGGCTTTTAAGATTTTTATGAATAAAATTAAATTATGCCTAAAAACATTTTGGGTAAACTTCACAAAGATTTCTGCAACAATCAGTTTTTCTGCAAGCAACTCTTTAATTTAATCTAAATTTAATTTAATCTAAAGCCACTAGATTACATTTCATGAAAATAAATTCTGTGGTCCTTTTTTATAAAATGAAAATGCAGGATATAATTTCCATGCATACAGATATACTCTAAGTGGTTTCTAAAACTTAAATCTCTTATTAATACAATTAAGAATTTTATTATCAATTAAATGTAGCTTATAAAATACCTCCCTTTCAGAAATAATAGAAAGCACCTAAAACCTGGTTTGTAAAGAAAAAAAACCTGCTCTACTACATTATTTCATATACCTTGTTTGTGAGCTAATGAGATCCCTTGCCTTAATTACTTTTTCATAATTACAATTACATTGAACTTATCATATGCATAGTCTAAGAGCAGCAAGAATTCAGTTCATTATTTCCTGTAAATAAACATGCTGTAATTAGGCTTTGCCATGGCAAAAAAAGGCAGGAAATGAAACAGATTAATGAGCATGAATGCCTCAAATACAGATGCTTTTGATAAGCAAAGTTGGTAAACAGTAATGAAAAAAAAAAATCTAAGAAATCAGGTGCTGATGCAAGTGGTACACGGCACTGTATGACGAGATCTCTAAGGGTTGTCAGGCGGTGGGTGGAGGAATTTACTCTCTAAATACAACAGTGACACCTGCCGTTGAACAGGGACACTCCCAACTGCCCTAGCTGCATCCGCGGCCCCTGCAGGAGTCACAGACATCGCCACTGGCACCACTGTCCCCATCTTCCCTTAATGCATTGCAAGACAGTCCCACAATTCCATGCCTTTTTTAGGCAGGTTTTAGGCAGGCAAGCAGTTAGGAGGAATATACATCACTCAGTGAGTTATTTCCATTCAGTACTGAATTACACCAGTCCAAAAATTTAAACAAGTTCATCTAGACATGAACTTGTAAGTATTTATGCTGTAGTCCTTTGCAGTTTGCAATTTCAAAGTTTCACTGATCTTTTTCTGTGTTTATAGTACATGCAAACAGGCATCCAAATACTTACAAAGTTATTTTGGATTTCTGGCTTATGAAGAGTTATTTATAGTTATCACTCAAATAAAAAATGGATTTGAAAACTATTATTAAGGTTGATAACATGGTACTCATTTAAAAGAACAAGGTCCACAAGAAAGAGGATTTAAAAGTAATTATCTGTAATACCAAAATGTGTTCAACATTTGAATTCAAGAAAAGCCATTTCTGAAGAAAATAACACATACAAAATCATCAAGTGACACAACCTTTTGAGGAGGCTGACAATAAATTTTAAAAAAAAGTCCAAACTGTGGCTGAAAAGAGGCTATTACAAGCCTAGGCTCGTGGCTATCTGGAAAGCTGCCTGAAAAAACAGGAGGGAGAAAGTTCACAAGCTCATTTCCAAAATCACTACCATCGGAAAATGCTATTTTAACTCTGATCTGTAGATCAAAACATGCTTTGATGTACTCCTATGGATGGAGAGGGGACAGCTGCTGATGAGAAACACACGATGAAAGACATGAATTTTGCAAGGACAACAAAAACGCAATGAGTCCTTCATGACATTCAAAAATATGATTGGTTCACAAAACAATCAACTGAGAAGTTACAGTTTAAACTGGCATTTCTCAAAATGCCCTCAATATATTCTGCTACGAGAAAAGTTATCTGGGTGAGTGCTGACAAGATGTCACATAAAAGAAATTTAGAAAGAAAATTAGAAATGGATAAACAGTTGGACACAAGAGTAAAAATTTAGTATGTATTCACCTCAGGGAATCTTTAACAGCAGCCAATAATTTTTAAAATTTACTTTATACTCTAATTGCATTTAAAAAACGCAAAATGTGGCAGAAAAATTAGAAACCGGGATAAAATAGGACTGCATTGGAAATTTAATATAGATTCGCCACATGGAATCTTTAATAATAGACAGTAATTTTTTGTTTTTTAAATTACATTTAACTTAAAACTGCAGAAAAACTACATTAAAAGATTGTTACTTAATTTTTACCTCAATTCAAACAGTAAAATTGTAGTCATTACTTCTGCAGGAAATAAACCACGCTTTTTTCACCAGAAATGCTATTAGTATCTAAAAATATTAACAAATTGAAACAAAAATTATTTTCTTGGGATAATGCTTACTAAGTACCAGTACTGTAACCAGCATCCCATTAGCCAGAAATATATAAATATATGCCATTTTCCATGCCAAAGATGGTCTTTTCCTTTCACATAAAAGAGAATCCAAATGCTTGCAGGTGTTTTTCAATTGTATACTAATCCACACATACAAATACCCCAGTGTTTTACATAATAATGAAGGAGTACTACACTATTTAAAGTATGCTGTGGATACAGAATTTTGTAACTCCTTTGGTAGATCTTTGGAAGAGCTTACAATGTAAGGTAAAATACATTAAACTATTTCAAGCAAAGAACTGAAAATCATACTTTGTGCAGCTTAAATTCACAATCTAAAAAACAGGACCTAGAATTCCAATTAATACCCTGAACCTGTCACTAATGTCCCATCTATATTACTAGCATTTAAGAATACTGAACACTTCCAGAGAGAGCGAACACTTGTAGGTCTTTATGAGTTCTGGAATTGAAACTCTTCTTGAAATGACAGTTATTTTTAAAAGAAACAGAGAACTTCAGACAAAACACTGAGAAGTACCTAATTCTGTGGGTATTACATATTAAAATGGCACTTTTTGTAATTTTTAAGTAAATTATGTGGTGCTCATGAATAGTGTTCGTATTTCTGCTCTTCTTTGGAGAACTTTTCATCATGCTTTATCAGAACCCACATACCAGAACAACAAAAAATGAAGACCAAAACTTGCTAGCATCACAGCTATGGATTCTTTCCTATGAGCACATGCAATATGAATCAGCTTAAAGGAAACAAAATGCCTCTGCCACTCTCCAAGAGATTTACTATATTTCATGTTAGCTACTATAAGGAAGTTGTAACACTTACTGCATCATTTCAAAACCTGGTACCTATGAGACAGCTTTATAATTCAGTTTTCAAAAGTAAATCATGCATCGTAAGAAGCAATATAAAGACAAAATGGTTTATTAGCGAGTCCTAAAGTTGAAACATTTTATCAGTTTCACCATAAATTCTAAACTAACTTCTGTGGACTAAGAATCTGCTGTTTTCCTGTATAGCGACCATTACAAAGCCAGCTGTAGAAGGTTAAATGGAGAAACCCAGAACTTACTGTGGTGCCACCCGTCTCCAATAGCGATCAATTCCATTTTTAAAGTACAGCACAGCTAACCACCTTACATTCACATCCAGGCTATGATTTGTAAAGATATTCTGTTAAAAAAAAAAAAAAAAAAAAAAAAAGAAAAAC
>VYXB01003622.1:68287-87221 GCA_013397135.1 Pachyramphus minor
ACAGAATAGAAATTGTATCAACACATGTCCTGGTACATATATAACTACACATACCTCTATATGTACCAGTGTACATAAATAAAATGCATTAGACAGGTAAGTGAAACACTGTTTTAAACATGAATTTTTAGAGATTAAAAATACGTTTATCACTAGCCCTGGTGCTTCGTTTATTAAAAAAACAACATGTAAGGCAAATCCACTGCTAGTCTTGTCTGACTGAGGGCATAAAAAGGTAATAATCAATAGAACCAGACAATTATTACACTCCTTAATGGCATAGCTCTCAGAAGTCTGCTGCACTGCACAATACAAGGTAATTTCTTATTCTAGTCAGAACCCAGCCTTCTCCATTATTGTCATTACTCAAAGTTTACTTAATAGCACTTTTCCACTGTATCTTACCAACAAGACTGAATAAAAACCTGGCTGGGTCTCCCACTGCTTCAGTTGTTCCTCAGCTGGCTTCAACACTGCAGTATCTTGGCTAGTAGCTTGGGTCAAGACCTGCAAAACAACAGTGCTAGCACTGTTGAGATCCATGAAAATCTGAGAACAAAAAAGAGGAAAAACACTTAATGAAAAAAGACAGCCAAATATAGACAGGTATCTTCCACTCATATTTTCTAAACACCCCACACTAATTTTTCACTATACTATACTGTGTAAAGATAGCATTACACCCACCCAGAGGCAGTATGAAGGTACAGTGATTAAACTATTTTAAACTCAGCAGAAAAAGCAAGCATCAAGTCTATCATTATAAGCATATTTACTTGAGGAATTATAGGAAATATTTTGATTTTAAAACAGTTACCACTCCTGTGAAGCACAGCAACTGAGAGCAAAACTGCAACTGGAGATGACTTCAGCCGTAGGCAGAGTAAACCATGGGGTTGTCTGAAAGAGACAAAGATGCAGATTATTAACACTTTTGTATTTTCTTTTTCCTTCAAGGGATAAAATGATCCGTTTCAGCTAAATACTATGAAAACTCAAATTCATCAAAACAATTCCTATCAATTAAAAAATAATTAAGTGTCACAATTAGTCCTAAATGAAGCTGAATTTTCCTTGATATATTTAATTTTCTTATCTATTTAGCATAAAAACTCTAATCAGCTGAACTATGAATGCCTATTGCCTAACTTCCAATATAAATATGTCCTCATACATCCTTGTACTCTGTGAAGACAAAACAAAACATTGCTCTCCAGATGACATTTATCATGACCACAGAAACAACATTACAAGAAAAAAAAAGACAAATATTAAAGAAACTATGAACTTTGTCAAATAAAACTCGTTTTTGGTCCATAAAAAACGTCTGTTTACAACCAACCTCAAGAAAAACCAAGCTAAGCTTAGTGTGTCAGAATAAAAAATTCACTTAAGCAACCCAATGTTCCTTCTCTGTCAAAACCACAGCAGATACACAGATCACGACATTTCTATATAATGCTCTCTCATCATCCAGAAAACCCTAGTTCAAGGATTTCCTAGTAAGAAGCAGAGAATTTAACTGCACTCAGGAGATTAGTCTTCCATGAATTTGCACAGCTACTCTTTGGCCATATAAACAACAGTCCTTATACAACAGTGGATGACGGTGTCACATGCAAAATCAAATTAAAAAAAGAAAAATCCCCTGAAGATGGGGCAACTTTTAGATAGGGTTTATAAATACTGTAAAATATTTAAGGAAGTGATATATTCTGTGTGATTTGGATGGTAAAAAAATCAACTGGAAAAACATGAACTGATATGCAGAAAATACAAATGGCAAGATGCACAAATGGCAACACTGCTTCACTACAACTGGGATTTTGCAAAGTTGATTGTAAACCTTTCATCAGAACAAAGAGTTGTCCCCAGCCTTTACACCTTAAAAATTCCTCTGTACAGTTTGTTTTCTTCTAATAAGTCACTGGTCTTATTTGTGCAATTATTTTCTTTTTGAAAAAAAAAAAGGGGGGAAAAAAGGGAAAAAAATCTAAAAAACCTTATTTTGAATCAATCCTTTCTGAACCAAACTCCAGTTTGCTGTTTAAGCTAGCCGAAAAGTTATGCTAATACAAAGAAGTATGGTCACCAAAATAAATAGTATGACTCTCTGCTTCTTCCTGCACTCCTTAAATACCCGAAGCTGGAGAGAGTGGGAAAAATGCACTTTTGGTTTGGGTCAAGCAAAATGATCCAATCATTTTCACACCACACTGACCAACAGGCTAATGTGCTAGGCATAAGAAAGCAGGCAGAACAGATACAAGTAGCTTTTATTTCACTCTCCTTCTCCTAAGTGAATTAAAGAAAACTTACACATTATGACTGAGCCATAATTACCCAAAAAAGGCAGGGGGCACACACAACAAAAAAAAACCAAACAAGCCAAAAAGTTAAGACATCTGAGCACAGTGTTCCACAAAGAAACACCAGAGGACACTATGGGAGGAAGGAGGAGTATGTGACTTCCAATGTCAAGCCATTACAGGGTCAGGTCCCAGCACACAATTTCAACTCTGACAAATTCTCTCCTTGCTTTAGCTTCCAACTAGTAGGATTTCTATTGGAAACTTATTCTCTGCATGCCCTCTGCAAAAATTATTGACTCAACGAGGGCATCAGCTCACACCTTGTGTTAATGGGATCCTCAAAAAACACAGTTTTAATTTACAGCCATGTACAGATACACGTGTGAAATCTTTTTCTGCAGACAGACACAGATGTGCTTCAGGAGTTTAAACCCAGATCTCTCCAAGCTTAATTTGTTGTGACCCTCCTTTTTTAAGTGATGCATCAGGGCCTCTCCCAATTTACATAGAGGACATAAAAATGCTCTTAGACCCCACAGAATGGCAAAGGCCCATGAATATTGGCTTTAATGTTATGGGATAGAGACAATCTTCACCTCTTACAAATCAAATTTCACTGTTGCACAGAAAGGCAAAGGGACATGGGGTACACCACAGACTGGTTAATTCACAGGGATATGGACTTTCTCCACCGTTTGATGGGGACTTCTACAGCTTCACTCACTGTTGAGCTATTTCTGCAAGACTGCCCTAGAGATGAAAATGAGAAGGTGAGTATTAAATAGCTATTATCTTTTGGATGCCTTCAGAGCCATGAGGCATGCATAGAAATGCTGGCAGAGCCTGTCCATCTTATAAGGAACATGTTCTTAGAAGGCAGGCAGGATCTGCACTTCCTGTCACAACATCCAGGATTCCAGGTTTGATTACTGGGTAAGGGTAGCGTCTCCCATCTCTACTTACTAATGTCAGACTGTGTCTTCACAATAAACACTGAGCAGTTTCAGGAATGTTGGTTGCTTTCTGCAGCTCTTCTCCATTGCTACAACAACCCAATTGCACATATAGGATTGGAGTGGAAGGAAAAGAAACCCCTTCCCCTAGAAAGTGTCCAATAATGTCACCTGTAAACCCAAGTGTGACTCTATTGCCATGAGGAAAAAGAGACTAATCACACACAACAAAAAAAAAGCAGCTCTCCAAGATCCCACTGAATATGGTAATACTGAACTAGACAACAGCATACTCTCAAGTCTCAGTTAACAGAAGAAAAACCCCCTCAGTTACACCTAGAAGGTAAGCAAGACACATCAAATGCCACCCCTCAGCACAATGAGCTAGTGTCTTCAGAAACGACAGGTACCACTAGCAGTTCCTCATCCTTACCACCCAATGTCCCGCACTTCCATTCTCACTTTTAAGCTACTTTATCTCCTTTTACCAGGAAAAATCCAAGACACACTTTGTTCTACTCTTCATTCTTTGGTTCTCTTTCTAAGGAAGTATCTGCAAATACAGTTTGCTTTCAGGAGTATTCCAATTCTCTTAAATGTTCTAGTTTTATACTACCTAGGCTAGTTTACTGTTTTTTCCTGAGCAGCCAATGCTTTTGATACAGGCAAAAGAGTATCCAGGTACTTTTCCCATCACGTTAAATCATATCCTAATTTTAAAATCACATCATTTGTGAAAAGAAATCAATGACTGTTATACATCCGTAAAGGAACAAAATGAAGAATTTAATCATTAAATGCCTCCCTACTTCACTTTTTTTAGACTTCAGAGAATGCAATATAACAATGCACTCATAACTAAACAACTCATTCTGTGTAGTTTTTATTCTCATTTGTTAGGAATTTAATCAACCCTCTCCCACTGTAATAAACATTTTCTGGGATACCTGAAGAGCACAAGTGATTCTAGAGATGTTGTTATTCTTTTAGTCAGTGTCTGACACTGCTTCTAGAACACTGTCTCCAGTTTGGTTCTCACAGTTCTCCCTTTCCTCGGTTCGAGTAGGAAGAAACTGGAGAGAGGCCAGAGCTACGAAGACAGTCAGGGATCTAAAGCAAATTAACTATGAGGAGAGGCTGCGAACTTGTTTAATAAAGTGGAAGCCAAGCGAAGACTTCATAGACACTTAAACACAGAAGAGTGCACACCAAGATGACCTTCTGCTTTTTGTCAGCAGATTACACAACTAATAAACAATAAAGCTACATATTGCAGCTTGGGAGGTTCAAATAGAAACTTATTACTATCTTTTACAGCATATTTGTTTTAAAAAAACCAGGATAAACAAAGTTCTTGTGCTGAAAAGCCACAAGAACACTTCCTGAAACAGGAATGCTGGCATTCACAATGATACTGATACAACCTATTAGCTAGAATAGCGACAGCTTCAGGAAAAGTTGGTAGTTACACTTGTCTCTCCAGCCTTCTACAAACTCTTCCATGAATTTCTTTTCTAACATTGCAGTATCTGTATCAACCATGCCATGTCAGTACTTCTACTGAACAATGAACCCAAAAGAACTAATAGTATCTTGGTTATTAAAGGTACTACTTAAAGCCACCAACAACTATAGTAATCACCAAAGTCACCAAAACAACTAATGTGAGGCATTACCAAAATTTTTCAAAATCAACATACTCATTTTTCTTTATGTAAATGAACAAGGCTACCTATAGTTTGCCCAATTTAAACCACAGCAAAGAAAACAAATAAAAATGTTTTAGCAGGAAAGAGTTAGAGGTGTTTTTTTCCTGACAGAAATAGAGGAATAGAACTTCCAAAATTTCACTTTTACAGATATTTAACACTGAAACTAAAACCTAAGCCCGAAAAAGGCATGTAGAAGACACAAAGAATAAAAGAACACAGGAATAAAGGACAGAAGTGAGCAAGGCTGACAATAATGTTAAAGGAAGCAAGTCAGTTCATATTAAAAATTCTAAGAAGAATGATCTTTCAGGTTAAATGGTCACCAAAGTGACCAAAAACACCCAAAAAAAAACCAGGTAGTAAACAAATGAGTGGGACAATTTCAAGAATTAACTTGGACAGAACTCAGAAGAGACTGTTACAGGGTTCAGTACTGATGACATAGAAAAAACCAAACGGATACAGGGACAACAGAAGAATATTTTTAACATTTAACAGTAGGTTTATAGGATAACTAATACAACAAGGTCAATTTCATTCTGTTGACTTCTTCCTAATTCTCTTCGTTTTAACAGACTTTCAAAAAGACATGGCAGAACACTTAGAACAAACTAGTGCACAACAACTAAGATGGAAATACAAGTTTCAGTCTGCCTCAAGCTCTGGAACAGGTTTAAGACACTCCACTTTAACTACCATTAAATTCTGCTTCTGATGATACAGTTGCAAAATTTTATACATAAAGCACGGGTGGCAAAAACCATTACTATGTCATTTATACATACAACAGTAAATGCTCCGCTGCAGAACAGTACAAGGAAAGCATGAGACAAGAAAAACAGAAAGCAATGAAAAAATTATTGTCATGAAGTTTCAAGAAACCAAAACCCACAGGGAACATGCTATTTGCAAAAACTCGAGTAGTTCTCATATATTATGGATGCTAATTCGAAAGCCATGTCAGACACATTACAGACTCGACTTTATCTGAGACACGGACAGCAAGGCACAGAGAAGCATAAGCGGGAAGCAGCATCAGTACTGCATTTAGGGCCACGTTCATGTATTTTACACACACTGCTGTCTCCTAAGGTAGTAAACTGGAGAAACAACTCACCACTGCTCCGTCTGATTAAGGGAAGACTCTGATCTGCACAACACCTGCTGTTCTTTAGCCTGCAACAAAAAACCCCACACTTTATTAATAAAGGCCAGTACACGCTCTTTCCCACAAAAAACCAAGTTTTGACAGCAAACCACGCAGTTTAATGCCTCATATTTCTCCGATGCCTCCCCGTTAATTCTACCCCGACGGAAAACTGTTTCAAGCAGAAAGCGGGAAAGAGCTCCCTGGAATTAGGTAACAGTTATTTCTTCCCAACTCCGAGCAGACCCTTTGCCCGTGCCAGCACAAACGGTAAGGAAAGCCGCGCTGCCCATCCCCGGGGGCAGTCCAGCAGAGCGGGTACCGCGGCAGACACTGGGCCAGAGCCGCGGCGGCTCGAGCAGCGCCAACTGGGGGCCGGAGAAGCAGAAGCCCGGGAGGAGCAGCACCGCCCGCCGCGAAACAGCCCCGGCTCCATGCTGGGAGCGGAAGTCGCTTTTCCCTCTCTCCCGGTCTCTTCCCGGCCTCGCACGAACCGAGAACAGCCCCTCCAGGGGCACCACCACCACAGGCCGCGGCGCGCCGCCCTGACGTCACTGCCCAGCGACACGCGGAGGACCCTGCCCTCACTGCGCACTCACACGGAGGGGGCGGGGCCTCATAGGGAAGGGGCAGGGCACTGCGTGCTAGTTACGTCATATGACGTTACGATGTCAGGGGCGTTCCCGGATCGTGAGCGATTCGCGGAGATTGGGCAAGCAGCTGGCTAAGCCGAGGGATACCGGGAGCTTGGAATCGCTTGGCAGACGTGCTTTGTGGGCGTTCTTGGGCGGCTGCAGCGGCTCGGGGGAGGGCACCAGGGCGGAAATGCGTGATATTAATGCCAATGTATAAAGCTACAAAAATACGTATAAGAAGTTTAAAAATATTAAAAAATACGAAAAATAAAGTGTATTTTATGCTAGCGTGTCTAACTTGAAGTGACTCGATTTCTGCTGGTTTCGGGGAGCAGCAAGCCCTAAGCCGGCACGCCCTGGTACCGCAGCCACTGGCCTGTCCGTGCTCTCAGTGTTCCAGTGGCTTGGAACCACTGCAGCGCCCACAGCCGCTTTGTGGCGCGCAAAGGGCGGAGGTTGAAGCGGCCCGTTGCCTTACTGGCAGAAATCGGCAAGCGTCGCCCCCGGAGACACAACAAACAAAAGCACTAGCACAGAAACGGCCACGCACTATCACCCAAAGGTCGATCTAGTAGGGGAGACGAGACCATCCAAGCCCCCCAAATCCCTCTGACACATTGCCAGAAAAGTGTGAAAGAACTGACTGTGCTTTTCTTTCTTCCTTTCTTCCCTTCCCTTCCCAAACCTTCTCCCTCCTCCCGCCCCTCTTTAATTCATCTTTTCTTTCTTCCTTTTTCATCCTACTCCGTTATCCAAACCCCACTCCTGTGTGCCTAGATAGTAGGTCAGGGACTTAACACACCGATTTCCATGCCGTGTGTAGTTCACTTACAAAACTTAGTAAGCTTTTGCGAGCGCTCTGACTTTTCCCTCCGACTACGAGCATTTACGAGTTTCGGGTGTTCCCTTTCCCCATAAGGGTGGGACAACACACGCAGCAGGAGCCGCTTTTCCCGAGAGAATGGAGGGCGGGCCGCCGGGCCGCCAGGGGGTACTGTCCCGCGCGGCGGAGGCACGCGAGGCCGGTCGGGAGTGGCGGCGGTGGCACGTGGAGCGCGGGCACGGGGCGGTTCGAACCGAGCCCAGTGCTTCTCTAGGGATCCCAGCGGAGCTGCCGACATGCCCAAGGCGCGGGCCGGGAAGCGCTCGGACCGCCGGGAGAGTCGCGCCGGCGGTGAGTGCGGGCCGGGCCCGGCCGGGCTGGGATGCCGGGAGCGGGGAGGCCGAGCACCCGCGGTAACACGGCGGTCTCTGCCCTAGGCGTCCTCTTCAATACCGGGGCCGGACAGCACATTCTGAAGAACCCCCTCGTCGTCAACAGCATCATCGAGAAGGTGGGAGGCGGTGGCGGCGGCTGTCCCGGGAGCTGGGACTGACCGCGAGCTCCGGGAACGCGTGGTCCTGGCTCCGGCCCTTCGCGGGCTTCGCTAATCCGCGATTATTGCTGCTGAACCGCGGTTATTGCCATCACACTACCTCTTTATGTGTATGATTTTTTATTTTTTTTTTTTTCCACATGGCTGCTTGATGGCTTTTCTGCGCCTGGCCAGCCTTAGTCAGCGTTGGGACATTCCTGTTCTCTCTGTTTCCCGCTTCCTTTCTAAACAACCCTCACGCTCTCCTGATACCCAGTTTAAGCTTTTTGCCACGTAAAAAGCACTTCTCTTTTTTTCTGAAGTCAAATGGTTGCATGGAATCCGTTCTAGGCAAGCACCCGAAATGCTATTTGTCCTTAGGCTGCTCTGCGCCGCACGGATGTCATTCTGGAAGTGGGCCCGGGAACCGGGAACCTGACAGTAAAGATGTTGGAGAAAGTAAAAAGAGTAAGTGCGAATTCCCCCCGCACGCACACCATTTTACCACTGACCACATTGTGGCTTAGTCTGTGGTCTTTATACAATGGATTCAAATGAGTAGAATCACTTCGTGGATATTTTTTTTTAACATTTGCATAATCCCAATGAGTTTTTAGCTGTCTGTGTAAATCTTTTGGGTTTTTATCAAACTACGTTGCTGTTACTCATTTATGCCATAAAGCTTGCATGTATTCAGAAAGGGAGGAAGGTGCATAGCCTTATGGGGAATTTTTAAGAATTATTTAAACCTATGGCAATAGATACAGGGTTGGGGGTTTTTAAGATTAAAATTTTAATGCCGGTTAGGAGGTGTTGCATGAAGTTGCAAATATATATTTTTTTCAGGTTATTGCATGTGAAATTGACCCTAGACTTGTTGGTGAACTTCAGAAGAGAGTCCAGGGCACGTAAGTATCAACTGTGGAAATAGTGATAGTGGGCACTTGCAGCAGGGGAGCTGCTTTGACAAAGCCTTGGCAACATGCTTCTCTGAGAATAATCACAATGTATTTTTTTCACAGGTACCTGGCAAACAAACTTGAAATCAAGGTTGGAGATATCTTGAAAACAGACTTACCATTCTTTGATGCATGTGTGGCTAACTTGCCTTACCAGGTATGGGCTAAACAGTATAGTAGAACTTTTTCCTTTTAAATGATAATTTCCCAGAAATTATACTAATTCTATTACTCTTTTCCTCAGATTTCTTCACCTTTTGTTTTCAAGTTATTGCTTCATAGACCTTTCTTCAGGTATGTGGAAGAGTAGAGCTCTGTATTGCCTCATAGGAAAAAAATAGTTTTAAAAATATTTCCAGATCAAATTTGTTTTTGGTTCTTAAAATAGCAATTTGATGGATCAGAGCCACACCAAAATTTTTCTGTAATATAAACCTGATAGTGCCTGAAAATTAGTTTATGTTGATGTATCAAGACAAGGAGATTTAGTCTTGGCATCTAGTCCAGCTTGATGAAAACAGGAGTTACACCTCTTTGTATTATAGCTAGTTGTCATTCCAGGGATAAGTAGGGCATCATAGCATTCCAAATGCCATCCTATCTAAAAAAGGTAGTGTGGAAAGGCTTGGATCAAATACAAGTCACTGCCTGTTGTCTGGTCTGAAAGTCTAATTGCCCAGGTATTTCTTGTGTGTTGTTTAGTATGTCTACAGTTCTTAATTTCAGTCACTGAAGCACTAATGTTGGTGACATTATTGGTCAATTTTTGGAGAGTTTGGATTTGAAGGACTCACAAAGAAGTTATTCAAAATGTTTTGTTACAAGCAAGCAGCTCAAGACCAGCCTGTGTCTTTGATCCTGATCCATTTAGCACTATTAATAATAAATTCTGTTACATCTTTGAGGAGACTTAGATGGCTTCACCAAGTTTTTTGATAGCTTTTGGGGTTTCTTAGTGCACTCTGAGCCAATTAAAGCAGAGCTTTTTTATGACAAACTTTCACTACTTGTAAGTGCTGAGACAAACTGTGTGTTTTCCAAGTGTATTAGTTGTCTTTTGACATAAAAATTGATTACTTAGAATTAATTTTCTGATATCTGCTATTCTCAGGTGTGCAATACTTATGTTTCAAAGGGAATTTGCACTTCGTTTGGTTGCAAAACCAGGAACTAAACTGTACTGCAGACTCTCCATTAACACTCAGTTATTAGCTCGAGTGGACCACCTGATGAAGGTATGTCATTCTGCATTAGGTAACAGAGTCAGAATGTCAGAAGAGTGTTTCAAGGGATGTGAGGATTTGCTGCTTATTCACACAGCTGGCTCATTGCTCTTGACCAACAGGTTGGAAAGAACAACTTCAGGCCTCCTCCCAAAGTTGAATCCAGTGTTGTAAGAATAGAGCCAAAGAACCCACCACCACCTATCAACTTCCAGGTGACCATATACTCAACATAACATACTAGTAATAATACTACTCAGTTCTATGTTCTGGTTTTACTATGAAGTACCAGCTATTTATTGGAGTTTCTGAAACACATAGTCTATTGGTTAGGTTTGGAGTGCTGCGGGTAATGTCCCTTTCATTGTAGTTTATATCTCCCAGAGACCCTTACAGCTCATGACTTTATAGGTTTTGGTCAAAGGAATATCTATGAGAAGTCTTATCTTCAGACAAGTGTGTATAATCTCAGAAGACAGATGTTACAGGATAGCATTGTTAATTTTTAAAACATTCTTTAAGGCCACTTCAGCCTTCCCCAAGGTTAGCCAGATTTTCTTCAAATATATGCCTTCTTAGCACATAAGATCTGTCCAATAGTACCGAGGCACAAAAAAGTACAGTTCAGAGGTTTTTGTGGCTGAAGTATTTTCTCCTCCATTTGTATTGCTTTGTCCAAGACGGGACTGGTTTTGTATTGCTTAGAAATTCATTTTCATGAAGGATTTTCCTTTGTGTTCAGTATGGTTGTGAAGTTGTCAGTAGTGACCACTCTTGTTTGTAGTAGCTGTATGTTGCTTTCTGTAAATTCTGAAATTTTTAATTTCAGGAGTGGGATGGTCTGGTAAGGATAGCCTTTGTTAGGAAAAACAAGACACTTTCTGCAGCATTTAAGTAAGTAACCTCTATCAAATCTTTTCAAAATTTGAGAGCCCATCCAGTTAACCATGTCTTTTAAACTAGGCAGCTGTTTAAAAAAGAACAGCTCTGTGTAGTTGTTACAACTTCTTATAGTAAAGATTAACAACCGGTCAAATGAAAACAGTAGTTTAGTTTCCATTCTAAACTTGTATTTCTTTTAGGTCAACTGCTGTAGAGCAGTTGCTGGATCATAATTACCGAATTCATTGTTCCTTACATAATACAGTAAGTTCCTTTTTAATATATTCTGTGTACTGTGACCTACATACTGTTTTTTGGAAGAGTAAAAAATTGAAAAGTGTAATGTGTTCAAGTTTTTCCAAGAGAGTTTGAGGGAGGGAGGAACTTGCCTCTTTTCTTAGTGAAAAATATAAAAGAGTCACTAATTTATAGTGAAAAAGATTAAAATCAAATATGCTATTAAAATATTTTCTGTATATGCCTCTAGGTCTTTTACTAATTTAATAAAACTTTTTGTGTCTTGCAATACTGTTGTGATTCATTTATAGTGAATGAGCCAAGATATAAAAATTCAGATACAATAATTCATACAAGAAAAAGTACAACTTTTTATCACTTGAAATAAGAACTATTCTAAGAGCAGGAAAACATAAGTAATTTAAATGAACCTTTTTGGTGCTATGAGTAGAATACAATTTCTGTCTTATTTTCTGTTAACAGGAAATACCTGAAAACTTCAAAATTGCAGACAAAATCCAGACAGTCCTAAAAGATACAGGTTACTCTGAAAAACGAGCCCGCTCAATGGATATAGATGACTTCATTCGGTATCCTTTTTTTTAATTCTTTATGCCTTCCTTTTAAGCTGCTTTAAATTATATCTGCACCTGTACATGTGTAGCTCAGATTAGTGTTGGTCTGCACAGGAACAGTAGTTTCCCTCTCAGTACCAGACGCTCCTGGCTTCCAGTCCTGAATATGATCAAACACTTTAACCCTATATATATTTTAAATACTGGTTACAACATTTAGTCAGCTAAAGATCCCTATTTCTAGTGTTTGTGTACTAGCCCCTTCTATATCTCCTTTAAAAAAGGCTTTAGTAATGTAACTGTTATTAGAATTTTCCTGGAGTCTTACACAGCCTATCTTTGCCTTGAGGATTAGGCCATAGTCTTTAGAATATTTTGCAATATTAATAATTTATTGCTATATGCTGCTTTTACTTCCGGCCAGTTAATTTAAGTGGCACCATGACTCCTATCCTAACTAGAGATAAAAGTTCATAGCTGTTTCTCGGTGTAATAACTTTTTCATTGCAGTTGACCAGTGATGTCTGCTTTCATACTGTGCTCTTTGCTGGCCAGCACATCTTAAAAATGCCTTAAGCTGAAGTATAAATTCGTAGCATTGTAACGTAAGTGTTTCACTCTTTCAGATTGCTGCATGGCTTCAATTCAGAAGGCATCCATTTCTCATAGATCGTACTAGAAGCATGGCAGGTGTTGCTTTTTGTCACCGAAGTCTTACCTAAGCCAGAGCAAGTGCAATGGGACAAGCTCTTCTCGTAAGAGCAATGAACAAAATATGGCGTATACGCTTGGGCCCTTATTAAAATGTTAGATGCGGTTTTATCACAAACAGCAGGCAAGCTGTGCTGCTTGGTATTTTAAAAGCAGTACATTCTTTCACAACTGAAGCGAGGTGCTGGACTTCCTCATGACAGTGTATTTCTAAATATACCCAAAACTGGCTTGAGGCTGCCATAATGGAAATCTCTGTTCTCTGATTGTGGACTTCACCTCAGTATATTCTTGCATAATATTCTTGCGACAGTACAACCCATAACTCTGGTCTGGACAACAAAAGTGGAGTTGTGATGATTCCCTTTGTTTGTTTTTTTGTTTGTTTGTTTTAAAGTGTCTTTAAACACTTTCTTTTGATTTGAAATGCCTGTCTCTTCCAGTTGTCCTCTACCCACATTCCAAGTCTGTTAGTAATCTGCCTCTCTTTGAGAAATCCCAGTAACTCTTTCTTGGGAACATAAGCATTTATCTTGTGGGCTTGGTATCACTTACAGAAACATTACTGAGGTACCTGAAACCACCAGTGTAATCACCTTTACTCTCTCATCCCCCACTGTAGTAACTAGAAGAAAACTACCGAAGGGCCACATCTCATAAGCACAGAAAAAGGGTTTTTTTGGCCAAGTGTAAATTCAAGTAGCTATTTTTGTAAGATAACTATTTCACCCTTCAAGGCAAGGAGGAGTTTTAATATAGATCAAAGCTTTCAGTGAGACTTAGAGCAGTGCATCCCTGTGTCCTCAGAAAGGTACTGAAGTGTCTTTAATATAGTTGGTTATATATATATGTATATGTATGAGTTATTAAGGACAAGGCAGCGTTTTTCCAAGGAAGTTTGCATTAACTCTGCAGCACAGCTGTCAAAAACATCAACTATTAACTGTTGCATCATGCAGGGGTGAAAGCATCACTGTGTACTTTTTCCATGTCATTTTTTTCAGATATAGTGTAGTGTATCTTTCCATAAGACAACAGTTAAGTGGGAAAGAGGCAAATTAGGAAAACCTCCTCTAAGATAAAATTCATTTATACACATCATTGAATCATTAGGGATAGAAAAGATCTCTTGAGTCCAACTAGCCCCACCATTGATATCCCCTCTCAGTTCTTTAAAAGTCATTCAGAAATAGGCTTGAATTTGCAGGCATCCTGAGATGTTGACTTTAAAAACTGAATTGGTCGTTTATTTCACAGTTTAATAATTCAGTAATTCTCATGCTGCTTCACTGCATGCAGAACCAAATTGTGAGTCAGGTAAGTAGCCACAAGGAATATGCTCGGACTAATACAGAAGAAATGCTTGAGGCTTGTGTCACACTTAATAAATGCTTTCATTTTACACAACAGAAATTGAGGATAAGCTTGTCTGAGTCCTGTTAAAAGTAATTCCAGTCCATCATGACAGTGGGCCACAGGAAGTCAGGTGCCTAAACTAGCTGTATCACGTTATCTCAATTCTCACTGCTTCAGTATCTGTATAGATCACACTTACACCAGGCTCTGGCACAAAGACTGGCTGTAGACACAGTTTCTGCTTGCATGTGCTGCCTTACAGCACACATGTAAAACACAGCTTAGTAAAAAGCTGCTGGAAGTGAATTCTGTCCCTTCTGTTCCCTGCTGTACCAGCAGGAAGCCACAGCTGGTTTTGGCTCTATGGATGAGTAGTATGGAAGCCACTGTTACTCATGTAGGATGTCTCAATCTTCAGATGCTTTCTAGAATTCTGTAGGAGCAGTTTCAAAGGAACCCTCTGGTATTATACAATAACCTGCCTGCTAACAAAAGCTACTGCCTACCTTTTCATGTTTTGGGGTTTTTTTATTTTAACTGTAATGGATGACGTTCTTAAATGTTGAGAAAGGTGTGTGATGTTTCTTTTAAGACCTGATGCAAAACTACAGTTTGGACTGTGCTCTGAGGAACTTCTTCCTGTATGACCAACTTGTGGAGAAGAGTTGGCTGCAGAAGTTACATTCTTTTCAAAAATGTAACTAATGTGCTGACAAATTTAAACCCTTCTGAAACAATAACAAAAATTATCAGATGTAATTCATTTAATAGCTTAATTTATTAAACACATTATGTAAAATCTACAGTGTTTCAGTTTTAATGTTTACACACAGGAGAAGTTTTATTTTTAACCATGATCTGACAAGAGCTTCCCATAGCCTACCTTTCTATGGGAGATACAAACATTAAACACTACAAGAAATTCTGGCTCATTTAACTCTCTTTTCATTGCCTTCCCTTTATTTCCCCCCACACCTGGCACAAACAAACAGGCTTGTATTCCAAAAGTAATTCTTAAACACTTCCAAGGGAAAGTCTGCTGATATGAACTCTTGGAAACAGGGACAACTCCTAGAGAGGTCTACAGTTCTTCATTTGACAAGAAGTTCTTACATGAAAGTCAATCTTTTTTGGATACTGACTTGCAAAAATAACTTGAGTGCCACCATCTAAAAAGTGCTGGTATACATGGCGCCATTTGTGAGAATTCAGGTACTTGCAGGATTTCTATTAGCGCTAGGTAGAGGTATTGTGCAAAATCGTCAAATGATGCAATTTCACCCCACTTTTCAGCTGCTGGCACTGTACAAAGGGAAAAATAGGTATTAGCTACTTCTTAAAGCAACAGAACTACTCAAACTACTGCAAACTACGGTTAATGTACATGTAAGTTTGTCATGCATCAAAAGCCAAGTTTTTAAAACAGTATGTGAAAGGCCAGTATGGATGTATTTATCCCCAAAGTTTGACAGTTAAACTATCCATACACAGCATTATCACCACATACCATATATCTGCATTATCCTAAGTACAACTCTCCTTAGTACTTAAACATTACCCTTTATTACACATCAACTAATTTATATTTTTGTGGGGTTTTTGTTGGTTTGGGTTTGTTTTTTTTTTTATTTTTTTTTTTATTTTTTTATTATTACAGATAAAATGTTAGAATTATATAACCATTCTTTATGGTATTCAAATAAATCAAGATTCCAGATTTGTACAAGGAAAATGGAATGTCCATCTGTTTGTCCACTCATAACAGTTTGCAGTTCCTGTTCAAATGATATGGCACATCCTGTGAAATGAAACTAGCCACCAAAAAATGAGTATTAAAACACATCAAAAATGTACACACACTAAAGTAATTTATATTAATGAATAAGGAATGTAGTTTTTTAAGGCTGTGCTTCAGAAAGGATGTCTAGGGTTGAGTAGCCTTCATCAAGGCATAGAATGGGAATAGGTAAGCACAGCTGTGTGTAGAAGAGAAGTTATATAAAACCACTAGCGTGTACATGCATTGCCACAATTTTAAAACGGCACAGCTAGTCTTTGCAATAGACTAAACATGGTCAGAAGGAAGTGCTGTGACTTTTTAATGGCCACAGTTTTACTTCATTATTAAGAACATGGCAAGTATCTCCAAACAAATGTCATTATTGGAATAAATGTAATATTAAAAACAAAGTGCTTCACAGATCTGAACCCTGCATGGATGTGCTGTCTGCCCTAGAAGCATTTTGTAGACATCATAGGAGCATTTCACATAAAACTGAAAATGTCATTCAGGTGAATAAGAAACAGGACATTTCCACAGACATTTCTAACGCTTTTACACTTTCAAGTAGTTGATTTCCCCCGGCCACTGGGTTTTGTATCAAATGTGTGCTAGAGCAGTACAGGTTCATGGATTCCTTTAGCAGCAAAGGCCCATTTCAAAGGGCACGTGGTCTTTTTGGGTTGATCTGTTTACTGGCCTGTTCCTCCTCCTGAAGAGCTGCCCGGAAGGATTTCACTTTGTCTTTAATGAAAACAGAAGAGAATGAGTACTGATCTGCCTGTGCTGAACAGATCTGGAAACTAAGCCCTAAACCTCCACATCCCAGCCCTAGTGCACAACAAAGAACATTCCTTCACAAAAATAGCTGATTTTACAAACCACAAACTTAAATTTAGCACTCACCATACAAACAAGCTGCTTAGCAACCTAGTCCCTTCTTGGATGCTACCCCTGTCTTTAGGCAGGATAGGTTTGTAAACTGCACAACTGCATGCCCAGAATGCAAACTGTTCACACTTACATCCCCCTTCTATCTTAGAGAATCTAGGGAGAGACCACGTCTACTTTTCCTTCCCAGCTCCTTCCAAACCAACCTTGGAGGCATACAAAATCTTATTCAGTGTACAATCAGCCTCTTCTGTACATTTAATTTCTAGTCCCCCTGTTTTCCTGTGAATGTGAAAAGCATTTGTGAATAAATTCTGGAACTTATTCACTGTAAATAGTTAAATGCATCATTCATTTGTTTCATCATAACTAATAAGAATGGGAGAAACCTGAGAAAGGAAGTGTGGCATCCTCATACTTCTATTCCTGCTCCTTTCCATTCCCCAGTAATAAGACCGAGAGTGGGAAGAAGGAAACCAAAAGGACAGCATAAAGATGTCAGTCCCACAGTGAGAGAAGTAAAAGCAGAACAATCCAGTGATCATAATGCACCACGAGCAGAACACAGAAGATAACCAAGACAGAATTTTTGACTTAGAAGGTGTTCCCTCCTGTAAAACTACACATACATCATGCTTCCTGTAAAGATGGAAGGGTCTCTTAAATAGCGTTTTACCTCCAGTACCTTGTTTCAAAACCAATATCTAATAAGTTTTTGAAGAACAGAAGTCACCTAAACTGTGGTTTTTTATTGCTGGTGAAAAGTGCTGCACAGAAAAGTGATTAAAAGCAATTTACCTCTAAGTTCGGTCAGAATATCAATTTTTTGCTCTAGAATTGCTTCAAGTTGGGTAGCATAAGAATCCACATCATAGTCTACTTCTTCTGTCATCTCAAGAAGTAGTTTTTCAACTTCCAACCATCTAATAGATTCCTAGATAAAAGTTTAAGAAAAACAACAAAATACATCAGCAAAGTTTCAAGACAAGTGTCAAGACAAAGAGCTGATTTAGACTTTTTATCAAAACTGCCTAGTCACCTCAATATAACAGATTTAAATCCTAAAATGAAATCTTTTTCCTAATTCAGCAAAACTGTATCTTCTGTACCTTATTTTTTAATTCCAGTGGTCATAACAGCAACAGGTAAACCCCAGCTATGCCAGTTCTCTTCAAATTCAGAGCAGTAGGTGGTTGTAAAGAAACTCAGCAAGCAGAACCTCATGTCACGGTTGAGCACTTAGGTAAGTTTCAAACTTGGAAGTCAAGCTTCAATTTTAAGTATCAGCTGGTTATCACTGACTATAGTTCTAGTGTCATTACTAGAGTCAAGAAGCCAAGATAATTTTGTCTAGTTTTGAGAGAAGGTGTATAGAAGAAGACCTATTTTAAACTCACTAATTGCATGATCTAACTCCACTCACAGGACTACAGTAAAGGCTCATTAAAGCAATTCTCAGACATCTTTGTACTCTGAATATCACACATTAAAAAAAAAAAAAAAAAGGTTTGCAGCAAAGAAGAATTGAAAGAGAAGCTTAAATCTTACAGAACTAAGCAAAGCTGTGATCAGAACCGATCCCATTGGAAATCCTTTGATTTAAAAAAAGAAAGCAGCTGACGGTTCTAGGCACGCTGGGCCTGACATACTAAAATAAAGTCTTTCCTTCTGTGCTCAGTAACCTAAGCAAAACTGAAAACGTAGTCCAAACCCCATGTTTATTTTTTGGCTTTCAGGAGAGAAGGAGCTTGCATTGGGGTAAGACTCATCTCATCTAACATAATCTTGTACATCCAAGACAGAGAAAAACCAACACCTTGAGAGTATGTTTCCTTGTGTTGGTATAGTTTAGCCATTTTCATTAGGAAAGGATGTTTTGTATCAGCTGTTTTCAGGAAAAAGCTGACAGAAAATGGCTGGTAGATTTTGTATTGGGGCAGCCCAGCCACTCACAGAGCATAAACTAACAAGCCGTGCTGCAAACAAAGGAACCTGAGGCTTGGACACGTTTTGTTCCAGTGACCACTGGAAGGAGCAGTAGTCTAGAGCAGAAGGCCAGATGGTCACACACAGGCAATAATATCTTTTAACTAACGCAGTTTGTCTCTCCAGAAGTTATAAACATTAGGACAGAATCATGGCATATGGCATATGACACAATTCTGTATGTTTTACTTCAGGACTAATGTTTCACAATAACTAAATC
>VYXB01003624.1:0-12259 GCA_013397135.1 Pachyramphus minor
ATTCTATGATTCTATGATAAATATCAAGATACTAGTCTTTTCTCAAACACTGACAACCAAGGTAGTTGTTAATAAATCTTGGAGAAAATCTTCTTTCTTTAGTTCATCCTAGTCATGTATTTAATTTGTTGGGGTTTTTTTCTCTTCAGTTTTCTCATCTGCAAATATTTTTCAGTTCAAAGATTCCTTTAGTCAGCTTCTTTTCCATGTTCCTCCAGCTATATGTTCCATGATGCATACTTCTAATTCTTTTAGAATCCAAACTCTAGCTAGTTCTATCATGTGAATAATTTAGAAATTCAGAAGCAGTTTAACTCTGAAAATTTTTAATGTTGTTATAAATACATTCCACATGAAAAGCAATATTTTTATCCTGGGATATTTGCATTTTCTGATTTACTCAAAGATATTTAGATACTTGTGTATATTTGATGGATTTGAGGCTTTCAGGTCCATATGGTTAAAAACAAATAACATATGAGTTGAAGATTCACAGGCTGTCTTCAAGATGTTGACAAAATTCCTAAGCCTCTAGAAAAACTATGGGAATTCAAATTTCTGCCAGTTTCGGATATTATGTCCTGCTAGATATTTAACTGGCTTATCTTGTTGATAGGTTTATGACTAGTTTTATTTGCCATTTTTTGTGGTTTCCTGGCTAGTTAAACAGACATGCATGTGTATATGTACATAAAACAAAGAAATATATAATAGATCAAAAAATTGTAATTTGAAGAGCTTACTTCATTATTGCTTGTTTTTCTGTTCCTCAAAACCCAAAAGTGTTACAAAATTTTTTAAGTGCATGCACCTGCTATATGTGGAAAAAGACATTAGAGGTATTAACAAAACAAAAGTTTTATGAAGAAGACACACTTCCTTGAAAACACTTAAGTAATTTTAACCTTTTTTGTCTAGAAACACTCAGGCATTTGTTTGTGGAAAAGGAAACAAATCAAACTGCCATCCAGAGAATTCAGTGTACAAAAGGAGAGGGAAACAGATCAGCAGAATCATGGTCATCAACAGCTCTTTAATGAAATTGCAACATGGAAACAATGAGTAGGTATTTTCTGTATCAGTAATGGAGAAAGGCAATACCCTCTAAAAAGACAACAATGCAGTTAGATACTATGCCTAAAAGCAGTCAACAATCACCCTTCTCTATATTCAGAGGCACAATGTCTTTCTCAATGCGTATGTCATACAAATAATAAAAACCACCAAAAATAAAAATGGCCCCTGGTGCTTTCTTAAGACTACATGTGACTGTATAAAGGGCCTTTATTTATGGAATTCAGTCACCCATTTCAAGCAGAAAATAGCCGTAATTTAAGACATTAAGAACGCACATGATACTGCTGTCCAGTAGCTATGGCTGGCAAGGACCTCCACCTTCCAGACACCTTTACTGGCATGAAATCTGCAGGTGCATAATCCATATGTTGATTGACGTGCCCTCCAGCTGCAGGTGCTTTGGTAGAGAAATACTGTTATAAATTAGCCAATCTCGGGCTGATGTTCTATCACAGGCAGATTCTCTGTGGTAGAGATCTAAAGATAGTCTCTGTCTACAATATTCAAACAGGGAATTAAAGTAATAGGTAACTTTTTATGATGTGTGCAAAACAATAGTTCAAGACTGAAGGTAGGTTTGATTCAGAAAATAACAGAGATAGCAGGATTAGCTTTGACCCTTTTCCAGAATGCTCCCTTCTCACTTAACTTATTGTGGACTGTGACTGGGGAGCAGAACTGAGTTGTATGATGAGTTTCTCAAGGAAGGAAGGAAGGAAAAGGAGGTGAATTTTTTAAAAATGGAAGGACACTTCACACTTGATTACAAACCTGTTTCTTTGTTGTTCAAATGTTGTTTCATAGATACCATTTCTCTCATTTGTTAGATCAGTAGCTGTTATTTGTCATACAATGTTACAGGTAAGAACTGCAAACAAGATAATGCAAGTGCAAGAGAATTGATTGAGTGCTTAATCATAGGCAATTTGTCTCAATATATTTGTATTGTACTCAAGTTCATATCAGGAATAGAAAAAGAAAAAGTAAGTAAGGCTGAGCAAATCCAAAACAGGATTTTGGCAACTCATCTCAACTTAGTGGCTCTGAATGAGGAAGATAGATTTAATCCTTGAATTATAGCTTGAATTCAAATTACTCATTTTGAAATGTTCTGGTATCAGTTATTTGTATCTAAGATTTTTGTCAATATGACAGTGACTGTATTTTTTTAAGTTAATCAGTGAATTTAGTCTTTTAAAACAGTACGAACCTGAGCAAAAAAAAATGTAACTCTAGATTGTCTTGAGTATAAAACAAGTTCGTGTTCTAATTACCTTTGGATTAGATAGAAAGTTTTAAATCAGTAACAAATTAGTAGCTTACTTCTGAAGTCCTTCCTCAAGAAAATTAGTAACAAAAAATTGATGATTTTGTTCAGTTCTTATATTATGAATGCGACAAAATCTTTAAAGTGTAGTTATGTTCACTTTTGCCTGGAAGGAAACATTCTGGAAAATTGTATAGATTAAAAGACAAAAAAAATTAATTCCCTCCATTTAGACTACATAATGCATGAGCAAACTTAAAATTCTCCCAGAAATTTTATACATTTTTACTTTTATAATTTATGATTGAAAGCTCTTAAATAGGTCTATTTCATACTCCTTTGTTTAAAAATCTATTTGGTAGGATTCATGCGATCATATAGGATTTTACATATATTATAGTTCACTACAATAAATTCTGTGAAAAAAAATCTGTAGAGGTATTTATTGCTTAAACACAGGAAATTTTTAAATTATAAGATCATGGACAATCACTTATAAGAAACATTTATTTAAGAGGTATGAGGGCTCACTCTAGTGAGGTCACATTACTGATAAAAGTCTCTTTTGGTACAGATTTCCTGTAGAATTTGGGTCATAAATATGCAAAAGAGCTTATTATTATACATGGCCATACTGGAACACACTTGCAGTCTTATGGAGATGAGCTGAGACTCCTAAGGTAGTAAAAGCCAACAGGGAAATACTAGAAAATTATTGCAAGGGAATTAAGGGGTGCCCCTTTAGGAAGGTGACACAGTCAACAGCACAGCTGAGGTGCCTTTACATCACAGCAAACAGCATGGGCAGCAAACAGAAGTTGGAAGCGACTGTGCTGCTAGAACCTTGTTGCCATTACTGAAACTTGATGGGATGAATCCCATGCCTGGATTGCCACTGTCAATGGCTACAACCTGTTCAGAAGGGACAGGGGAAGGAGATGCAGAGGCGTTGCGCTCTACATCAAGAAGTGGATTGAGGGTGAAGAGCTGTCTCTAAAGAACAGCCATGAGCAGGTGAAAAGCCTGTGGGTAAGAATCAGAGACTGAGGCAGCAAATGGAACCTTGTGGTTGGTGTCTACTGCAGGCCACCTGACCAAGAGGAGTCTGTTGATGATGCCTTCCTGCTCCAGCTGCAGGAAGCATTGCACTCACAGGCTCTTGTCCTGCTGGGGGGTTTCAACCACCCCAATATCTGCTGGGAAAATAGCACAGTGAACTGTAGGCAACCCAGGAGATTCCTGGAATGCATGGAGAATAACTTCTCAGCCCAGATAATGAATAGCCCTACCAGAGGAGACGCACTACTGGATCTGATGGTGTGATGGTTTGGTCCAGGTCCTTTTCCTGGTAACCANGCCTTGGGAGGCAGAGAGTACTGGTGGTCACTGGGCATGATTCTGCTATCTCAAGGAAAGTAATAAAGTTTCCTTTTATTAGTTCTTTATTGGGTTGTTCCCGGGTTCCAATTGTACATATGTTTTGTTTTCTTTTTGTCCCTTTTTCCATTTCCCCTTTCTCTTTTGGGGGTGTTTGGGCTGTGTACATAGTATTTTAATGGTATATAACTGTGATACATGTAAATATATTTATATATTGATATAAGTCATTTAGCTCAGGTTCTTCAGTTTCTTTATAAATTTTTTTAACTTTGCCCTGGGAAATGAAGGGAGGGGGGAAGGTTTTCACTGAGGGTTTGGGTGTTTGGCTGGGAGCAAGGTACAAACTATTACAGATGGTCATTGTTGTAAGGGAACTGAGGTACAAACTATCACAGATGGTCATCGCTGCAAGGGAACTGATCAGTGACATCACGAGTAGACGCAGCCTGGGCTGCAGTGATCAAGCACTGATAGAGTTCAAAGTATTGAGGGATATGGGTCAGGTAAGGAGAAAAGTGAGGACCCTGAATTTTGGGAGAACAGACTTCCGGCTCTTCAGGGAGACAGTCGGTGGGATCCCTAGGAGATTGCCCTCAGGAACAAGGGAGTTCAACAGAAATGTCAGATCTTTGAGGAAGTCTTCCATAGAATGCAAGAGATAGTAATGCCCAGGAGCAAGAAATTGGGCAAGGAAGTTAGGAGAGTGGCATGGCTGGTCAAACTAAAGAGAAACAAGCAAATGCACAGACAGTGGAAGCAAGGGCAGGTGACCTACAAAGACTATAGAGACAAAGTACAGTTATGCAAGGATGGGGTGAAGAGGGCCAGGGTGAAGCTGGAACTGAAGCTGACAAGGGAAATAAAGAATAATAGGAAGGCCTTCTACAGGTCTGTTAATCAGAAAAGGAAGGCCAAGAAAGGTGTATCCCTGTTGATATACGATGTTGATATATTGGTAACAATGGATGAGGAGAAGGCTGAGGTACTCAACAACTTTTTTGCCTCAGTCTTCACTGGCAACCTCTCTTCCCACACCCCTCAAGTAGATGGACAGCAGGATAGGGAATGGGGGAGCAAAGTCCCTCCCACCATGAGACAAGGTTCATGACCACCTGATGAACCTGGACATACATAAGTCCATGGGACCTGATAAGATGCCTCTCAGAGTCCTGATGCAATTGGCTGATGTAGTTGCCAAGCCACTCCCCATGATATTTTAAAAGTCATGGCAGTCAGATGAAGTCACAGGTGACTGGAAAATGTGAAACCTTGTAGCCCCCCTCCACACTAAAAAAGATAGTAAGGACGACCCTGAGAAAACTGACCTGTCAGCCTCACCTCTGTGGGAAGATGCTGGACAGATCCTCCTGGAAACTCTGCTAAAGCACATGGAGGACAAGGAGGTGATTTGGGACAGCCAGCACATCTCCATCAAGGGCAAGTACTGCCTGACCAACTTGGTGGCCTTCTATAATGGAGTGACTACATCAATGGACAAGGGAAGAGTTACAGATGTCATTTATCTGGACTTCTGTAAAGCCTTTGACATTGTCCCCCAAAAAACCCTTCTTTCTGAATTGGAGAGAGACTGGATTTGATGGACAGAACTATTAGATGGATATTGAAACTGGCTCAACGGTCACATTCAAGGGTAGAAATCAATGGCTCAGAGTCCCAATGGACATCAGTGACAAGTGATGCCTCCCACGGGTCAGTATTAGGACCAGTGATATTTAATATCTTCATTAATGACATAGACAAAGGGACGAAGTGCACCCTCAGCAAATTTGCTGATGACATCCCTATCCTTGGAAGTGTTCAAAACCAGGCTGGATGGGGCTCTGAGCAGCCTGGTCTGGTGGAAAGTGTCCCTGCACACAACAGGTGGGTTGGAACTGGATGATCTCTAAGGTCTCTTCCAACCCAAACCATTCCATGATTCTATGATACCATAAAAAATTTTCTTGTAGATTTAATTTTCCTGTTTTCAAAGTTATATCCATATCCAGACATTACAGTAACTTTCAACCTATGGATAAAGTTCTCTAAGAAGAAAAGGATTCATAGTTTTAAATAAAAAGTTCTCATCTCAGTCAAGGCAACTGCCAAGAAGTGCTCGTGGAAAAAACTGATTATTACAACCAGTTTGAGCTAGCAGATACCATATAGACTGCTAAATGAGAGTTTTGTATGCTATAAACAAAGAAGGTAAGTCTGGCAGATAAAAAAGTGTATTTCAATCGAGTTGTATAGGAAGTATACTTCGTTTCTGACTATTGTAAAAAATTATATCTATTTTTAGTTTAGAGACCTAGTGACAGGTAAGTATGGGAAGCTGTTCCTTACAAATCTGTTTTCCCTTCTGTATTATGAAGCTGTACAATTAAGAAGATACAGACTAGCAGAGCCAAGGAGTTTCTAAATAATTAGAATCTTTAAAAAACATTCTAAAACTTGATTAGAACAGCCTCTATGCTGTGCGTTTCATATTGTGATCGTGTTTATTATTTAAACTTTACCATATGGCAACAACAGAGACATTACAGAAATCCAGAGACTAGAACACAGATGTTTCTTCCCATCCTCTAAGCTCAATATCAATTTTATTTGCAAAAGTTGAGCAATTACATTCATGCTAAAAGATACTAAATTATGCATGACAAAAAATAAAGACACATTATAAATAAAGAATCAGTTTTATTACAATGATTCAATTAATACTTACTAGACACTAAATACCTTCTAGAAGTAAGAGCTCAAGAAAAACAACGGCAGTTCCTTTATGACAACTCTTTTGCTGCATCCTCACAGAGTTGGTCAGTCTGAGTCAGGTGTTCAGACAACTAAAGTTAATAGGGTCAGTTACAAATGATCTCAGTGATCTTGCATTCTGTCAAGGACAAGGCCCCCAAATTTTTAGTTGCTTCTTTAAAAAATAAACTCTAAAACCACAAAAATTGATATACTGTACATACAACATTGGATGAGATTAGTTTCTGTCTATAAAACCTCAACAAGCTTCAATTATCAAACTTTATTTTCCAAATAAATAATTGCAAATCCTTTGTAGCAGTAATTGCATGTTCCATGGAGAAGGGAATGTATTGGCAATACAATTTTCAGTTTTTTGTCAAAGTGGGCTTTGTCCTGTTTTACATATTAATCCTCTTTGGATTAATGTGCCCCAAAAAGCTTCACTAAATGTACTTCTTGTAGAAATTACTTACAGGTCTTTTGTGTGTGTGTTGACTGCCCAGAAGATCTCCTATAAAACAGACTTGCCCAGGATGGGCTAAAACTAGCTAAAAATACGTAAAAAACATTGCCAAGATGTGACCTTATCAGAGGTTCATATTAGAGAGTCCTGGCTAGAGTTAATACAAGTATTGTTGTGTTAACTTAAGTTTACCACTCATGATTTACAGCTCTTAACAAAACAAAATAAGACAACAAAGCATGTAGGAATATAGTCATCCTGTCAAAGAGAAGATACCTGAAAGTCTTCACTGTATGTTAGGAATGAACAACTGGAATAAACCTCCTGAATCATCTAATGCAGTCCCCTTGTGTCTCAAATATTAGCTCGTGTTTTGCATTTTGAAAAAATGGGGATTTTAATCCACAATGGAAGGTGCTTTAGCAATGGAGGCGTCTAATTACTGAGAAGCTTCACATAATCTCTAATATTAATTCATGGTCTCCTTACCACCTTTGTCTTTTAGTATAAATATATTTCCTCTCTAGGATTTAGTCTTTGATGTCATTACATCCATGTCTGGATATCAGCAAGCTAAACAAAGTGAGCTCTTCTAAAGTTAAGAAAAGGAGATCCCAGTGTCCCAGCTTTCCAAGGAACCATCTTCTATACCAGCCTAACCTTTAGTTATTTGTTTTTTTAACATAAGAAACATGAACAGAAGAGGGAATCAAGAGAAATCTCTCACTCAAGTCTAAACAACAGCATTGTTAACAGATATGTTAATACTATTCTGTTCTCTAAGGATTGTTTTCTCATCATCTTCAGGTCATATTTGCCTTTTTCAAGTCTACTTCCTGCTGACAGTTCACAGTTATTCTGTGATCAATCAGAATATCCAGCTGTTTATTCACATCTTTTTATTTTATTACCCTTCAACTGATGAAACCTTATTAAATGGCAAAATCTTCTGAATCTCCAACACAGACATCAATAAAGGGCCTTAGGTGCTGTGATATTCAGCACTGGAAAGACTAATTGATATTTAGGTCAGGGATTGGAACAAATGAAACTTACTTTAATAAACAAAAGTTCTTACACAAAGAATAGGTGTAAATGAGGGCTGTTCAGGAATGTAAACAAACAATATTGGGACCCCAGAGAAATTCAAGAAGAAATGTTAAAAATCAATGCACATATGAAATCTTGTTTGCTGCATGGACTAATGTACCTATCTTGAGGCTGAAAATGAGAGTTGTGTAATAGAGATGAAGCCTAAATTCACTTACTACGCTTTGCCAAAACATAGAATTTGAGGTCAAAGGAATTATTCACATTTGCCTTCAAAGAAGAAACTCTGAATATTCCAGTGGGAGATCTTTTTGTTGTGGATGACTCATCATAATATCTCACTTTTTAGCAAAGTGAACAGCCATGGTACAAAAGGGAAGGTTTTTGCAAAAGAAACAAAAAAATAAATTAAAAAGACAAGAGACAGAAAAGCAATTAAAAATTGGTTCATTCTTGAAATGGAGGGAGGTTACCATTTCCACAGGTATATGTAGCTGTTCAGTATTTTTATATGTGTCCTGAAAAAGGAGGGGTGGAATTGAATGGGAAAGTTTGCTGTCAGCTCTGTTGTTCAGTATCACAAGGATGTGGATTGATTGAGAGGAACTGACATATGACCAAGGAATCTATCTAAAATGGTAAAAGATATTGAATATGACTAAATGTAAAACTAGACAGCAGGTGGTCTGTGGGGAAGATTTCCACATGGGAAGATATAATGGTCCAATTAGCTCCAATACCTTGCTCTTGAGTAGTATGATAAGCTGTGCGGTGGTCAGTAAAAATGAAAAAAAGAACAATCAAGCAAATGAAATGTCAAGAAATGATTAGCAAATAAAATAGAGAAGATATCTTAGAAAAGGAATGGTAGAACTGGAAAGAATTCAAATGTTCTTATTGTTTTATCTAAAAGCTTATACCAGTTCTCTTTTATGCAACAGTCAAGCAGATGCAGACTTTTTAGAAAAATGGAGGACCTTGAGGGCATACAACAGAAATCTATAAAATCCTGAATGGTAAAGAGAAGATTGATAGATGCTGACAATCTCCAAATCTGAGGTATCAGAATTTCAACATGAGAAGAGAGAGGTTGTTGTTTTTATTCTGTTTATTCCATTCTTCATTTCCAAAGCAGGCAGGAGCTCAAACAGCAGAAAAGTCTATGTTTCCACCAGATGATAGACATTTTCATGTCACCAAGTGTCTTCAGCCACAGCAGGCAAAACCTTCCAAAAGTATTGCCAGGCATTGAAAAACACAACGGTACAGTCAGATCCACAGTGAGATATTTCTTTATGCAAACAAGAATCTCTTGCCTTCAAAATACTCACTTGGTCACCCAGCTAGAGCCTAATCAAGATATTGTGGTGGGATGCTCTGCAGTACCCAGAGTACTTGTACAGAAGTAAAGGCAGAAACAATCGCTTGTCCAGCAGATTTAAAGAAACACAGCATCAAGTACCAAGGATTACAACAGGCCAGTTAATGATCAGAGGAAGTACGTAAAGGAGACCACTAGGAGAATGCAAACACAGTACATTAGTATTAGGCTGACAAAATTAATAAAAAATCAAATGTGTCATTGATTCCCATTTTCTACAAAACAGCTTGCACTGTTAGGCTCCCTGAAAAACTGAAACACACCACTAAATGCCAGCATTAAAACAAAAAAAGGCATTATTCTAAGTAAAAATATCATGAACTGATCAAGGAAGTGTATGGAGAATAAATAAAAACTGCAGAGCTTCCTGTGGCTGTTTGAGCACAAGCTAAAATATCATATTCTAGCTGGTTTTCTCAAAGTGAGTAACACAAACTCTTAACTATATATAAGAGAGACCAAGCTCTGCGTTCTAAGACACAGTCCAGCAAAGGTTCACTCACAGACTGACATAAAAGGTACATTTAAGAAGTATATGATGTGGTGTTTCCATGAGCAAGGAAGAAATGAATCTTAAATACAGCTACATCCTGTTTCAACAAAAAAGGCTTTTAAGATCCGCAGAGGTGGTTTAATGCCAGTCTGCCACTCCACTGTCAGACAAAATAAAACAAATCAAGCATTATGTGTTTACAATTGCACAAACAAAGAACAAACATGTTATTCCATTCTGGACAAGCTGTAAGTGGTGTAGACATTGTGATCCTAGGAAGAAATTACCAAAATTAGCCTCACAACCAAGAAATTAAATGTTTCTTCACAAGTTTTTTGTAAGAGCATAAGGCTGACTGTTTGTATGTATTGAACCAGTGAGAAACTTGTACATGATAAAAAAGCAAGTGTGAAGGAATACTCAAATTCTGAATGAACCTCACTAGTGCCATGAGAGAAGAAAACCCTTTTTCTGTCTTACAAATATTTCTTCTCAAAAAATAGTGTCCTTGGACTTGCTGATGCGGGATACACACATCCAGTCAAGAACAGGTGGACCACAAAAATAAGTAAATTAAATAAGCAAATTAAACTTTTACCCAATAAGATAAGCACTATGTTGGAATGAGTGCGTAGCATTTTTTAGTCATTTGTGTACTATATTTAATACTTTAAAAGCCCACAAAAAAATCCCAAACAAACAAACCCGAAGCTGCAGCAGGCTTCTCAATAAAAACAGTTAGATGTTCTGAGATGCTCAGAAAAAGTACACACAGATGCCAGTGATGCTTTATGAAGAAGATATGTTGGTATCTAAACATGTGGGAATTAAAGTTAACTTTCCTTTCTGCTTGTTCCCTGCAAATGTAGGGACACGGGAAAAGGCAGCAGGACAAGTATTGGTGTTGTTCCTTTTGTGATGATGAGCATACTCTGGGAACGAGTGAAAAAAATATGAATCATACAAACACAGAGATGACACGCTGGGGGAAAGAAGGGTGGAAAAGAAGAGAAGTGAAAAGAAGGAAAAAAAGTTAGAAACATTGCCTAGACCAAAAGTAACTACAAAAATTAAAAAGAAAGGCAAACTAAAACAAGAAGGACAATTAAGATATTTCAAGAGAAGTATTGTGCTAAAAGTGTTAGAACGAGCAAAAATAGGTATTATATATAGGTATATATAATATATATATGTATATATAATAGGTATATATATATATCTAATAGCTNAAAAATAAAATATTTTTTTTTTTAAAAGCAAGAAAAATCCCTAGTGAAAATATATGAGAAATTCAACCCTGAAATCTATAAAGGTAAGCTGCTTTATGTGGCATTTTCTTTGGGGTTTGTATTATAAAAATATGTACTAAATATCAGACATTCTCCTGCTACTGCTGTATATGCATATTTATTTTAGAATACCTCTACACTCTGAGTTGCTATTCCATCTTCAGCTTTCTTTCCTACTGCAGGAACATCATCAATTATTTCCTAATGGACAAAGACATGTGAGCAGTCACAAATAACATACAGACATATAAAAGATCTGACAATATTCTTAACTAAGGCCTAAAATACTTCAGACCTTCTAAGAAACTGTTTGACTGCCAGTTTGGACAATGACAGTAATGTGAGGTTTAAACAATGCATTTAAAAGTGACAAGTACTCAAATGCAACTGAATTATAAGAAAGAGTTCTGGGCAGCATTAACATGAGACAAACACAAGCGCTGTCGAAGGTGACAATAAATGACTTGTCACAGGAAAAGAGCAAGAAACATTTCATGCAAGCAGACGCTTTTGTGATAGATATGCAGCATTGATCTTCTTAAAGAAATACAGTGAATAGGAAATAACATGAAGTTTGCTGTTAACAAGAAAGAGAATACATGTCCTGCAACTGTGAATGAAGCAAATAGACTATCTATTGCACACACATTTATGGATAGCAGCTCACTACAAATACTGGTAGGATAAATGCTGCCTTTAGAATGACAGATCTTCTTTCTTTTTTTTTTTTTTTTTACACAGCTTGTGCAAGAAGGATTTCATTTAAAATGTGAACATTGATTTTTGCTTTTTTTCCTTCATTTTTAAAATGGCACATTAAAACTACAGACAATAAATAAGATAATTTAAAATGACAGGTACATAAGGGAACAAGAGAAAATTCATTTAAAGGGTTCAATATTATCCTCTTTGATACATATATAGCTTCTTTAGCTGTGGAAATATTTCAACCATCTCTCTCCTCCTATTCTGTCACTTTACCTCATACTCATTTACCGTGTTGCTGGATAGTAGCTTAAGAAATTATTCTAACCAGGAAACAGCCTGCAATTTTCAGGGTAAATTAAAAAAGCCAGTCATCTACATTACCAAAAAAAAAAAAAAA
>VYXB01003625.1:0-13259 GCA_013397135.1 Pachyramphus minor
CTTCAGACTGCTCAGGGAATTAGGAAGTAAGATCCCTTGAGAAAATGTTTTTGGTGGTGCTGAGATCCAACAGTGCTGGTCACTTTTTTAACTTCACCTCCTAAGGGTACAGGAGAAGGCAATTCCCAAATACCAAAAAGTCCTAAAAATCAAGTTCCTAAAAGACAAGCAGATGAGGCAGAAGGCTGGCTTGGCTGGCTTGGAAGTAAGGCAAGAAAGGAAGGTGTATATGCCCNAAAGGAAGGTGTATATGCCCAATGGAAGCAAAGTCAAGTGACACAGGAAGAATTCAGAGATGCTCCTTGCCACTGTAGGGAGAAAATTTGTGCTGCCAAAGCTCAACTGGAGTTGAAACTGGCCAGAAATGTGGGGGACAATAAAAGAGTTCTTTCAAATATATTAATGGTAATTGGCAGTAGAGAAATATCACCAGCGCGTTACAGGATGAGGACGGTCACCTCACAAACAGGAACAGAGAAAAAGCAGAGGTGTTTAATGCTTTCTTTGCCTCTGTCCTCAACACGGATGATGGACCAAGGGGATCTCAGTGCCCTGAGCTGGAGGCCCATGACTGTGAGAATGATCAGCCTCAAGTTGTCCCTGAAGTTGTGTGGGATGTGCCACTCTGGCTGGATGCCTACAAATCTGTGGGGCCTCATGGGACTCATCCCAGAATCCTCAGAGACCTAGCTGATGTCATCACAAAACCTCTCGGTGAATTTTGAGCTGTCTTGGGAATCCAGAGAGGTCCCTGCTGACCTGGGAAAAGTTCATGTAGACTCTCTGGGCTCTGTTTCAATTTCTGATCTCCAGAATAGACGTATATTTCTGGAAAAAGGATGAGAATGGTAGAGAATATGTGACTGCTGTTTGAAATTTTTCTTTAAGCCTGAAATAACTTTTGAGCTGAAAGAATGGTAATAAGTTTATCTTGTGTGTTGAGCTTTACTCTCACTTTAAAACTTTACAGGTTATTATAAAGGATACAAGTATTGTGTTGACTCAGTCTCACATCAAGGCATATATGCTGATGACACTTCAAGGATTAGAATATCTGCATCAACACTGGATTTTACATAGGGTAAGCATGCACTAAACTGACAGCCTTTATGCTGTAACAGAACTCACATGGGATAAAACTTGAGTCTAAAGTCTGATGAAAGTAGTTTTGGAGTTCAGACACTCTCACTCCATAAGCTTTCCTATTTAGCTGTTTTGGGGAGACAATAGAGGTACCAGAAATGTTAAGAATTACTGATGCAGTTTTTACTTAAATACTTATATAAAAAGTTCTCCGGTTAGATGTGACTTTAATTATCACTGTGAACTGGGTCTGACTGGGACAGATTGAACTTTTTTCACAGCAGGTGAACTGTTGAGGCTTTCTATTTTTTCCACACTGCCCTTGCCCTGATGCGTAGGCTGGGGGTGTGCAAGAAGTGAGGAGGGGACAGAGCTGGGCCAGCTGACCCAAGTTGTCCCTAGGGATATTGCATGCCGTGATCATTAGTAAAAACCTGGGTTAGAGAAGAAGGAGAGATTTTGCCTTCCAAGTTGCCTTTCTCTTGGAGACTGGTTTGTGTATCTGTTTTCTTGTGGGAGGTAGTGAATGAGTTCCATTGTATTGCTTGCTTTTGTTTTTTTCCTCTTTCCTTCACTTGTTAAACTGCCTTTGTAGTGTTCTAGAGTTTTCTTACTTTTGGTCTTTTCTCACCTGTACTTCTGGAATGAGAATGGAATGAGCAAATGGCTATGTGGATGCTTCTCTACTGGCCAGGGGTCAACCCAACAACACACAGCTACTGTATTAAACTGTGTGACTTCCATAATATCTGCAGTTATTTGAAACATTTGCAAGGTCTTTTTATTATTCAGTTGGCATCTATGCAGTTAACAGAACTGTTGTACTGCAGCAAAACCAAAATCTACCAAGTAGCTTTTTTATACTCTGCAGCTTAAATGTGTTAATATTCAAATAGATATGTCTCATTACGATTTTCCTCTATGACTAAATACTCAATTTCCAGTGTTCTATTGTTTCTCACAATGTATCTTTGGATAGAATCAAAAGCTTTCATTTTAGAATACTCTTATGATACGTATGCCAGGAGATTCATGAAGTGTCTACTTTTATCAATACTGACAAAATTCATTATTTGCTTTCTCTACTGACAGGATCTTAAACCAAATAACTTGCTGTTAGATGAAAATGGGGTTTTAAAATTGGCTGACTTCGGCTTGGCAAAATCTTTTGGAAGCCCTAATAGAGTTTATACACACCAGGTAGTAACAAGGTAAGACATTCTATTTTGTTTCTTACACAGAGATTATTTAGTTGTTTTGTAGGTGTCTCTTGACACTGCTCTCATGTCATATCAACATATTCAAAGAGTACCATCTAGTTCATGTGGCAAGAGCCTCATAAAGAACATGCAGGAAAGCATTGTTCAATAAAATCTCCATAAGAACTGCTACATTATGAATCCCTGGGGGTTGTTCTTTGGTATGATATTCTTTTGAAATACATGGAAATAGTATGTATCTTCCTGTAAGCCTGGTTTTGGGAGCAAGACAGCTGCTACTTTCTGTTACTCACAAGACTTAGGACCATTTTTGCTCCTAGTTACAGTACCTGTTATGAGACAAACACTTGAACCAATTAAAATATTTATTAGTGGTTTTTATGTCGTGCTTATTTACAGTATGCTTTAAAAAGCAGGGCTACAAAACATGCAATGTGTTTCCTTCTGACTGCTGTAATGCTAAAACTATTCATGCAGAACTGATTTGTTTTAACATTTTTGTTCAAAAAGCAGAAATTCTACAGTAGTTTCAAGAGCAGTGTGCATCAGGTCATTCAATTTAATTGTTCCTAGGCTGTGTTAACTAGCTGTTTTAAACATCAAAGCTCATTTTGCATAATGCTAGCCTCAAGACTTAGATTTGTTGATATGGAGATTTTTGGAAGCTGGAAGGAATTCTGTCTTGTTGTCATTCCTTCAACATAAAATTTTAAGAAAATTTTGGTTTACAACATGCAAACCTGCAAGTTAAAAACTTCTTTGTTTGGCACGTTTGCAGTTGCATTGCTTGTAATCACCTCAGCTGAAACTGCAGTTAATTTGTGGTTGCATGTGACCCTCTGGTGAGGAATGCATAAATTTTTTTGGTCTTTCTTAAATAAAACACTTTGTAGGGTAGACTGCAGCTCTTCGGTGTCTGAAAAGTATATTGGCAAAAGCAATATCCTCTTTTTAGTATTTGCATTGCTACAATATACAGCATTAGACATGAACAAAGCCAAGTGATTTTCCCAAAATGTGTTTACTTTTCAGGTGGTACCGAGCCCCAGAACTATTGTTTGGGGCTAGAATGTATGGTGTTGGTGTTGATATGTGGGCTGTTGGTTGTATTTTAGCTGAATTGCTCCTCAGGGTAAGTCTTCAAATGTAAGCATTTTGTATTTGCTCTTTAGTGCACTACAGCTTTTTATGTGGACTGCTTCTCTCCTGCTAGCAGTAGGCTAGAAGAAAGTTTCCAAAACCTTGTTAATTGTAATGAAAGTGAAGTTTTTAATAAAAAAACTGAGGTTTCATAAGCATCCACAAGCATGGAAGTCTTCCGAAGCCATTGGGTAAAAAAGTTGTAACAGACTGTCACAGTCTTGCCCTGGGAGATGCCAAGTAGGCAAGTAGGTAACTCTTCCAGTCCTTTTAGTGTTACAGTTTCACACAGCCTTCTGTGAGTTTCATTTGCTAGCCTTCTAGAAATGTGACATCCTAGATAACATGCATCCACTGTCCCTTATGTATACATACATATGCATTAGACCTGGTAAAGTGATTAAATTTAAGCAAAGTCAGAAAACAAATTGTTGAATTTATTGAATTCAAATAAATTGTTGAATTGATTCTTTGGTTTCTCACAAAGTAGAAAATGTATTATGGTTCACTTTTATCACTGTGGTGTTTTTAAATACTCTGTCCTTTTTCAGGACAGTGCAGCTTCTGGGAGCTTTATGAAAGCACTTTATGTTTGAAGGGCTTTCATGATGCCAAAATTTAATGTGGGTATTTCTGTGTTGCTTAGTTAAACACTGTCTCTAATACTTTTTAAATATTCTTCGGTCACAAAGTTTCTTTTTACTTGCATTGTGCGCAAGGTACAAGTTGAACTGGGCAGATATCCCTTTTTCAGTCTTCTGCTTAGTTTAAATAACATGTGATACTGATAAGACAGTTTTCTATCCTAGTGGGTCTCTATTCCCCCTCATGCTTAGATCTCATTTCCTCAGTCTAACTTCTGTAATCCAGTTACAATTCACTTTAAATGTATTGAATATATAAAAGCTAACTTGAGGGAAGAGATGATGGAAACATCACCATAACCAACTGACTTTGACAACTAAGATGCAAAATCTTTCCTGTGTTTAGTTATTTTACATTAATGTGGTTGTGTAATTTTATGTTGAAGTCCCTGTTGTCAAGTCAACATTATGAAACCCAGGTTCAAGAAACTTTCAGAATCTATTTGGACACCAGTAGAATGTCTCAATAATCAGTGTAGCTCTTTGTGGGGAGATGGTATACAGAGGTGTTTTGCCTTGCAATTATGAGTGATCACTCAAAGCTCCGCTGAAGCTTTAAAACTGAAGTTCAGAAGTTAATTAAATCAAATGCTGTTACCTTCTAGGTTCCTTTTTTGCCTGGAGACTCTGATCTTGACCAGCTGACAAGGATATTTGAAACACTGGGCACTCCAACAGAAGAACAGTGGCCTGTGAGTCCTTTTGTTTAACAGACCGACATTAGTTTTACTTGATACTCTCTAATTTAACTTTTGAAATTAAATGAAAGGTTATACCAGAATACTTGAGTAGATTTTCAGAAGGCAGCTGGCTCATCCCACAGAGCAGCTTAGATTTGTTGTTTCTCTTGACAAACCTCTGGTCAATAGCAAGATTAACAACACTTTATGGTTTCCTTTCTGTGTGTGCACAGTTTCCTATGATTACTGCTGTGAAATTATTGTTGCTTAATGTTTTTTGGATGCTTGTTTAATGAATTGTGCTTTAAGACTTTCATCACTTTCAGAAGTAGGAACCATTTGTAGGGATCGAAGTTGGCCAAGGTAAGTTACAGTTTGGAATACAGAAAGAAACAGCAGACCAACAGCTTTAGGGCTGAACAATTTGTCTCAGCAACGGTACTGTAACAAACACAAATTAGTAGTATAATTATCTCTGAAGTGACAATAAATTCAGTAATACTAGGCAAAACTTACTGTTAGGACACACAATGACCTACCTAACTATGGATATTAGGCAGAGTGACAGGAAGTGGGGCATAACTTCTGATGAGCAACTCGTACCAGGAGTCCTGAATTCCCTAATCAGGAATTGTTGTGGAGCTATGGAAGCACTCACTGTACTTGTTAACCACTGCTCCCTCTCATGCTGCTTTTCCTTTGTGTGAATTGTGCTGGAATGCTCTGGTACATGATCATGAAATGGAGCTATAGCCATATTGAGACATACTGTATGAGGCACTGCCAGTCCCACACAATTCTGCTGTTGCTCTGGGATATGAATAAGACACATGAAGGTTTTTGCAGTGACATCTCTGCTTTCTTTGGAGAGGAAGAGTTTAAGATAAGGATGGGGAAAGGAGTGAATAGGAGATTGGCTAGCACAACAGAGATGACACATCCCTAAGTTAATTTGTAAGCCCATGCATTTCAATAATTGAAAACTCTACTATCAAGATTGCAACTGATTGAGCACATTTTTCACTTTATTGTTAATATTTTATTTTTCTTGGACAAACTTGGACAAACTGAAGTGTGATGACTAAATACTTAAAATACTACTAAGGTATTACATTTGGATAATTGCTACAAGATCATTTTTATGCTAGAATTTGAATACACTTGGGATTGATTTCATACCTACAGGAGAAAAAGATACGCAGTTCATCTTTTGTTTAACTGCTTGGTTGTGCTGGTGTAAAGTTAAACCGACAGGAGAAATAAACCCAACTCAAAGGAGATTAAAAGTCAGAATGACAATTTTAATAACAATACTATAATAAATACAATTTTATACGTGAACAATTGGTTTTAACCCACAAAAACCTGGCACCTTGGGCCACAAACAGAATGATGTTCGTCAGCCCCCGTGCTGAACCCCACGTGGGCCCTTGTGAGTCCAAAAAGCAAAAAAAGAGGAGAAAACCTGCCGATGCCAGTGATGGTTGCAGTCCAGCTGGAAGTGGTGATCACAGTCCGACCAAGAGTGGTGGCTGCAATCCAGCTGAGAGCGGTGGTCCCAGTCCGGTCATCCCAGTTGAGGCTCTGATCCTCCTCCTGATCCCACGAGTGGAACTAAAAGTCCCAAGACCCCAAGATCATATATCTTCAGGTTCAGGCTGGAATGCCCAGCCCCTTTCCCAGGGCAGGGAGTTGCACAATGGGTGAATGAGTGTGCTGGGTGTGAGGACAGGAACATCTTCTTATCTCCCAGGCCTCTTAACACCCAGCTCATAGCCTGAGGGGTCAGGTGTGCTCTGGGCAGCTGCTGTAGACAGTCTATAGCTTCTGGGAAATGGCGTAGAGGGTGTAGAATCCACAGTTTGGGTTACACCCACACAGTGATGAACTGGTCCCAGCTGTTCTAACTAGGACATTGGTGTATATTTTCCTTCTGTCCTCCAACAGCCCATATAAATTTTCAGTTGTGCATTTCAAAATTAGCTCAAAATGCAGTTAATTTTATTAATGTGGAGAAAGACTTGCTCTTTTGTGAATATTTTCCCTCTCACCATATCAGATCACAAAAGGAACCTTTGTTTCATTTGTCTGCATCCACTCTAAAGTTCTTTTATACTTCCTTTCTTTGTTAACAGTTTTTCCTTTTGGACTGGTTACCGCTAAAGCAAAGGAAGGACAGATTATTTGGAAAGGGAAAGTGTAAAACAACTGCAACAGTTAGTGAAAAAAAGTCTTTGTGACCCACTACTCCTACATTTGTTATTTTAGTGACCAGCTATTAGCAAGGTGTTTTGAAAGATGATTTGCTTCTGCTGAAAGGCAGCTATATGAAGTTCGCTTTCTGTGAAAAGCTGAACTCTTAAGTAAAAAACATATATTCCATTTTTGGTCTTTGTAGGGGATGACGAGTCTTCCAGACTATGTCACATTTAAATCTTTCCCTGGAATGCCACTTCAACATATCTTCAGTGCGGCTGGTGATGATCTGCTCAATCTTCTTCAAGGCTTATTCACATTTAATCCTTGCACTAGAGTTACAGCTACTCAGGTATAGTACACTTGAGTTATGTTCTAATGTGCATTAACCTACTGTTAATATCAAATAAATGTGTTTCTTTAAGCCAGTAAGCCAGGTTTGAAATGAAATGTTACATGAATTTCCAGAAACATAATCCCAGTGTTTTAGAAAGAGAACTCTGAAAGGCATGGATAATGCTAACTGATCATTTCTGTTCCCAGTGTAGAGCAAAGATACACAACTAAAAGGTGTATGAGTCATGGCCTTCAGACAGTCGTATTTGATATTCGGAATTTAATCACCTAAAGCCTGAAGGTTAAGTCTTAACATAGAGTATCCTATTCCCTGGGTTTGAAAGATATTCAGCCTTACTTCATCCAGTGTCTATCTTATTCAATTTCATTTAAACTTCATGATGCTTTTTTAACGTAAAATTCTGTGGTGATTTAAACCATGATGCTTGTCTCAATATCCTTTTCCATTATACTTTCAATTTCACTACTCCCTGATGGGGAGAAATTAAGGACTTGCAATGAAAATCTTGCAGAATGTTCTAGTTCATAATACTGATTTTTGTAATGAGGAAAATATACCTGTTGGCAGTTTGAAAAGTGTATTTCTGTCACTTTACACTCTTAGGGAGGCACGCAAGAAACAGAGCTGTCCCCTTAAGGCCAGGACTCCCCCACTGCTGGTTAGACAAGGCAGATCTTAATCTATGGGATTAGTGTAGATGTTACGTATCTTTTTACTAGAAGACTTCTTCAGAGCACATTCAGACTTTTTTGGCCACCATCTCTAAGAACACTCAGTATTAAGTTTCCAAATAATTATTTTTGCTATGCTTGGGACACCAGTTCATATGTATAAAGTGATTTTTCAGATCATATTGTGACAGTGTATTTTTCCAGTCTATTTTAAGGCAGGAAAAAATTTGTGCTTACAGTATTGGTTTGATTTATAACTGGCATTGAATATCATGTAATTAGCATTAGCAGGAGTAGTAATTGCCTAGGAGACACCTTAGCCATTTTTTATTAACCACACATTATGGAAGCTGTGAAGTTCCTAAAATTTAAAATAGGGTATGTAGTTCCACTACATGAAATAAACGTTCTTCACTCGTGTTTGTCTTCTGCTCCAATAGAAATTTCTCATAGTTTACAGGGTAGAAACAGCACAGTTAAAGAAATCTTAAAAGCTAACAAAATGGCTGGTGTCCAAGTCCTGTATCTAATCAAGACTTCAGATATATTCCTTTAATTTTTCTTTATTCCTGCTCTACTCTTTATCCTCTTGTCTCATCTGTCTATTCAGAATGTGAGCTCTTCAGAGTTAGAAACTGCTTATATACCTTTTGCAAAATAGTCTAGAGTTTTATTAGGACGTCTGAGCACTAGCTGAAAATAACAGTACACAACTATCCCTTGCTTTACCAAATCTAAGTGGGGTGCAAAGTAATTGAGAATATACACTTGATTTGCTCCAAGGCCACCTTCTAGTATAAAAGTGTCCAAGTAGTTTTTAAGTCCCAATAGCAAGTGCTTTATTTCATTATAACCTCTTTATAAATGGTATTTTGACACTTAATGCTAATTACTTGGTTATTTTTCTGCCATTATCATTAAGGCATTGAAACAGAAGTATTTTAGTAACCGACCAGGACCCACTCCAGGAAATCAGCTGCCAAGACCCAACTGTCCTGCAGAAGCTGTAAAGGAGCAACAAAATGCACTTCTAAATTTAAAAAGGAAAAACCCAGAAGGAATAGATCAAGGTAATGTCTTAATATTTCACTGATTTTAAAATAGGAGGTACATGGTCAGAAAGAATGGGATATTTTCAGCATTTCAGAACACAAAGTCTCTGAATGGACTAATTTTCCTGGGCACCAACACCAGCTGAAACCCTTCAGTGATTTGTGGTTTAGGATAAATGCTTTGGGGTGAGAATGACTTAGTTCTGTGTTCTAACAGAATCAGTACAAAAAAGACTCTTCTATGGTGCTTAGGAATTTATTTGTTAGAAATATCCCATTCCATTAATTGCTTTAATGGTGTGTGGTACTGCCCAGTAAATTATGGGCTATTATGATGAGCCTTTTTTTCCTGAGACACCTTACTTGGTGGAAATAATTTAACTTCACACCACTTAAAACAAAATGAGGAGAGGAGTGTGAGAGTCCAAAAAATAGCATGTGATTCTGTGAAATGACAGACTGGAAAATGTAGATCAGATTCAGAGAGATTTCTGCTTGCTTTCTCATAAGGTAAGCAAGTTATATTGTTTAGACCACTCTGGAACATGAAGCGCGTTTCTGTGACCCTCCTCGAATCTTCCCCAAAAAGTAGCATTGTTTCATATCTTTGTGGCAAGAAAAGTGCTCAGGACTCAACACCTATATCTGACGCTGAATTACTCAGACCTTCTACTAGAGAGGCAAATATTGGTTCTTAAAATTGGAGCTGGTCTTTTTAACGTTGGAATATGCTGGATAGCAGCTGTCAGATTACCATCAGCCATTTTGTTATTGCCAGTATAAGACTCAATTTTAATACAGTGTGGTATCGTTTTGTAATAGAGATGCTTCCATAGAAGTGTGTTTCCTCTTGAGTTCAGAGAGACAACTACATTATTAGGGTTTAACTTAACAATTCACTACCGTAAGATTTCAACTTCAAAGTAAAATTTAATCAGCTGACTACATGCATGCTGTTTACTGACCCCAGTACCATCAGTCAACTGATGTGTGGGAACTTGTCAAATTATGGTAGCTTAGGCAATTAATTTAAGCTTTTTAGCTCCTTTTGCAAAGATCATTTGAGCATTTATGATTAGTGTTTTGGAGAACATGCCCTAAAATAGGCCTGTTAACTAAAGGACAGGAAAAAGATAAATGCTTCTTTGATTTCTGTGACTTAATTGTTGTATTTGAAAATGGGCAAAGTTTCCAGAGCTGTATCAAGCTAGAACAATAATGTTCAAAAAGTCTCATCTTCAACAAGATAAAATCAAGTTTATGTGTTAAATGCTAGGAATTTTTAGATTAGCTATAAATGAGGCATTTAAGAAGTCAGCATTAATTTTTGAGACATTTGAATATCAGCATAAAAAGCAGTATCATTTCCACTAAGTGGAAATGGAAATGTAATTTTCTGATGCGGATTTTCCATTATGTTTTGTTATTGCCTTAGCTGGGCTGATTGAATCAGGTCTCAAAGGTAGTGCCAACAAACATTTAAAGAGAGAGCCAATGTTAGAGCTAGCAAATCTGCTGCCCTGGATTTCATTTGCCATCCTTAAATGGCATTACCATCTAAATTTAAAATTTGAATAGCTGTTTGGAAGAATAATTTATTTAAATAAATTATTTAAATAATTTTAACTATTTAAATAAAATTTGAGGGACAGCGTGTTTTTACTGCTATTGAGGGTTGAAATGTGCAAAAGTAATTTCAAAGAATACATTTCCTTAGCCTTGTCCAGGTAGCACTCTGGAGCTTGGCAGAATAGAGTGAGTGATTACTTATGGATACTCTCTTGTAAAATATTGGCATCAGGACCTGACTGTCAGGACAAAGATTCCTGTCATCACTCTATGCTTTTCCACAACAACAAATCCCTGTAGCCTGTGGGGCGTGTTCACCAAACTTAAGTACGTCTCAGAAAACAGCCTGTATTGTCAGGGAAAAACTGTCACCAGATGGATGACTGCCTGTGAAAAGTATTACGCATGCATACTTTCTGTCTGCTGCTGCCACTTATTTCTGTTCAGTGAGGTACATGGAGACACTGATACCATGATGACATCACTGTCAGACTTCACTCTGGCACTTAACTAAAAGCAGCACTGCTTCCCCAAGAAGTAGTCCTGTTATCTGCATTCCTACAGAGCTGTAGGTACACTATACTTTTTCCTGAGTTAATGCAGCATAAAGAATCTACCTAATGTCAGAACTATGCTACATTGGTTTGGAAATAAACCAAAGCCATTCTATTTGTATCTAAGGTTAAGAATTTGTCCTGGATCTGACAGTATGTAAGAAAAATTATTAAGAGTGTAGTGCAGTGGGACAGGGTTAAGGCTTAGAACAGCTTGCTTTTTTTAGGTTTCAAAGTAGAATTAACTGGTTAGCTTTTCATGCCAACAGTTGACTGGTTAGCTTTTTGTATCAACAAAGAAAAATATTTACATGTATCCCAAATGTAATTAAAACTTAATTGCAGAATTTGTGACTCATTTGAAGTACACACTGATTTAAGTGTGCTTTGATTCTATCACTCTCTGAGGTTCATTAGAAGTCATGTACTGCCACTGTAGTAAGCAGCATTAAGCAGTTCAGAGTAGATATATCTTGAGCATCGTATCAGATTTTGAGGAGAGGGCTGGACTCCTTTACTTTGCTAACAATGTGATTTACACTTTTCAGGATTACCAAAAAAACTGATTTTTTGATTGCTGTGGATGGTGGATGAAAATGAATGAAAATTACCTAAGTCCCAACCATTGATAAAACGGTGTAATAGTCACAGGATGGTTAATTTTTAATATTTTAACATGTAAAGAAATATTCTAATTTTACAGAAACAAAGGTTTTATTAACTCTTCTTATTACAATAAAATTGATTTGAAGGGAAAAAAAAAGAAGATTCCGTTATCTGGTTTGCTGTCTTGTTACTTTGTCTTGTGCGTTGGGGTAATAACTGTCAAAACTGCTTGCAGGCTATAGATTTACACAGACTAATTTTTCAGACTCTCTGTGCTATAGTGTACAGATGTACACCCTTAAGAGGAAAACTACAAATAAGACACTTCTCACCTGGAGCTTAGATGTACACATGGCTGTCTTCCAAACCTATAATAAAAATGTCTCACTTGAGGAAGGGCACGATAACTTTTTGTTCCAGATAATGGACTCAGGTATTAACAAATGAGTTTGCATATGCTCTCTCAGCAGTTATGGTTTAAGACTCTCTACGGATACATCCACTACCTTGAAAACAATATGATGCACATATTGAATGTGAATTGTTTGGGGCTTGGTTTTGGTTTGTTTTTTTATAGATTCTAAACTGCCAGGAGAAATTATCTACGTCTTAGTTTAACAAGACTAAGGAGGGTGGGTTAGGGGAAAAACAAACAAACAAACAAACTCCTCCCTCTAAGTTACTATAAAGTCAGCATTAAGAGGCTTCACGTGGAAGGTGTGGGAAAAGGAAAATAACAGCTCTTTATTAGCATATGTATGTATATATAAAACAAACCTGAATAAGCAAAAGTTGTGCAACCAAAACTTTCGAAACAAAGTCCTGCTTCCCCAGGTGGCAGCTGTCGTGGCTCCCGGTGACAGTCCGCGGGCTGTTCCTGGTGCCTCAACAATTGCTCACAGCCACGTGAGCGATGCTGGCTCCACTGCCAACAATGACGAGGGGTTTCGCGCTGGTCCCAGGGCTATGGTGCGGTCCCCGGCAACAGCTCCAGGTTCACCAGCTCAGGAAATAACTGTCCGCAGTGGTGGGTGGTGCGGGTACAGGCAGCCGCCGGCAGGGAGATGCTCTGATATGCAGCAATGGCGCACGGGGGTGGCCGGGGACAGACACGTCGCTCCAAGACGGTCGGCAGGGGTCTCCTGGGGCTTATACCGGCAGCTGCTGTGATGGCCAGCGAAGGACTAGGGCCAATCCCTAATGCCGGTGCCAGGCGGGGGAAGGCTTTTTCTCGGAAGTTGAATTGGAGGACAAAAAGTAGCTGACGGCTCTGTCGGGTGACAGGCAGGAAGACCAACAGACAAAGGCCCTAATGCGTGCTGCTGGCCAGTTTAAAAACAACCCTCCCCCACTCCCGGCTCCCTCTGCGCGCGACCTCGCTCCTCCCCTCCTCCGCCCATCCCGGGAAAAGGGGGAGAGGCTGCCCTTTCGTTGTAGGTACACAGTACCCAGCAATTCATATTGGGAAGAAATTCCAACATCTCTT
>VYXB01003631.1:0-11002 GCA_013397135.1 Pachyramphus minor
TTCCTCATTACCTGTTTCTTCTTTTGAATTCATTTTAACTAGGGACAGTTAGATGACCATTAATTATTCTCGTCCTCAGGAATCAGTCAACAGTTCGTTTTCCTCTTGAGAAAGGGGCTCAATCCTGCCCCTGTGGAAATTGCTGGGAAGTATAAAGCAGCTGCTTCTTTGACTTCAGGTTGTAACTTATTGCACAAGGAGGAGAAATACTTGTAGATGTTTGCAACTAGGTCCAATAAAATGTTTAAGACATGCCACATTCAGTGCCATTTTTGACAGCTGTAACCTCCATAGGCCGCCTACTATGAGAAGCAGCCTCTCTAGTTATTGAAATGAGCACAGCAGGCGTGTATTTGCAAGGGTGCTACTGCACATAACATGCTAGTGTGGAGTGTTTGAGGGTCTAGGCCAGCCCCTTTGGCTTCCCACCAGTCAATTTGCTTTAAAGGCTCAAAGAAGTGAGCTTAAGCTTTGTCCACATCTTTTACAGAAGTTGCCTAGTGATGCAAATTGGGAAAGTTTTGGTCAAAAAGAAAAACTTCTATGCCAAGTGTGAAGTTTGGGCAAAGATCTGGGGATGGAGTCCCCCCCATTCATTTGGGGGATCCAGCATTTTCAGACCACTCTGAGTGTAAACACTCCTAGTCCATTTTCAAGGACCTGAACAGAAAGAATGTTTTCCTTTAAAATGGCTTGGTGTATACGTGTTCCATGTAAAACAGAAGCAGAATATCAGCTTTGAATCTGTTGCCAGGGCAATCTATTAAACTGACTGAAACTGTGATTCCAACACTCACCATCTCTGTGTGTTTTCCAAAATTATCCAAGCGAAACAGATTTATTTCATCGGCCTTACCTCAGATGCATGCGCTTATTACTAGTTTTCTAAGTCTCTTTGCCTCCCTTCTGACACTATGAATAACAAGCTTTTGTAAGCAGCAGCAGCAGCACAGGTGAATGAAAAGTATCCCATGCTTCTCCACACTGGCATGAAGCTTTGTGGCTTCTCTAGGAAAGTGGAAAGCGTGGGAGTGACTCTCCTTCATACAGCACACACTTGAAAAAGCTCTTTAATGTAGCAGTTCACAGCTAAGCTGTTTTAGAAAGGTGGTCAGCACCAGTTTTTTTCTGAAAATATAATCTTGGAGAGTATTATGCATGGTAATCAGTTCTGCAATGATTTTTTCCAAGTTCAAATATATATTGTGTGTAAGAGGAGAGCAGGTAGATAAGAACCCAGAACAGAAGTTATTAGCACTTCTATTCTGTATCTAAAGACAGATCCCACCTGGCCTTCTTTCCCATTATACTTGTGGCAAACTTCCCCTACTGGGGCAAACCAATTTTCTAGAGTGTGGTGAGAAAAAAGAGCTTAAGACCTGAACATAGTAGTTATTGGGTGGATTTTCAAACTGAAACCCCGGGTTTCCTGCTTTTTTGCTTTAGGTGAATTGTGCTTCAATTATGTTCAGCCACTGGGGATACAAAAGATCATCTTGCTCTATAAAATCCTACAAGCAAGAGTAGCATTTTTGAACCAGTCCTTTCCTGTCCTAAAGACAATGTCATGGGAGCTACAGCAGCTTCACGGTTGCAGTAAAACTTGCAGCCCAAATCCACAGTCACCCTATGCATCATCCTTATCCATCAGATTACTTAAGCTAGAAAACCAAACAGCAACAATGCTTAACTTAAAAATCAGTTGGCACCAAAAAAAAAAAAAAGGAAGTTTAGTACTTGTAATCAGTAATTTCATCACAAAATAAAATAATGTTTTAAAATACAACGTAAGGACAGTATTTTGAGTGAAACTATCCATAGAAGTCAAAATTTCAATTGAGTTTACACAGTTTAAAAATAAAAGACATGGCAAGGGAAAGGAAATTTGTATTCCAACACTGAAAATCTTATTTCTTCTTCCCTTATCTTACGGTGAATGTGCCACTGATTTTGTGTAATAAAATGCAATTTGTTGGTAAGGCACTTGAAAAAAACTCGAGTGACAGTAGAAATAATCAAGTTAAATCAGGCACAATGAATATGTAATTTTGTCAGATATGTTGGAGTTACTGACATTTTGCTGAAGTTTCATTACTTTTCTATCAAAGATTTCGTATTATTTTGAAAAACACATAGAAAATACTGCAAGAATTAGAGGAATAAAGAAGAACTTTATTGAATAAAGCTAGTTAGAGAAAAAAAAGCACAACACCAAAACCAAAAAGAAAATATGTCATTGATCATGGGCATCCAACACACTTTCTGTTGGAGGACAGGCCATTAAATTACTGTTTAATTTTTTCAGCTTTATCTATTTTCTGTTGGCAGGAGAGTGTTAGATCTGTTTGTTCTTGCATCAGATTGTTGAATAGTCACATTTACTCACCAAGAACCTGAGATTATTTCTCAAAGTGGGGTGTTTTTTGCTCACCTAATTGAGAATAAACCATAAAATCTAACAGTTGAAAAGAGCAATTTTCTTGGAGTTTGGATTTTAGATTATTTCTATTTGTAATTTATGAGAGTGAAAGTGCATTTAGGACTGGACTAATAGGTCATGAAAGACTTGTGAAATTTCCTCCTCGTCAACAGCAGTCTCACTTTAAAGAATCATTCAAATGGAAAATCCATCCATGGCAAAACAATGCTCAGTGTATATCTTTACCAGTGCAGAAATAAACTGCCAGTAAACAATTTTTAAGAATACATAGCATATTTTTAGGTGGTTTTTTGAGAGCAAATTTATCTAATGCATTTTTTTATACAATCTGTTTTCCTTGTGCATTGCATAATTCCAGATCTTTTCAACAGTTACATTCCAAATCTAGAGTGAACACTAACTGTCTTTATCATTAAGCCTTCTTCCAACTTCCATTCTTTACTTTTGATCACAGATAAGTTGACATAAATTTTTGGTTCACAATTCATTTTTTATTGGTCAAAACAGGCCTTCTGTGAGACAGAAGTGAGGAAATGAGACAAAGAAAATGAAAGTGAAAGTGTATCGGCGGTTAGGAAACAGTACAACAGTACAACAACATAAGCTTTGTTTCAATTGGGATGTGTTATTAATCTTTTATTGCTAAAGTTCAATTTTCTGAAAAATTAAACCTCTGGCAAAACTCCCGACATTTGCTTATCCAGCAGGATCAATTGCAGCACTGTTGTCTGGTGGGACACCAGCTTCTTGCCATCATGACTAGATGGAAATGTCCATCTGAAGCACAGCAGGTGCTAGAGCATGCTCCATCAGGACTCTTTCTGACTTACTTTGCCATGTCCGGCCTATTTTTACATGGAATCTGTATAGCTAAGGTGGGCAGGCTGAGATACAAATAAAGATCTCTAAAAGGATTGCTATCCAATAGATTCAGACTCTTATGGAGTATTTTTAACTTTTATCATGCAAACCCTCCTGCTGAAGAACTGAATCACTATCTCCCTATTTTTTTAAATGTATTTGTTTATATTAAGCATACAGAGCAGTTAATGATGATATGTTTAGTGATTTCATGATCCAATGATCAATGCAATGGAAAAAAAAGGTCAACATGCTCCCATGTTTTCTCCTGAAATTTTTTCGAAAGTATAATGGTGTCTCTAAACAAATACTTCTAATTATAAAGAAACAAACAGTGTAAAAGATGCATTCACTTGTACTTACCTGTCACAGGTGTGTAATAAAGAGATAAATAGTGATTGTATATTGAAAATACTGAATAATAGTAATTATTTCTACTGTCCTTTATTCTTCCTGGAACACTTTAAATTCACAGACTCTGTACTCAAACTACAGAAGTCAATTTTTTTGAGTTTTAAATCCAGGGCCTGTCAGTATGTGCACTTTTTACTAAACTTGGAACGCGCTGTGTGAAGTTTTGTTGTTTGCTAAGTGACTAGATTTTTGTGCAATAAAGAATGCTGATATTGTTATAGAGACAAGAAGTAAGACTTATCACTTTTTAGTAAAATTATTGAAAGTGACTGAGACAATAATATTGATTAAAAAAACATGAGGCATAACAGTCCCATCCATGAGAAGAGAAAAAGGGCCTACCTAGTCTTATATTCTATCTCTAATAGTGCTCAGGATGGCACAGGAGTAAGCATACAGTACTAAATCAGTAAACCTTCCCAGCTTCCATCAGTCTGTAATTCAGGGAATTCATAGTCAGAAGATAATAACTTGGTAAGCAATAGCTTTTAGTGGGTTTCTCCCAAATTAATTTCTCAAGATTATTTCTGAATCCATATAACTTTAAACAATACAACTTATATAAAAAATAAAAAAAATTGCAGCTGAATTCCACATTGCATGACCATTTCTTTCTTTTTGTTCCAGTCTATTACCTGTTAACTATGTCTCTACTTACTATTTTGTAAGAGGACTTGAACTACATTTTCCAATTTACCCTCTCTGTTGCACTCAAGATTTCACTGAGTAACTCATATCTGTACCCATTGCAGAGGAGAAAGAAGAAAAGTCAATGGAAAGAAACTGACTTTCTTTTTTTCAAAGAAGTTAATGCAGTGTAATATATTCTTTAGTAATTAAAAAAAAAAAAAAGGAAAAAGAAAAAAAAAAAAGAAGAAAACATTCCATGCTTTTCTCAGCAGTGTGAGTGGTGTAAGACACTAAATTCAAAACAACTGAAGAAAATGAAAGAAACTATACAATGGAATGTCTATTCATTACTACACCTCAGTTGATAAAAATACGCTTATCAAACTATCTCTAAGCATATACATCAATTTCGAAAGCATTCACCTTAAAGAAAAATTGATTGATGAAATATGAGTTAGGCAGGGAGGGTGGAACAAGATGATCTTTAAGGTCTCTTGCAACCTAAACAGCTCTATGATTCTATGATGAAAAGTAGTACTCTTAAAATAAGACTTTAGATAGTCTTTCATTATGTAAATTCAAAACTGAAGCAGGAGGACAAACGGGAGAAAGGGAGAAAGACCAAGGAGACCAAAGTTAGAAAGGTTATTGAAAATGAAAGGCAATTTGGCAAACTTGATTTACCTCAGTGCAATAAAACACGTAACTGCAATTTTTGGATTATAGGCTTCACTCCTGCTTAATTAGAATTCAAAGTTTATTGTGAAAGGCAAGTTATAACAAGCTCTATCCAGACACTTTTCTGCAAAACTTTCAGTTTGTAGAAGGCTATCACATATTTTATAAGGAAACTACATATTTCGTCAATATTTTTTCTGTATGTTTGCTGTTTCCTCAAAATAAACAAGTAACAAATTTACTGCATGAAATTAATAACTATATATTTGCTATCCACTGTACATGTGCACCTACTGAATTCACAGAATATCTCAATATACAGGATAAAAGAAAAGCTTCCAAAAGCTTTATTGACTTCTATACAAATCTTCATAAGATTTTACAAAACAACCAGGCTTAAATTCACTTCCTGTTCAGTCATTTTCACATAGCTCTAGTAATTCAACTCAATATAATCAAGAAGCAGTCAGAAGTCACTACCCTGCTCTTTGAATTCCTAGCTAATCTCCTGACAAGATTAAATATTTCTGGTTTTCTATTGCACAAAATAAAGTCTCCATTCCCACATGACATGAAGCGCTGACAATTAAAACAGAGTTCTCTTTTCTATGGCATTTTAAGAATCTTTCTTTGGAATCTTTCCCGCAACAATAAGCCTGCACAGTTTCTGTTGTTCAGTTAAAAGTGAGAGAAAATACATTTTTAACTACTTTTCTTGGGGTAAATCAAATCTTATCAGGCCTAAATGAAATACATTTATTTGTCATACTCTGATTGCACTAAAAGAATGACAATGATCTGGTATATTGATATTCTCAGCAGTAACGCAAAATTGAAACATTCTTCAAAGTGACAGGCAGACATGTCTGAAGACAATTGTGTTCTGAAAACTTTGTTCTAAATTTCAGACTTCTTACAATTAGAGTAAAGTGCTCCATGAATGACAGGAGATTTATAATTCAATCAAATAGCAGTGGATTTATTAGGGTCTGGACAAGAAATGTAGGTGACTTTTGCCCAGAAGTATTCTGGAATAGGGTTCTCCTCACAGGATTTTTTATTGGAGCATTTATCACATATTTATTGGAGTAATTTATCACATATTTTAGAGTCCGAGCTCCACTTTTAAGTGAGCGGAAACTATTTTGTCAGCTCATAACCGTGTGCTTTGCTTTAGCTCAGGTGGGTGTCTAAGCATCACATACGTGCTTCTTCTGGTCAGGGAGGGTAAAGGGTCAGAAGAGTAATAATGAGAAAATACATGGGTTTAGATAAAGACAGTTTAATAGGGAAAGCAAACTCTACAGGCATAGACCAAAGGAGAGTAAGGAATTCATTCACTGCTTTCCATTGGCAGGCAGGTCTTCAGCCATTCCCAGGAAAACAGGGCTTAATTTCACATAAAGTTTACTTAGGAAGACAAACACTATCACTCCAAACATGGTCTGGAATATCCCTGTGGTCAGTTGGAATCAGACGTCACTGCTGTGTCCACCTCAACTCCTTGTGCACCCCCTGCCTGCTTGCTGGTGTGGTGAGGTGCAAAAAGGCCCTGGGTTCTGTGTAAGCTCTTCTCAGCAATAATAAACATTCCTGTGTTATCAACACTGCTGCACAAATCCATAACAAATGCCCATACTAGCCACTGTGAAGAAAAGTCTATCCCAGTCAAAACCAGCACAGCAAAGAACACTATCTTTCACTGCTAGAAGATATTTATCAGTGATGAAGACTGACTTCGGGATCTGATCTTTCATGAACAGTGAAAAGAAGAATGATTAAACTGTTCATTTAATTTGTACTAGAAACAACTGTGATCATATTCTTTAAAAAGGGTAAATTTGCACACAGAGATGACCTGCTGAATACATAATGTTCTCTGTTCATCTGCGTATAGTTATTCTTTATATAATGGCAATAATCAGCTGCTTGCAGATATGATGAATGAAATCATAAGATAATTTTTAAATCTGGTATAAAATTCTTATTTCAAATAATCTTGGTAACAAAAGGGTTTTTACCATGCTACACACTACATTCATACTGCAGTTAATACTGCATAACACTAAAATATTCAGGCACTATATGGTTTATTGAAAAAATAAATATCAATTTCAGTTAGCTTATGGGGAGTCTCAACTCTTTAGAAACTTCCCTAGTACGCCATTTGATTGTTGTAAAATTGAACAAAGTATGGTTATGTTCCCATTTTACAAGACTCATTAAAGAGGATGGAGGGTTAGTGCAGGAGGTGGAAACCATGAAACAAAGTTATGCCAACACGATGAAACAAATTCTTAGCGGTTCTGCCAGAAATGGATTTTTACATTGTATGGATCTTTATGTCTTCACCAGATTGTCACAGAATATACCACCTTTTCGCTCCAGGTCTTTTTGCAAAATAGGAGATAAATATTTCTGTATATTCAAATTTTGTTTATTCTAATTTTTCACTCTCCTTCTCTCAGGTTAAGGCTTTATGAATTGTGAAGGAAGAGTAACAGAACTTGTAGATTTTTAACATGATCTAGCATGAGACTCCTTTCCAATGCTCCACGTGGAAATTTTCAAAATGTATTAGCTAGTCTTAGTGCTAGAACTACAATGTATTTGTAATGGATTTGCAAAGGAGGAAATATGAGAAGAAGGTTTTTTATCTCCTTACATACTATATTATGTTCAGCTGGCACAGAATATGTTCGTGTTTCACAAGTCAGAGATGATCAGCTGAGCATTTCACAGCTTGCATGTTAGACTGTAACTGCCTTTGATCAGAGGATGGAAGAATTCAGAATGCAATAAAAACAGATGTCTATGCACATACTATGTAATATTTCTTCTATTAATAGAAATATAATTAAAATTTCACTTTCTGTAAAGCTTCATCCCTAGTTTATACCTGCAGCAAATAAACAGGGCTTGTTATCACACAGACTTGTGCACACAGACCAGTTCCTAAAGAATTTGAAAATTAACTAAGTGAATTTCAGGTGTTAATAAAGTGAACCAAACTTATATGAAACAGATACAGCTCATATAGTGAACATCAACCAACGGATATTTGAAGAGGACTTTTGGTAACAAACAATTTGTGAACAATTATTAAAATTACTTCATTACAATATTTTCCAAATTTTCATAAGCCCAGTTATTGCCCAATCTAATATCATGTGAGTAGAAGAGTTAACATTTTAATATTTTATATTTGCAGTGTAAATAACTGTTGAGTCTGTATCATCCTGACATCAGATAAATGCTGAGGAGTTGAAAGGATAGATGAATACATAGGTAGGAGTAACATTAGTCTATCACCTGATAAGAAAGATATAGAATAACAGACAGTTACAAAACAAACATATTTTCCCTCTCACATTTTTGCTACGTGCTTTCTTTTAGTTCAGTAGATGCTGCATACTGAAAGATCCATTTTTCTGTAAGATTGTTGAAAAGAAGATTTTCTGAGGAAAATCATAGATGAGTAAGTTTTTTTTTTTATTTTCTGGTCTTTTTTTTCGTGAGTAGATGATTAGTACTCCTGTACTGATGTAGATGGATTTATTGTTGGTTGGATATGGTTGTGTAGAGTGGAAGCAATTAGAACTGCTTCCATATAAGTAACTGTTCAAATGGTAGTAGTAAAATATTTCTTGCAGCTGAAGAACTACAGAAAAGGGAAATAAAACAGGAAGGGAATCAGAGGGTTGTTTTCCATCCAAAAGGTGAAAAAACCCATGATGAAATGAAAGTGTTTCTAGTGTGAGGACTCAGCTTCATTAAAGTCAATGTAAAAACTCATTTTCATTTGTTTTCAAGATTAGGGTTTTTTTGCATGATAGACTTTCTATGAGAGGTCCTGTAGCAACATACTCACCATAATAATTTTGTCCTGTTGGCTAAATTTTCATTTTTAAACTTTAAAAAAATAAAAGGAGTGTCACCACATCTAGTACTCATCTGTTCTCATTTTTACAGAAATAAATTTATAATGCCTTGATGTCATTTCATTTTTAACTAATAATTGTGTATTTCAGCCAGAAAATATCATTGACCTCCTGGGTATGAATTATACCTAATGAAATATTTTTCATTTGAATGTCAAGTCTTTGTATGTACACATAGGAATCTTATTCCGAGAAATCTGTATATCTAAGTGAAAATATGATAACAAGTCTGAGCTTTTTTCTTATTTTTCTTCTCTTTTTGCTGGGCTTTTATACCATAGCAAATATTCATCATCATTATTATTCCTGTTAAAGAAAATAGATCATTGAGTTCCAGTTAATGATTTTAAGGGTACTTCATATAATTTAAGTAATAAAAAAGTGACATAGCAATTTGAAGTACTAGTAGTCTCCAAATCATATATGTTGTTGAAAATCATAGACCTCACAGTTGACTCCATTTCACAACACAGTTAATGTCTCTCCAATCTTACAATTACACAGAATTTTTGCACCAGACACCTCAATTTTTTTCTGCAATGTGAAGAGTAAGGCTTTCTGCTCAGTTGCATGCATCTACTTCATTTGTATTTTTTCCTTCAAAATTGAATCTTGCATTTTGAATTGGGTAAAAATACTTTCCCAGTCCTATATGAATCTTCCTAACTTCCAAAAATGTCTGACTTGTCTACGGATAGGTTTGAGTTCAGGAAAGTGAGACCTTATTGAGTTTTTCTCTGAGAACAACCAGTCTGTTCTTCCACTGCAGCCCTAAGTTCCAAGTGGCACATTCAGTCAGTCTTCAGTGGAAATTGGAAAACTGGTATTCACAATTTCCTGAAATAAATTAAGGACTTCAGTGTAGATCTCACCGCATGAAAGAACTGCAACTTTATAAAACACTGTTATTGTCTCTGTCAGTCCTGAAACATCTAATATTCTGTAGAGCTGAACAGTCTCAGTAGAAATCAAAGGGAAAAAAGCCACGCTTCTGGTTGGGATAGGTTGGTAACACCAAAGTCTGTGTTCTGAATCACTGTAGGAGTTACTAACTTCACTTAACTTCAGTGGGGTTATGATTTTACCCACTTATTCTTAAGTGTGTTTTAGAAGTTGGAATAAGTACAATAAACCCATTTTAGAAAATAAGAATTTTCAGAGAATTGGACACACTTTATTTTTTTACTTACAGGAAGAGTCTGTGACTTATACTTGTTAGTTACTGTATGCAAAGGTTCCGTATTTAGTACAGATAGTACTCTGATTTAAAGGCCCAGTTAATGAGAAGACTTGTGAATATTTTGACTTACAACTAAACTGCATTGTGCAGGAAACTACAGGTCAGAATTCCCATCACATTTTTCTCTAGGTAACTCTTGGTAAAATAATTTATTCAGTCAAAGGACTGAGTCCTTGTAAATTTGGTGAGCCCCAGAACAGTTCTATCATATAATTTTCAATCCTGTCATACAATTTTCAAGTCCTTGGCATATCTCATTCTTTACGAAAATTCAATGTTAAGGGTTTGGCTTATTTCAAGTGTCATCTGTTCAGCTTAATCAGTGCATAAGCTGCTCTCCAATAAAAGCTCTTCATAGACTAGGGAATTAAAAATCATTCCCTAAGTCTTCACACTCAATTTATAATGAAATTCTATAAATTCATTCAGTTCAAACCTTGAACAGATCCACAGATTTAATTCTCTGAGCAGTTTTTTACTTTACATCAATCTATCTTCAATGTTACATTAGCATAAGTTTCTTCTTCTAAGCTGTCCTATCCTTGACAGAGTTCTCATAATAATAGGCAAGATCAGTTCTTTATCCTGAGAGTTCTCATTCACTCTTCAAAGAGAAAAAAATATATATTTGGCAGCCAGAGTGTTGTTATAGAATCATAGAATCTTTTAAGTCGGAAAAGACCTCTAAGATCGAATCCAGCTGTTAATCCAGTGCTGCCAAGTCCACGCTAAATCATGTCACTAAGTACCAGATCTACATGGCTTTTAAATATCTCCAGGGATGGTGACTTAATAACT